>CM054808.1:4894857-5201537 GCA_028984105.1 Lavandula angustifolia | reverse complement strand
TAAAATACAAGACTTACTATCACTAGTGACTAGACTTGGAGAGAAAAAAGTCAGCTCGGCTTCTTCTTGAATTGCTGCATACGAGCACGGAAGTAAACAGACTTCTTCTCCGGAAGTTCAAGTCCATAACCTGAATATACTCTGTGCCTCAGGGCCTTAATCTCCATCAAGTCTTCGGCATCATCTTTGTTCAGTGCTTTGCTTGTGATGGCATCTTTGATCTCTTCTTCTATCTCCTTCTTGCATAAGTTATCTTGATGAGTGAGCGGAGGAGGAAGAATTCTGAAAGGCGGTGCCTTTAGCATTTTTCCGGATTGATCAAGCAATGTCTGAATCTGAGCAAGGAGGGACGGATTTGCAGCTATTAGAAAGTCTTTGAAAAATGTGTCAGGATCAGAATCTTCATTGCCAACTTTCCAAATATAGAATCTTTTAATGATGTCCATCTTTAGTTGTTCCCATTTCTAATTCAGCTTGAGGGGTACCCAGTCATCAATTCTCTTGAAAAAGATCCTCTTCACTTCACTGACTTGTTCCCTTCTCCTGAAGTACCTAGGAGAAGTAGGTATACTTCTGTCCTTCACAGGGACCCTCTCCCTTGCTTCTTTCTTAGTCCGCAGCCTGAGGGCCTCTATATTAGCTTGATGAATTCGTTCCCTAGCTTCTCTAATCTGCTTGGCCTCTGCTGTTCTATCTATTGCTCGTTCAACTGTGTCCCATATCTCCTTCATCCCAAGCTCTTGTTCTTTGGAGGGTACAGTGGAGGGAACATGTTGATCTTCTGAGTCAGCAGGCATTGATGATTTGGATTTAGATTCAGGTGCGTATTGCTTCTCAGTTTTGGACTATTCGACTTTGTACTGTTTGGGTTGAGCAACTGCTGAAGATCTAGTCTGCCTGGGAATAACAGATCTAGTGTGAGTTGGCACTAAAGTTTGGATCTGTACTCCCTTCTTGGCTGTCAGCTTCTTCTTAGCATCTTGCTCTTCAAGTTCTTTGGCCACCTTAGCATCGAACGCAGTTTGCTCCTCTTTTCACCCTGAACTTGAGTTTCTTCTACCTTGGTGGACTGGGGTCAGCAGGCCCCTTGCCCTTTCCTTTGTCAGATTTCTTAGCGGGTGGTGGCGACTCTTCAGTCTGCAGGCCTTCAATGAACTTGACCACCTCAGCCACATCTGCATCACCAGGCTCTTCAGTAGGGGCTTCCCCCTTACTTGCTTCTACCCCTAAGTTAGCTTCTCCTAAGCTAGGTCCAGCTGGGATAATAGCTGAACTTGGTCCTGCAACCTGTTCTTCTACCTTGGGGAGGGCTCTCAGTTGAGCAGATCTACTCTTTTACCCCTTTTTGGCATCATCAATCTGCGTAGCCAGGGCAATGACCTTGTTCTTCAGCTCATCTACTGAGGTCTTTACAGTCTCAAGACCTGAGGCAATATCTGTGGCTACATCTATGTTAGACTCCCATCTCTTGTTGTGCTCATGATCAATAACATTCACCAGAGCAACTTTAGTATTTTCAAATCCTTTGAGATAGTCTTCCACAGCATCAGAAGCAACCTTCTTGATCTTTTGGCAGGAGTCGTGCTGATTTGTCAGTGCTTTGGAAACACTTTCAGACATAAAATTATAACGATCTTCGACTGCCTTTTGGACAAGACCTGTTGCAGCAACCATTTCTTCAGAGAACATCTTGGCTTGCGACTGCAATATATTTAGGAATTGAGCAGTAAGGTTTGTCTTCTGTGCCTCAAGTGCTTTATTGAGGATCTCTTCAGCATTGACAGATTTTGGAGTGCTGATCCTCTGCACTTCAGTAGTAAGGTTTGTCAGCATCTTCGTCTGAGCCTCAGCGAACTTACTCCACTAAGTATTCACATCATCGGCAAGAGATCTGTTCTTATGTGCTTGACGCTTAATAACCATGTTGATTGACTTTGTGCTGATGTCCTTGAGCTCAGCAGCTTGATATTTGCTCTGTTGCTTCGTTTGAGTCTTGGACGAAGTCGGGATGATCGGGTCAGATTTTGGATGAGGTGGCGGCTGATCATCCTTGGGAGTGTTACCCTCAGCAGATCCTCCCAGGTCAGCATCCTTGGGTGAGTCAGTTGGAGGAGGATGAGGAGAAGGAGGCTGAGTTTGAGAAGATGACTCGCCCTGAGTTCTGATGCGAAGGAGCATCAGTATGGCAGCCTTGAGATCCTTGAGAGAGGCAATGTCGACTGGCTTGCCATAGCCAATTTCCGCCTGAAGGCGTTGTTCTTCCTGAAGTAGCTCAGCTAACGTCTGCTAGCGGATCGTCTCTTCAAGCAGATCCCACTCTAGGAACCTTAGATGCATCAGCACTCGAGCCCGGATAGCTATATCCACAAGATCCTGATGGTCTTGGATCTCTGGAATCTCTTTAGCAACCTCTTTAGTGGCTCTGCTCCTAGCCTGAAGAATAGAGGTTGGGATGGAAGAGGAGACCTCAGCAAATATGGTCGGTTCAGCTTGAGTCTCTAGTTGAATCTCCTCTGAGTTAACTCGCTTCACCTTCTCCTTCAAGGTCACATTCTCTTTTCCTGACCGTGAATCCTCAATGGAGATGGGTGTTGGAGTGACTAAAGACTCTGACTTCTTCAGTGTCTTTTGCTTCTTCTGTTGAGCCTGCTAAGTCGGGCGGGGATCCTAAGTGATCTCCAGAGGACGTTTAGAAGCAAGTCCTTGCCCTATAGACTTCTCAGCGGATGCTGAATTCAAAAACTTCACCAGCTGCTAATCGAAATAATAAGCATTAGCAAATGATACTCTCTCTGCGCAGTGATCTTTGGTCAAGATACTAACTTTATTGCCGTAGAGGAGTTTTCCCTTAGGAATCAACAGCATGCCTTCATCAGAGTTTATGAATTTCAGTGACTGCGCCTTGAACTCTGATCGGAAGAAGGCATTCCAAGTCACGGGGGCTCCGTCCATGATTGCCATCATGATCTGGACATGGATGCAGGAAAGTTCGTTATAGGAACCCGCTGAACTCGTCAAGATGTGGTTGACTATGTACGCTAGACCACGATACTGAGGTAGTAGTTGACTCTTAGGAAAGGCAGGTTTAAAGGCGATGTTGTCCACGACAGAGATATTCATCCACAGAGGATTCCTTGTATCGAGCAAGGGGAATCCCTTCATCTTCAAGATGATAACTGCGACGAACACGAGTCGCAACATCTATCTAGGTGGCCTCGTCCTCCCACTGATTCGGTCGGACCTTCTACCTAGAGAGGATGGAACAAATCTGGTACTGATCATCATCCTCTTTGAAGTTCACAAAGAGCTTGGAAACCTGGAGGGGTAGGCTGTGACACGGAGCCCTAGAAAGAATCGGCAGAACACCCGAATTCTCCAGCGCGTCGAAGATTAGAGTCATACACCCTACATCGCAAGTCCTGACAGACAGGACGGGTTCGAAAAGAGCCCTCTTCCCCGAGATGATCTCTTGAATATCCTCAGGAATCAGCACGTCGCTTGTGGGAACAAGTGCCATCTTATATCACGGAAATCTGCAAAAAGAGCGTTAGCACTTGAAAATAGAGTAAGTTAGTAAAGAAGATTTAGTTTGAGAAACAATTAACGATTGATGAGTGCTAAAAATGCAGAAGTATTAAGCAGAGAAAACAGTTGCAGACAGCACAAATCGTTCGAAAATAGTGGAAATATGATAAGTGAGAGATAACAATCATAAATATATTCAGATTTGAATATGAACGGTTTAATGGCATGCGGTCGAGATTAATCAGTTTTAAGAGGTGGACGGCTCAGATTAGATGGTATAATAGGGTATGATTGATGTACCTCCTATAATCTTGACCTACTTATCTCTACGCCTAAATGGTATGGTGAAATGACATGCATTTAATGCACCACAATCAGTTTTATGGAATGTCGTGAGTTTAATGAAAACGACATACTCAATGTAGTACGATGGACATTAAAGGTGGGAAATCAAAGCTATGACATGTTGAATCCCTAAATGCTGAAGTAAATACTCATAACCTGTCAGCTGAACATCGTAGTCAGCTGATACCACGTTTGACGATATTGAGTATTTCAGCTGTACTGAGAGTAAGTTCCTCCTTACTCAGTACTTCCTAGATCGTTTACTGAATCGTATCAGTAGGATCCAAAAGACCTAGTTCTACTGAGAGTTCGTTGAATCTGGTCTTAGCTAGAGGTTTGGTCAGGATATCTGCTCTTTGTTTATCAGTGTGGATCTTCTCCTTTCTCATATCCTTTTTCTCGACATGATCTTTGATGAAGTGATGACGAATGTGCACGTGCTTGCACCTTGTATATAGAACTGGGTTCTGAGTGATTGCAAAGCACTGGTACTGTCGTAGTAGATCCGCACTTCATCTTGATGAATGTCATAGTCTCTCAACTGTTGTTGAAGCTCAGTCTCTGTGCGCAACAACTTTCGGCAGCCCATATATTCAGCTTCAGTAGTGGACGTTGTTACTGAGTGTTGTTTCTTTGAAAACCATAATACGAGCTTACCATCGAGGAACTGACAAGTTCCTGAGGTAGACTTTCTGTCGATTCAGCAACCTGCATAATCAACATCAGAGTAACCAGTTAGTTCAATGTTATCATCAGCAAAATACCATAATCCAACCTCAGGTGTTCCCTTCAGATAATGAAGAATTTTCTTCATTGAATCTACATGGCTCTTCTTGGGATTCGCCTGAAATCTCGCGCATACACATACAATATAAGTTATGTAAAGTCTACTGGCTGTAAGATATAATATAGAACCAATAATAGCGTGATAGTCAGTTGACTTAATAGATACTCCCTCTTTATCAAGATCAATCTTGAGATTGGTGCTCATGGGTATCTTTACTAACTTGTTGGATTCGCAACCAAATTTCTTGAAGAGATCTCCTGTATATTTACCTTGATTAATGAATATTCCCTTCTTAGATTGTTTGACTTGAAGTCCAAGGAAATAGTTCATCTTTTCTATCATCGACATTACAAACTTTTTTTTCATCATCTGGTCGAATTTCTGACACATAGCCAGATTCCTTGATCCAAAGATAATGTCGTCCACGTAGATCTACACCAGTAGGATGTCTTCTCCTGACTTGATACTGAATAGGGTGAGATCCACTGTTCCTTTCTGAAAATCTTTCTGAAGTAGAAAGTCTGATAGGGTATCGTACCAAGCCTGAGTGCTTGTTTTAACTAATACAAAGCTTTCTTAAGTCTATAAACCTGATGTCCCTGCTGAAAGCCGGGCGGTTGTTCAACATAGACTTCTTCCTTCAGCACGCCGTTCAGGAAAGTTGACTTCATACCCATCTGATAGACTGTGAACTGTTGATGTGTTGCATAGGCGAGGAATAGAGGAATGGCTTCCAACCTTGCGACTGGGGCGAATGTTTCGTCGAAATCTATTCCTTCCAATTGACAATATCCTTTGGCAACGAGTCGAGCTTTATTCATGACAATGACGTTGTTTTTATCATGCTTATTCTTGAAGACCCACTTCGTTCCTATCACGTGTTGATGTCTAGGTCTGTCAACAAGCTCCCATACGTCGTTTCGAGTGAACTGATTTAGCTCGTCTTGCATGGCAGTGATCCAGTGATCATCGTTCAGCGCATCCTCAATTATCTGAGGCTCTTCAGTCGACAAGAAACAGGAGTATAAAGCGCTCTCTGCTTGACAGAATCTGGATCTTGTCCTTACGCTAGCTGAAGGATCTCCAATTATAAGAACTGAAGAATGAGCATGTGGCCACGAACGACGACGTCTTGTTACTTCATCTGGATTTGGTTCTACACAGACAATAAGAGTGTTAGGAATTTCAGTTGTACTATTCTGAGATTGAAGCAATTCAGTAACAGGGGTGGGGTCTACTGAGTCACCAGGTTCAGGGGCATTAAGCTCAGGAACGTCAATAGTTCCCCATGAGTTGTTATTCTCAGTCGAGGTCTCAGTTACCACATGGGTATCCTCATCGACCAGAATTACCTGGGATTGATTCTGTTAAGTAGAATCAATCTCCTCAACTACACTGCTTGTTGGTTGATTCTGAATCTCATCGTCTGAATCATCATCCTAACAATGCTGGATCTTTTTAATGTTATCTTTTAAGCTTAGATCTTGTAGCTTGCTCCTGGCCACTTCAGCTTCTGGCTGAGAGTTTGACTTCCTGAACTCAGAAATAAATTCATCAAATACAACATGAGGGTTTTCCTCCACGCAAAGGGTCCGGTAGTTAAAAACCCCTAAAACTTTCCTAACCCTGGAGTATCCTAAGAACACTCCTTGGTCTGACTTGCTATCAAAGACCTTTAACTTGTCCTTTCCATTATTGTGGATAAAGCACAGACAAATATGGAAGTGTGAAATAGAAGGTGTTCTCCCTTTCCATAATTAGTAAGGCGTCTTCAAGTGCATCTGTGTCAGTATAGAATGGTTTTGAGTGTAGCAGGCAGTGTCAGTAGCTTCTGCCCAGAACTTCAATGGTAGACCTGAATCTGCGAGTAACGTCCTTGCTGCTTCTTTAAGCGTTCTGTTCTTCCTTTCAGTAAGACCGTTCTGTTGAGGCGTACGTGCCACTGAGGTTTCATGTTCAATTCGTTCAGCTTTGCATAAGTCTTTCTCCATCGAGTTCAGAAACTCAATTTCACGATCTGAGTGTATCCTTTGGGTTTGATATCTTTCTCGATGCTCAGCCACCTCAGTAGTTTCGACAGCTCAAGTTTGACGTCAGATTTGTTGGCGATGAATATCACCCAAGTATATCTTGAATAGTCATGAATGAGTACAGGAGCATATTTCTTTCCTCTGATCGTCACTGGATTAATTGGCCTAAATAAGTCCATGTGTAACGGCTGAAGGATTCCATAAGTGGATGGTGACGGAATGGGCGGATTGCTTGACTTTGTTTGCTTCCCCTTCAGATATGCTTCACAATTCTTATGTCTTTTGAATACTTAGTTCGGTAGTCCTCTGACTTTAGCATCACGTGCTAGCTTGTTCATTTTCTTGAAGTTCATATGGCTCAGTCGTGTATGCCACAACCATGTTGTTTTGTCATCTGACCTCGTTTGTGCTATCAGACAAGCTTCAGGTTCGGCAATATTCCATTCAGCATAGTATATGTTCCTTGCCGTGATCCTCATAACACAATTTTTCCTGTAGATTTGTCAAGAACGTCACAAAAATCAGCTTCAAAAGTCACTTTATTGACTGAGAGAAAGGAGAATATGTTGAAGTCCTTCAACATAAGATACTCTAGGAACTGTTGCAGTCCATATTCTCAATGTGCCGTATCCCCTTGTGTAGCCTTTGGAGTTGTCACCGAACTCAATTATGGCTCCATCTTGCTGAACGTAGTCGGTTAGTAGGCTCTTTTGATGTGTCATATGTCTTGAGCATCCACTGTCGACAAAATAAGGGTGCTTTAGTACCTCAGCCTCTTCTCCGACCATTAGACACGATTCAGAATCTTCGGTCTCGATTGCCATGAATGCGGCATCGTCATCAGACGATTTCATGAACAATTCCTCATCACTTGAGCAATCGAACAACTCTCCAGCTATGTAGGCTTGCCTCTTCTTGATGAACTTGTCGCGTCGGGCTTGCCTTTCGGCTCTTTCAGTTGCTGAGAGTTCAAGACTTTCGTACTGGAAGTGTCATGGTTTTTTGCAGTTGTAACATACTGAGCCTCTGCCATCCCTTCTAGACGTGTCTTTTAATTCAACGGGTCCTACATCCACTGTCCTAACCAAAGCAGGATACTTGTTATATTTATACTGAGCAAGTCTCAGTTGGTCTGTTCACTGGACATACGCGAACCTTGAAGTTTATACTGAGCAAGTTCTCAGTGATCTGTGCGCGAGACAGATTTTCTACTTATAGTCGTAGTGACTTTTACAAAGGGTTCAAACTTGAAGAGTTTGAGTCTTCTCCAACTAAGAGGAAGTTCTTACAAATAAGAACGATTTCACAAGGATGTGAACTTCCTCGAGGTTTCTAAGCTAAAGACATTACAAAGAGCTTGCTTAGATAAGAGAAGGGGAACAAGATAAAACTATAAGTGAGGAACTAAAGGTGTTCTTCAACGGATGCTAGTTCTTCACTGGATTCTGCTTGAGATTGCTAAGAGTTTGGGTGTAGAAAGCTTGGGTTCCCGGCGTCGTCTTTGCATTGCGACTTCTCTTATTTATAGGCGCCGATAGTGAATAGATCTGTTGGAGGGGGCTCTATACACGTGTCGATGCGACAAGAAAAATGGCTCCTTTAATTTGAACGTTGTCGAGCAGGTACACTGTAGAGATTCTCCTCTTTTTCAGGTTCAGAGCAGCTTTTGTTAGAGTGGATGGTCGCTGTCGGCTCCTTATTGGTCGAGGTAGATTATCAGTTGAGACTTGTCAAACATCAAGGTTGACTTCCTCTGAATTCTCGGAAGTGTCTTTCCTACTGACGTTCTTCTGAAGCATTCAGTACATGGGCACGAATTCCTTGGCAGATTCAGCTGGAGGTTGCTGTCCAACTGACTTATTCGATCCTGAGTTCTTCAGCTGAGTGAGGTCTTCTACTGAATCCTGCAGCTACTGAACTCTGTCATACTAGGTTCTAACAACTGAAGTCGCCTGGACAATACGAAGGTACAATGTTCAGCTGGGGTTTTGGTATCTATCAAATCTATCCAAATCTATCAAGACTATCAGATCTACTGATTCATCTACTGAATCCTTATCCTAACAATTTCCCCTATTTGATGATGCCAAAACCTATTACATCTTCTATCACAGATAACATGCTAAGATTAAGACTAATAGCTACTGAACATAATATCTATTACAAGAGAAAGCTCCAGTCAGCAAATATAGCTGACTAAGATAAAGAAAATGAGAATCAGAGCAGTCACAAGTATCATAGCAAACTTATGATCATGAGGTAATGTATCAGAGCCAAACTATGACAGTTAAGAATAGCTGCATGTATCAGAGCATATGACTATAGTTAACATATTTATAGAATGCTGACATGTATCAGAATTTCAGATCATAACAAGTTCAACACAAGGTTGATACAAATATTCTAGGTTCAGAATAGATCATATAGTAGCTAATCATCAAATGTAATTTCAGCATATATCAGTTATCTTCCTAAGATGCAAGTTCCCCCTAAGATGCAAGTTCCCTATTTCTCCCTTTTCTATTACTATATCATAAAAGAGTTCTTCCCCCTAAGAATAAGTCATTTATCAGAGAAGAGTAAGATAAAAAAAGTTAATCAGTAGGAAAAGATTCTAAGGCAGATAAGCATATAAGTCATATAGGTCAGATAAGATAAGTTAAAAGCTGATCACTGAAGTGATCAGTCGTGCTGAAAAGTAAAGATAAAGCCATAAAGACAATGAGTTATTGTCAGGGCAAAAAAATGTGATACTGTCATATATGATAGAAGTTTACATTAAAATGACAAGCTATCACTAGAAGCTAGACTAAGAAGAGAAGATCAGTTGGGCTTCTGCTTCTTGAACTGCTGCATCCTTACCCGAAAGTCTGCTGACTTCTTCTCTGGGAGCTCAAGGCCATAGTTCTTCTAGACACGTTTCCTCAAGGCCTTGATCTCAGCCAAGTCATCTGCATAAGCTTCTCTCAGACCTCTTCTGTATATGGCGTTCTCGATCTCTTTTTCTATCTCCTTTTTGCACAGATTGCCTTTATGCGTCATGGGAGAAGGTAGAGTTCGAAAGGAAGGTGCCTTCAGCGGTTGACCCATCTGGTCAAGCAGAGTCTGAATCTCAGCCAGGAGAGCTGGACTCAAGGTGGTCAGTAGATCTTTCAAGTAAGAATTTTGATCAGAAGAAGGATCTACATCACCAATCCTCCATAAATGGAATCTTTCGAGGAATTCCATCTTCATCTGCTCCCACTGCTGGTTGAGCTTGAGAGGCACCCGGTCGTCAGTTCTTTTATAAGTAATGCACTTCACCTGACTCAGGGGCTCTCAAGTCCTGAAGAAGCGGGAGGTACGAGGGATACTCCTATCCTTCACCGGTACCCTCTCCCTGGCTTCTTTCTCAGTTCGCAGTCTGAGGGCTTCTAAGTCAGCCAGCCGAATCCTCTCTCGCGCTGCACTGATCTGCCTAGCCTCAGTTGTCCTGTCCAAGGCACTCTCCATAGTGTCCCAGATTTCCTTCATCTCCTGTTCTTGCTCTTTGGAGGGGACATAGGAGGGAACATGAGGTTCCTCTGACTTAACAGGCGATTGAGATTTGGATTTAGAACCTGAGGCTCTGCCCTGCTGGTCAGTCTTGGACTTCCTCGACTACTGAGCTCTGGTCTGCTGAGCTCTAGCCGCTGCTCCTCTAGCTGCTGCTGCTGATCGAGTCTGCTTAGATCGCGGAGAGCGAATCTGGACTCCTTTCTTCTTAGCAGCAGGCTTATGCTTAGCCTCTTCTTATGCTAGTTCCCTCGCGAGCTTTTCATCATAAGCTATCTGTTCTTCTCGCGAGTGGAACTTGTGCTTCTTCTTATGCAAGTACCTTCCCTTTGCCTTTGATATCTTGCTCAGGTGCGGGAGGAGGTGAGCCTTCAACAGATGAATTTTCCAGATAAGTAGTCACCTCCGCCACCGCTTGCTCAGTGGCTCCTGTAGCTGCCGGCATAATGGTCTTCTCAGTTGTTGAGCTTTGTCCACCCTGCTGCTGCCGCTCTTTAGCCTTCAGAATCGATTTGAGTTGAGCATCTCTCGACCCTTCCCCCTTTTTGGCATCATCTAGGAGGGTGGCCAGGGCAGTGACCTTCTTGGTCAATTCAGCTACTGAGTCCTTGACAGAGGACATACCAGTAGCGATGTCAATAGGGACATCTGTGTATGGCTCCCACCTACTGTCATGCGCTCGATCAATTGCCTTCAGCAGCGCATCTTTTGACTTGTCAAACTTGGTGAGGTAGTCTTGCACAGCGGTAGAGGTATTCTCCTCTGGCGTCTTGCAGGACGTATGCTGCTGAGTCAGTGCTTTGGTAACACTGTCAGCTGTAAATGTGTACCGCTCTTCCACCGATTTATGGACATGACCTGTTACAGTCGCCACTTCCTCAGTAAAAGACTAGGCGAGCGACTGTATAATTGTTTGGAACTGAGCGTTTAGATCTATCTTCTGAGCAGCCAGTGCCTTCGCGGGGATCTCATTGACATTCACAGCTGTTGGGGCGCTGATCCTCTGCACTTTGGCTATCAATCCGGTCAGCGACTTTGTCTGTGCCTCCGTCAACCTGCTCCATATCTTTCTCACATCATCGGCGAGGTTCCGGTTCTTATGTGCCTGTCGTTTTATGACCTTATTTATGGACTATGTGGAAATGTCCTTTATCTCAGCAGATTGATATCTACGCTTCAGGGGCTGAGATGAGGACGGAGTCCGAACGATCGCACCTGATGAAGATGGGGGTGGTGGTTGATCGCTCTTGGGTGTGTCCTTGCCTTCAGCAGATCCACCCATATCTGCATCCTTAGGCAGTTGAGGAGGTGAAGGAGGTGGAGACGGACGAGGCTAGGTAGAAGAGGGCTCAGCTCCTTGAGTCCGATTGTGCAGGAGCATCAGCATCACTGCACGAAGATCCTCCAGGGATGAGATGTTAGTTGGCTCCTCATAGCCAATCTCCTCTTTTAAAGTTTGCTCCACCTCGAGCAATGTAGAAAGGGACCTGACCCTGATGGTCTCCTCTAATAGGTCCCATTCCAAGAATCGGATCCGCATCTACATCCTTGCGCGGATCGCGATATCAACCAGATCGGGGTATGACCGGATCTCAGGTATCTCTTCAGCTACATCGTCTGTGGCCTTTAGACGGGCGTTCAGTACTGAGTCTCCGACTGAGTTTCCTCGCTGAAGATCGTCTGAACCTTGTCTCTTATGGTGATGTCGTGCTTACCAGACCCTGAGTCCTCTCTAAAGATAGGAGAGGAGGGTGGCACTTGTGAGACAGGCTTCTTCAGCGTCTTTGGTCTCTTTGCCTGAATAGGGGCAGGAGACTGAACAATCTCCAAGGGGGAAAAGTGCTAGAGAGCAATAGACCCGATCTCTCCAGGGCGTCGAATATGGGCGCCATGCAATCAACCACACATGTTCTCACCGAGAGAACGGGTTCGAACCAGACTCTCTTCCCGAACATAATATCTTATGTGTCGAGGGGAATGATGACGGCTGTGATCGGTGTTAGAGCCATTGTATGTAACTTAAATCTACAAAAAAAATATTAGTATATTGAAAATAGACCTTTAGTTACAGACTCAGTATAAGGATATCTTAACGAAGTAAAAGTGCTAGAGAGCAATAGATGTCTAAAATGCAAGTATGAGTAAATTTGCAGAGAACACTTGTTCTTCTTTAATGGAGGAAAAGTAAGGCAGGTTAGAGAGGACTGAGTATATGTACTAAGATTTGAATCTAAGGCGGTTTCAGCTGAACGGCTGAGATTAATCAGGTTTAAAGCAATGAACGGCTCAGATTAAATGTTATAATAGGTTATGATTAATGTGCCGCCTATAATCTCGCCTACTTATCTCTAACGCCTAAGTGGTAAGGTGATATGACATACATTAAATGCGCCGCAGTCAGGTTTATGGAATGTCATGTATTTAATGAAAACGACATAGTCAGTTGAATACGATGAACATTAACGGCGGGAAATAAATGCTATGACATGCTGAATCACCAAAAACTGAATTTAATACTCATAACCTATCAACTGAACATCGTAGTCAGCTGATACCACGTTTGATGAATGCTGAGTATTCAGCTGTACTGAATATGGATTCCCCCTTACTTAGTACTCCTCCAAAACATAATATCTTCTGTGTCGAGGGGAATGATGACGGTTGTGATCGGTGTTAGAGCCATTGTATGTAACTTAAATCTACAAAAAAAAATATTAGTATATTGAAAATAGACCTTTAGTTACAGACTCAGTATAAGGATATCTTAACGAAGTAAAAGTGCTAGAGAGCAATAGATGTCTAAAATGCAAGTATGAGTAAATTTGCAGAGAACACTTGTTCTTCTTTAATGGAGGAAAAGTAAGGCAGGTTAGAGAGGACTGAATATATGTACTAAGATTTGAATATAAGGCGGTTTCAGCTGAACGGCTGAGATTAATCAGGTTTAAAGCAATGAACGGCTCAGATTAAATGTTATAATAGGTTCTGATTAATGTGCCGCCTATAATCTCGCCTACTTATCTCTAACGCCTAAGTGGTAAGGTGATATGACATACATTAAATGCGCCGCAGTCAGGTTTATGGAATGTCGTGTATTTAATGAAAACGACATAGTCAGTTGAATACGATGAACATTAACGGCGGGAAATAAATGCTATGACATGCTGAATCACCAAAAACTGAATTTAATACTCATAACCTATCAACTGAACCTTCTGATATACCTATCTATTATCTGTTGATTACCCTGCTATCACTGCTCAGTTTTTTTGGCTGAATTCTCTTGGGTCAGTAGTTTAGTACTTAGTGTTTTTAGCATCATCAATTAGGGGGAAATTGTTGGGTTATGAATCAGTGATCGTTTAGATCATTACGAAGGGGGTACTTTGAACTATCATCAGTAGTTCATGTATTATGACTTATTGCTTATTTCGGTAATGGGGGAAATTGTAGTGATTTATCGCTATAGAATTGAAGATCCCAAAACCTGTCTTGTACCCTTAGTATGTTGTCTTTCGGACTAGATGATGTAATAAGCTAGACTGTTCTTATTTTCGTTATCTGTTTCTGTCTAAGTCCTGTAAGGGGTATTTGTTGGTCTGAACTTCAGTAGGAAGTTAAATTCCAGAAACCCATCTCATCAGTTTGTAAGACCTCGTGCCCTCATGTCTCCAGCTGACCATCATTAGTAGAAGATTTCCATCAGCTGACCTCCAGTGAAGACACAGTATGAAGAGCTCAGTACGTTCAGAGTCACCAGCTGACTGCTCTCAGTAGAAGACCTCCATCAGCCGACTCAGATGAAGAAGTCACTACGATCGTTCCAGATCTACTGTATCCGACAGGAAACGACTGTCTGACCTTTACTGTCATTCGAAAGTCAGCAGAGTATCATACGAGGATGAGTGAGAGTAAACTCAGATGAAGACTGATGTCTGACAAGTCTCACCTACCACGAACCTCGACCAATTAGAAGCAACCGAAGCCTTACCTGCCCTGACACTAAAGCTGCTTTCATGTAGAGTGACCAACCACTCTGCGACGCTACTTTGATACTTATGGCCATTTTTCGTGGATGTTTGTGACACGTGGCATCATCTTCTCCAACGGACAAATGCCTGGGTCACGACTATAAATAGAGAAGCATTTTCGAGCTCAACGCACGGGATATCAAAAGGGAATACACGCTCAAAGCATTCAAACACTCTAGCGCATTCACGAAGATCCAGCTAAGAACTTGCTTAGTTGAATATATGTAGTTCTTCTCTCTAGAGTTTCTTTAGTTCCCTCTTCTCTATCTAAGCTCAACTGTTACATCTATAGCTTAGAACATTCGAATGAGTTCACTTTCTGTGAATCGTTCTTATTGTAAGAACTCCTTCATTGTTGGAGAAAATCCCCTCCCCTTCAAACTTTGGTTTGATTTGTAAAGTCGATAAGGACTATAACTTAGAAGGGTCTGTCCAGCGCACAGATACCTTGCTGAGGCTTGCTCAGATTAATCAACAAGAAATCCTGTTTAGCAGGACCGTGGATGTTGGATCTTGCGTATCCCAACCACGCTAAAAATCGCTTATGTTATTTACTGTTTTATTGAATTGTTCTCAAACCGTTTGACAAACTCATACTTTGCCTAAAACATATTTAAAAGTGCACCGGCCAAAATAGATTTGGTTAGCAAAAACACGTTTTCAAATCGAGACGAAGTGTATCGGGCCCTACACTTATCCGCACTAAACTCTCCAATTGAGTTCATAATACTGACAGATGTCAGTAGGACAGACTCAGTAGTTGAGCCACTCTGACCCGCGATCAGAAGGTTACTATTTGGTACTTTTCATTAGTCGCATTCTACAGCTCAACTGTCCTTCGCGTTTGAGGAAAAACTTGTAATTAGGTGTATTCAACCCCCCCTCCCTCTACACCTGATACTCATCTCCGAACCAACACGTTTCAAGCAACTCGGTCGAGATTATGCAGTTTCTTCTCCTAAGGAGTAAAGAGGCTGTTGTCCTTGGTGACCTTCGGGCCGGTTCTAAACCCTATTGTTCCGTCCAATGCAAGTTCGACTGAGTCGACCATCGAAACAATAGGTCCTTTCTCCAGGATGTCGGTCATGCTGTCGTGCAGCGAAGTTACATACACCTCCATCCTCACTCGCCATACCGTCTATTTCTCTGTTGAGAACATGGGTACCGTCCTAATCCCTAAAATATCAGCTATTGAAAAAGATAGGATATATGATGCTATGAAGAGAATCAAGATGCAGTGAAAAAGAGTTTTCCTAGGACCTTTGTTCGAGATAGACCAGTATTCAGAAAACGATGATCAGTAAGAACATCGCTCTGATACCAATTGTTGGTCATGAGACGTGCTTCAGGTGTAGAGGCGAGGGGGGGGTGAATATACCTGAATATAAATTCTTTTCTCAAACGCGAAAGTCAGCTCTAGTTGAGTTTGCTACTGAACTGAATCAGCGCCTGATATGCTTTCAGACCGCGTGGGCAAAAATTTCTTCTACTGAGTTCAGGTCTTCTGACTTATGTCAGTCGATCAGTCGTTCGCCATCAGAGTTGTGTGCAGAAGTGTAGGCCCTATTAAACGTCTCGGTTGGAAAACCAGTTTTATGCTAAGTTTGATGAAATACCGTTTTAATGAAATATGATCAGTTAAGGAAAGCAGTACATCAACACAGCTGATTTTTAATGTGGTTCGGACACACTGGGTCCTACGTCCACTGTCCTAACCAAAGCACGATACTTGTTATAATTATACTAAGCAAGTCTTAGTGATCTGTTCTCAAGACAGATACAAACTTGATATTTATAATGAGCAAGTCTCAGTGATTTGCTCACAGGACAGATTCTCTAATTAGAGTCGTGGTGACTTTTACAAGGGTTTCAAACTAAAAGAGTTTGAGGCTTCTCCTACTATTACAAAGTTCTTACAATAAGAACGTTTTCACAAGAATGTCAACTCCCTCGGGGTTTCTAAGCTATAAATATTACAATGTAGCTCGCTTAGATAAGAGAAGGGGAACAAATATTTTCTAGAGAGAAGAACTAAAAAGAATCTAATCTAAGTTCAAGTTCTTCGCTGGATATGAAGTGAGTTTGCTAGAGATCGTTGTGCGTTGAAAGCTTTTGGTTCCCGAAGTCTTTCTGCATGAAGACTCTCCTCTATATATAGTCAACGATTGTGAATAGATCCATTGGAGAGGGGTCTAGCCATGTGTCAAAACGATAAGGAAAATGGCTCCTTAAAATGTGAACGTTGATGAGTAGGTGCACTGTAGAAATACGCCTCTCTTTCAGTCTCGGAGCAACTTTTGTCAGAACAGGTAAAGTGATGTCGGCTCCTTATTGGTCGAGGTACATTGGTAGGTGAGGCTTGTCAAACATCAAGGTTGACTCCCTCTAAATCCTCGGACCTTCAACTGAAGTGATTTCCTACTAACGTTCTTTTGAGCATTTAGTGTATGGGCACGAATTCCTATGCAGATTCAGTTGGTGGTCGGCTGACCAACTGACTTCTTCGATCCTGAGTCAATCAGCTGAATGCAAGGTCTTCTACTGAACTCCGCAGCTACTAAACTCTAGCCTACTGAGTTCCTAACATGCTGAACTCAAACTAAGCTATTACATAATCGAAGGTTCGTCATTCAGCTAGTGGTTTTGGGATCTTCAAATCTATAAAAATATAGTTCTACTGAATCTTCATCCCAACATCAACCCTCATACACGCTCAAACCTATACCATGATATGAAATCTTAGGCTTTTAGCACCTATCCAAATCCTTCCTCTACCATCTAGAAAAAAAAGGAGAGAATCCCGCAATGTGAATGAAGTGAACGGCCCCTATGTTTAGATGTATAGGGGGGATGATTACGTGCTCTCGTCCCCATTGGCGAACTCCCTGACTGAAGGAAGATAGCCTTCTCTCCCCTTTCTTCTTTGTTACGACTGTCACAGAGAGAGGAAGACGAAATGGTTGAGGAGTACAAGATTGGAAGAAGACACTCTTATATCCTCACACTCTGCACTCTCCCTCTCTTTTACACTTTATCTCTCTCTCATTCTCAAATTCTCGCGAGCAATACCAGGTGGAGGCAGAAGAAACCCCGACGGAAAATCGTGCTGGAGTTGGAAGAAGAAGAAACTAGGGTAAAGTCCTTCCCATGTAAACTTGCGTACTATCTTCTTCTTTTAGATTCCATGATTGAGTTGTGACTGAATCTACAAGCATTCCCTCTCTATACTTTTTTCTTTCTGGTATACAAGCTCATGTTATATTTGTTTGTGTATATTCCTAAGATTTTGGGATTCGATGTTCTGTTTTTGGACTGCTTCCTTGAATGGTGTTGATGTATGATGATTAAGTGAAGTATATGGAACATCTTCAATACTAAATCCATGAATGCTCACTTGTATACCTTCGTTTACGTTTTCCTTCATTTCTAAGACAAGAATACATTTATCTATGTTATATCAATCACCTGAAAAAGGTTGGTATCGTAGCTATCTTGGTTAAAACATGTCAAACTGCTGATAATACGTATCCCATTAAGTGCTCGAAAATGCGTAAGACAGTGTTTGCTTTATATTTTTTTGAATCTGTCAACTTAAGCTCGTTATCTATGCCTTTATCTAACATAAAACTTAGCAAGTTAGACACCGTTTGGAAGCCTCTCTTACGGAGTGTTCAACACCACAAACCGTTCGGGAATCGAACCTCAAATCTAGGAGTTATTCATTGTCGAAAATGGCTCCTCGAACTGCCCCATGTGCTGCGAAAAAGGGAACGACCATTTTCAAATTACTCCAGATCACCCTAAAACCAATTAATGTTTATCAAAACTCATACCTTTGGAAATCCCTTCTCGTTGGCTTTCCAAAAATATGCTTTATGAATTTTTTGGAGCTGAGAAGAAGGAGATACAAAGTCGTAAAGTCCAGCTGTCGAGCTGCTTGCTGAAACTGAGGTAGTACCTTAAAAGCCATGATATCGCTTTTTTTATTACTTAAAACTCTAAAGGGATACACCTGTGGAAAACTACTTCTATAGGCTTTCCAACGCATCTCGCGGTTCGTAAAACGGAGCCTCTATCGAGAGGTTATACCTCGATGAAAATTGCCCAAAAATGTCCCTTTAAGAACCCTAAACTTAATCGAAAAACTGCCTTTAACTTGGAACTTTGCGACTGAATTATCGATCAATCTCATGAACTAAAGAAACCATAAATAATGTACCATTATATAGAACTCACTCCCAGCTTCGCATGACATTCCTCCGTTCATGATTTGGAGAATGGACCAAAGAGCTGCACACCCTCGAACACGCCGTGGAACTAGCCCCAGCTTTGGTAAACAACAAAGTAGCTACTTTTCGTCCAAATTTCAGAACTCTACGAAGAATCCAAAACCCCAAACCCCATATCCCTAGAAATCCCTTACTTCAAGCTTTCCAGAACATCTCTCCGTTCATGAAATGAAGTCCCGATGAAGAAGTTATGCCCCGAGCAAAACACCCTTTTAAACTGCCAGCCTAAATTGTGTTTCGACCAGCCACATTACGGCTCGTGAACCAAAAGTTCTGAAACTTAAACCATTAGAAAACTTACTCTACAAGGTTTCCATAACATCTTTCTATTGATAAAATGAAGTCCTGATCGCTGAGATGCGCTCGCTTGAAAATGGCCCAGAAACTGTTTGTTTGAATGACTAAACCAAGAAAATTCAAAGTATTGAACTAATGACTTAACTATCAACCGTTTTGTGAGTTCTTTGATGAATGACCCTCAAAGCTGGTAACCCCAACCCCTATACCGACTTGAACCTTGTCAAACCAGACCATCTACAAAGCCTTTCTGTTTGCCATCTGGAGTTCGTTTCCAGAAATTACATGCCGGGGCAAATGCATCATCGAAATATCTCTTTTCCCGGAATATACAGACTACAACCTTCAAAACACTCTAGGAGCTTCGTTCCTTCTTGAAACTCAACAAACCTTATACCGATAGAAAGTTGTGCTCGTTGGCTTTCCAACTCCATGCTCAAAGCATAAATTAGAGCTTGAATGCAAAAGATATAAGCCTCCAAAGAACCCCTGACAAAACAGTTGTAGTTTCACCGACTCAAGTTTGAGGACTACTTTCGATGTCGAAATAGTGCCTGGTCGAGAAACTTATTTCTAAGGTCTCGTGCCTCTTCTTGGAAGAATCCAAACATGATTCTCAACGAAGACAGACGGTCGGATTGTCGAGAACTAAAGTCGGAAGTTACTACGAAAACTTTCTTTTTCAAACTATACTTAAATACAACCTTAGATTCCGATAATCAAAACGAATATATACCAATAAATCTAAATCACATAATGTAGAGGGGCTAGCTACTATGGAAAATGCATACGGGGTATATCCGAGAAAGAATACTGAAGACGAACCATAATTATCCCGAGAAATATAACGATATTTCTCTCTTGTAGGGCCATCTGAGGAAGGACAATAACCTCGAAAAACGCTACAATTAATAATACTACCCCACAAGGTGGGTTATATTTTCCTCTAAACTTATTTTTGAGTTATTAAGTGTTGGAATTTTGTATACTGGAAGCAAACTTTTTTCTTGTATACAATGTGTTTTTCCTTTCACTATTCATTCTCGATTTAATATATTTGCACATGTAGTCCTCTATCCTGTATAAAGTTAGATTGTGTAGTGTGTCAGGTATCACAGAAGACTACACAATTGGTTGAACATACAAGATATAAACAATTATCATAGCTGAGACAACTTAAGGACAATTTGTCGGTTTAAGCTGCAATTTAGATAAGAAGTAGCTTGTCTTGACTGCTTGTCTATACTGGTACACTTAAGGATGTGTATTGAAGGATTACAGTGAGAAGTGTTCTCCTAGCTGACATGAGTGGAGAGTGGAGAACAAAAGATCTTAGACACTTAATTTGGTCATAAGCTTGATAAGATTTCAGCTGAGTGCATTTAGCTAACTATCACTTAGGCTTACTATGGTGAATGTCATCGCGACAAGATCTACGTATGTTGGGTGATAGTAGTTATTTGTAGCTCAGATTGATTATCTATATCTTGCATCCGTATCCCTACTAAATAGGTTGATAATATCCCCCCTGAGGAACTCGTAAGGATTAACGCACTAAACCCAGTCCGTTGGTAAATTTCAGGTGCATTAATAAGATTGAGTGGTATTAGTCAGGAATATATTAAGATGTTAATTAATTTAAGTTGTCAGTTGACTTAATTAGTTAACGAATATTTGTTTCTTAAATACGGAGATCAATTAAGTCTTAAATACAAGCCCATGCTCAAGTTGGGATAAAGGGGTAAGTCAGCACAGATTCTTTAGTGCAATGAATCTATGTTTATTAATTAATTTTGCTCTGGCTGAGCATTGATAATTAATTAATTTGAGTCCCGACTTTATTTCTTGTGTTGGATCCCTGGTTTGGCCCAATTAGCTGCCCAATATTTATTCTGCTCTCTCAAAAATTATTATTAATAAATTAATGTATTTATACATTAGTATAGAAATTATTTATCTAAAATTAGTTGGCTTGGCCAATTAATTGATAGAAAAGAGATCCAGTTATTATTAATTATATTATGGGCTGAATATTAATTTATTAGAAACCCATTAGCAACATAATTATTAATGGGCCACAATTATAATATAATGTTTTTATACATTATATTATAAGTAGAATAACACGTTAAAAAATTATAAATATTCTCGCCATTACTCTTGTTCAGAATGTGTTTTTCACGAGAGAGAGAATAAAAATCTTTTCCTCTCTATTTTCTGTCCACATGGAAGAGTGAACGACACAGGACACAAATCATAAGGTTTGAAACGAGAGTAATAATCAAAGTTGCGACAAAAAATGCAGAGGAAATGTACAATTTTTTCCCCGTATTCTATCAATTGGTATAAAAGCCAAGGTTTCTGGCTTTGATTACAGCTTTCGAAGGAGCATGTTTAGGGTTTTACCATCGTTTTTAGGCATTTTCATTTTTGGGGCGGCCTGCGAGCCAATGTTTTGACCTCGATGGATTGTATTTCTCGTGAGAATATAGGGCCAATGTGTTTCAATTTACTGCAATTTCACTGTGTTGGGTGATGATTCAGTCCCCAGGAATAGCACAAAATGATGGGAAATGATCCAGTCTTCTCAGTTGATAAATAACTCAGTAGCCCTATGCTCTGAAAACATACTGAAGATTTGAAGATCCCAAAACCCTATATTGATTGATGAACCATTCAGTTGTAATTTGTTTTGGTGTTGTCTCTGAGGATTCAGACTCAGCAGACACTCTGCATCTGGTTCAGGCGCTCAGTAGATTATCGGCCTCAGCACCAGAATTAGAAGACTCAGTGATACTCGACTCAGCAGGAGCAGTATACTGAAAGGAGTCAGTGGAACTGAACTCAGCAGGAGTAAGTTTACTGAACTCAGAGCTGATCTTCAGTAGAGCCGACTCAACAGGACCATGCTACTGAATCAGAGACCAGACTCAACAACGGCCAGACAGTCTTCTGATTGTCAGATTCTCTAAAAGTCAAATCAGCAGAGTCAAAACGAGGAAGAGAGAAGTTAGCTTCAGATCTCCTTGAAGTCTGTTCTGTCTCAAACACTTTCTGAACCTCGACCAATGGCAAATAGCCACCTGTCCTATATCTCTTAAAGCTGCAAGTCAACAACTTTCCAGAAATGGAGGGAAAGGACACTGCTACCATACGTCGAAAGAGTCGTTAGCTGCCCAAAAGAGAGAGACAAAGGATCGTCGTCTCCAACGGATCTATCCTAATCTCTGCTCTATAAATAGAGGGATAAAATCAATTTGAAGCTTACCTTCGCACACCTAGAACGCGAGAAACCAAGAACACACAGAGCATTCAATAGAGCAACTCAAAAATGCCTAAGTCTTTCGCAAGAAGTTAGAAGAAACAATCTCCGGTGAAAGACTACATTTTTGCTCATAGGGAACCAAGCTGAATTAGAATTATATAGCCTCTAGCATCCAAGCGACGATCCACGAACCCAAAGCTTATACTCAGCTGTTCGTCACTCTAGAAGCTAGTTTCTTGTTCCCTATACCTCTAACCTAAGCTCAACCGTTTAAATCTATAGCTTAGACGAAGGAGTTCACTTCTGAACTGATCCTTATTGTAAAGGACTCCTTCACTGTTGGAGAGTTTTTCAAACACTTAGTTTGATACCTTGTAAACTGAGACTTGCTCAGTATAAATCTCAAGTACAAACCGACAAAGACTATCTCAGTATAATACATAGCTTCCTGATCTTTCGGGACAGTGGACGTAGGATTGTTGGATCCGAACCACTTTAAAAATCTCTGTGTTCTGTGTTCTTTATTTTACTGTTGCTTTGATTTACTGTTCATACTGAAAATATCTTTCAAAATCATTCAACTGAGTTTCAGCAAACTTAATCGACTGCACTAATCTACTGAAACTTTTTTGACAAAAACATTATCCTAACTCAACTGAATTTGGGCATACACATTTCCGCACTACTAAACTCTGTCTGAACGATACTGAATTCTTACTTTAAGTCAGCTAGCAGGTCTCAGTAGAGTCAGTCACTCTGCCACGCGATTCAGAACAACTTATCTGGTCTGCTGAATTCATTCAGTACGACACTCTCCTGAAAAGGACTGTTCGCGTTTTAAGTTGAGAAATTAGTTTTCAGGTGTATTCACCCCCCCCCTCTACACGTGAACGTACTCTCGGGACCAACAATTGGTATCAGAACAAGAGTTCTTTAGGACTCTTGTTATTCTGAAACTGGTCTACTGGAACGGATCCGGAAAATGTTTTCACTGCATATCATTCTTCATTCATATCACTATCTATCATGTCTGATATGTCAGGGATCAGGATGGTACCCATGTTCTCAGTTGATAACTATGGTGTATGGCGGGTCAGAATGGAGGCTCATCTGACCTCTCTCCACGACAGCATGACAGAGGTTCTGGAGGACGGACCTATCGTTCCTATGGTCGATAGCGTCGTAGCCAAGGATCCAGCACAAGGAGGAGGGATGGTGACCGGGAAGAAGATCCCCAAAGATAGAAGTCTCTTCACCCCTGAGGAGAAGAAGCTTCACAACTTAGACCGCGTCGCCAGAAACGCCATACTGACCACTCTGAGCGATTCTTATCTCGGAAGAGTTCAGGACTATAAGTCCGCAAAAGAACTCTGGGATGCTCTAGCGCTACTGAGTCGAGGGACTCAGAAGATCAAAGCGAACAAACTCGCTGGAACTTCAGAAGCTGGAGAGATTATCCCTCATGCCTGGTGACACCATTGAAGATCTCAACGTCAGATTCACGGATCTGATGAACTCTATCAACGGGCTGGGAAAGACATTCTCCAACCGAGAAATGAATCTCAAGATTTTGAGGGTATTGCCAGACGGTCACTGGACTCCCTTTGCTACTTTATTGCGTCATTCTAATTTAGATATTGTTACTCCTGACCATATCTTTTCAGAACTTAAAGCGGAGGAGTTCGAGTTTGGCTTACCTCAAAAGAAGCAGCGAGCTGAAGCTGACACTCAAATCGACCATGCTTTCAAAGCATCAGTCAGTACAACAGTTCCGACGTCTAGCAAGGCAGAACCTTCACTCAGTGACATACAAGAAGGAAATCTAGCCAAGAAGTACGCGCTGCTTGCCGTGAAGTATCAGAAGGAAAAGGAGAGGCGCAGAAAGCTCTCAAGAGTTGTCAGAGACTCTAAGGGTAAGAATGAATATACACCTGAGCACACTCCTGACTCGCATACTTTTGAATGCAGGAAACAGGAGGACTCTGCTCGATCGAAAGACAGTGAGAGCAAAGAAGAAAGAGTCACAACCTGCTAGAACTGGAAGAAGCCAGGACACTATCAGTATGACTGTCCCGAGCTCAACACTGCTGAAAGAGCAGCACGCAAAGCAAGAAACGAGAAGTTCATCAAGAAGCGACAAGTATACATTGCCGGTGACCTCTCAGACGACTCAGACGAAGTCGATTCCTTCATGGATTCATCAGACGATGAAGCAGCTTTCATGGCCATAGAGCTTGAAGCTGAAGAAGATGCTGAAAAGTATCTCATGGCAGGAGAAGAGGATGAGGTAAACTCTCATACACCATTTAATTCTTCTTCACACTGCACACACGATACTATTTCAGGTACAGATGAGAATCTGGACGTCGCGATCGCATACGAAGAACTACTCGATGAGCAGATTCAGATGAGTCTGCAGCTCAGTAAGACTCTTCAGGAGTTGGATACCCTGAAAATGGAGAATCAGAGACTTTCTCAGG
Source organism: Lavandula angustifolia (assembly GCA_028984105.1). Taxonomy (NCBI): domain Eukaryota; kingdom Viridiplantae; phylum Streptophyta; class Magnoliopsida; order Lamiales; family Lamiaceae; genus Lavandula; species Lavandula angustifolia. The sequence continues at coordinate 5,176,954 of CM054808.1, read as the reverse complement.
AGAGTCAGGTTGCTACTGAGTCAGAAGGACTTGTGTTGAGACTCAGGGAGGAGATAAACTCTCTGATGGCCAAGTCTCAGCATCAAGAAGATCAGATCTCAATATTGACAAAAGACTTGACTCAGAAAGATACTGAATTGAGTCTACTAAAGCAAGAGTTGTCAGGACTTCAGACCGAGCATGAACTGCTGAAGAAGAGTGATGATGTCTGGAGGAACCTGATGACAGAGCGGTACATGGGTGCTGAAAAGAAGCTTGAAGCTATGCTAGCAAGTAACAAGCCCAAGCATTGCAAGGAGGGACTTGGATTCAGCCATGGAGCCTCCTCATCAGCCCCCGTACGCTCAGAAAACCGGCTAGTTGATAGATTTGTTCAAGGGGAGACCATCAATGCAGACACACGGAACCCCCTAGCCAAGAACAAATAGAAGATGAAGGCACCTCATCCTAGTTATCAGCACTCTGACAAGAAGATCAGCATAAGATCACCCCAGTTCAGTCAAGGGGGAACCAACAAAGCAAAATGGGCTGATCAGTATGGACCTCCGCAGCTGACTCATCATGCTCAGTATGAGTCATATTACTATGATCCTATAGTCAGGAGATGATCCAAAAGTCAGAAGAAGAAGAAGAAAGTCGTACAGAAGGCGAAGGTCAGCAGTCCACCCACTCAGAAGATCAGGACTCCTGAACCTGAAAAGCCTCAGAAGTCAGCATCGACCAGTCCAGTGGTCAAATATGTTGACAAGAGTGGAAAGAAACTGTCTGAGACCACCAGGGTTGTAAGACAGATTTGGGTTTCCAAAACTAACATCTAAGGACCCAAAATCAAAAATAAAGGGTACCCAAATATAATTATGTTTTGCAGGTGCACAATGACCCTTGGTATATGGACAGCGGATGCTCAAGACACATGACGTACCAAAAGGACTTGCTGAAGAATTATACTACTGAAGAAGGACCCCGAATCGAGTTTGGAGACAACGCAAAAGGCTATACCAGAGGCTATGGAACACTCAGCATTGGAACAGCTACAGTTCCAAGAGTATCATATGTTGAAGGACTTCAGCATAACCTTCTCTCTGTTAGTCAATTTTGTGATAACTCGAATAGAGTGATTTTTTACGCTTGTTTATGTGATGTCATTGATAAATCTACAGGGAAAACAGTGTTATCAGGTTCGCGCAAAAAGAATATCTATGTAGCTGACTAGAACTCAGTTGAACCTGAAGCTTGTTTGTTGGCGAAGAATGACAACAGAACGGGATGGCTCTGGCACAGAAGACTCAGCCATCTCAACTTCAAGATGCTCAACAAATTAGCTAGAAACACTCTAGCAAGAGGACTGCCGAATGAAGTATTCAGCAAAGACACTCAGTGTGAAGCATGTCTGAAGGGAAAGCAAACAAGGAATCAAAATCCACCTGTCTACTCGTGGTCATTGATGACTACTCGTGCTACACATGGGTCATATTTATTGCCAACAAGTCTGACATCAAAACAGAGTTACCAAGGCTTCTGAAAAGGCTCAGTGTCGAGAAGAACACTAAGATCATCAAGATATGTTCAGACTGAGGAACAGAGTTCCTGAATTTCATGGTGGAGGAGTTCTGCAAAGCAGAAGGCATAAAGCATGAGACGTCTGCCGCGCGCACGCCTCAACAAAATGGGGTTGCTGAGAGAAAGAATCGAACACTCAAAGAAGCAACAAGAACCCTGCTCGTAGAGTCAGGACTCCCAACCAAATTCTGGGCAAAAGCTACTGATACTACATGTTATACTCAAAACCGATCTTTACTGACAAAGCAGCATAAGAAGACACCATATGAACTATGGAACGGTAGGAAGCCTTGTTTATCTTATTTCCATATTTTTGGGTGTTCGTGCTTTATCCACAATAACGGGAAAGATCAGCTAAAGACTTTTGATAGCAAGTCAATCAGGGAGTGTTCTTAGGATACTCCCGGGTCAGCAAAGCATTCAGAGTCTTTAACTATCGGACGCTTTGCGTGGAGGAAAGCCCTCATGTTGTTTTTAATGAGTTTGTTACTGAAGACAGGAGCAGAAACTCTAAACCTGAATCTGAGGACATCAATAAGCAGCTACAAGATCTGAGCTTAAAAGATAAAGTTGAAAAGATCCAGCTATGTTGGGATGATGATTCAGATGAAGAAACTGAAGACAAGTCTACTGAATCTCAGCCACCAATAGAAGTAGCTGAACAGATTGACTCTCCTGAACAGAGTCAATCCCAGGTAACTCAGGTCGATGAAGAAACCCAAGTGGTAACTAAGACCTCTATTGAGAATAATAATTCAGGGGGAACTAATGATGTTCCTTAGCTAAATGCCCCTGAACCTGGTGACTCAGTAGATCACACTCTTGTAACTGAATTACTTCAATCTCAGAATAGTACAACTGAAATGCCTAACTCACCTTCTATCTGTGTTGAACAAATTTTAGATGAAGAGCTGAAACATCGTAGATTGTGGCTGGACGCTCACACTTCTGATTTAATTATTGGAGATCCTTCATCAAGCGTAAAGACAAGATCCAGATTCTGTCAGGGAGAAAGAGTCTTATATTCCTGCTTCTTGTCTACTGAAGAACCTCAGTCAGTTGAGGACGCACTGAAAGACGCTGATTGGATCATAGCCATGCAGGAGGAGCTGAATCAGTTTACGAGAAACGAAGTTTGGGTGCTTGTTGACAGACCCGGCATCAACATGTGATCGGAACGAAATAGGTCTTTGTTGGTCCCGAGAGCACGTTCAGGTGTAGAGGGGGGGGGGGGTGAATACACCTGAAACCGATTTTCTCAACTTAGAACACGAACAGTCCTGTTCAGGATAGTGTCGTACTGAATGAGTTCAGCAGACCAAATAGCTGTTCTGAATCGTGTGTGGCAAAGTGTCTGACTCTACTGAGATCCGCTGGGCGGGCGCCATCGACGTCGGTATCGGCAGCGGCTAGAGTCCAGTGGTGCGGAAAGTGAAGGCCCAAATCAGTTGAGTTGGAAAGACGTTTATGTTAAACCAGTTTCAGTAGAATAATGAGATCAGTCAAGTTTACTGAAACCGAGTTGAATGATTTTAAAGAATAGTTTTCAGTATGATCAGTAAAAATCAATGCAACAGTAAATAGACACAAGCGAGAGACAGAAAGATTTTTAAAGTAGTTCGGATATCAACCAATCCAACGTCCACTGTCCCGAAAGATTAGGAGGTTATTTATTATACTGAGTTAGTCTCAGTCAGCTTGTACACAGGACAAAGTCGCGTCTTGGAATTTATACTGAGCAAGTCTTAGTTTACACGGTTATCAAACTAAAGTGTTTGACAAACTCTCCAACTATGAAGGAGTCCTTTTACAATAAGGAACAAGTTCAAATATGAACTCCTTCATCTAAGCTATGGATATATTCGGTTGAGCATAGGGTTAGAGGGATAGGGAACGAGAATGTAGCTTCTAGAACGACGAACAGCTGAGTTTAGCTATGAGTTCGTGTAACATCGTTTGGATACTAGAGGCTTGTATATCGGTTCAGCTTGATTCCCTACGAGCTTAGAATGTAGTCTTTCGCCGAGAAATGCTCTTCGAGTTCTTGTGGAAGACTTAGGTTTTCTGGGTTGGCTCGTTTTGAATGCTCTCTGAGTTCTCATTGTCATGATTGTTATTATCGTGTATGCTTCAAATTTCGAATGATCCCTCTATTTATAGAGAAGAGTCTTGGAAAGATCCGTTGGAGACGATCATCCCTTACTCTCTCTCTTTTGGTAGCTAACGGCTCTTTTGAAGTAGAGTGACAGTGTCTTTTCCCTCCTTTTCCGGAAAGTTGTCGGCTTGCAGCTTTAGTAGGTATAAGGCACGTGTCTGCTTGTCATTCGTCAAGATTTAGAAAGGAGTTGAGACAGAACAGACCTCGAGGCATACTGAAGTTGACTTCTTTCTTCCTCGTATTTGACTATGCCGATTGTCTTTCAAAAGATCGACGGTTCATAAGGCCGTCGGCCGTTGCTTGAAGTCGATCTACGATTCGGCGGTGAATAAGCCGAGATTTTTTATTGCTCTGCGAAGATCAGCTCCGAGCACGATGAACTACTCGCTGAGTTCGGTTCCATTGTCTCTTCTCGCATATCTTGCTCCCGCCGAGTCCAATACATACCGAATCTTCTACATCCCGGTGCCGAGGCGATAAGCTACCGAACGCCCGAACCGGAGCAGAGTGTCTGTTGAGTCTGAACCCTCAGAGACAAAAACAATTACAAAGAAATGGTTCACCGATCAAGATAGGGTTTTGGGATCTTCAAATCTTCATAGATTCACTCAGAGCATAAGCCTACTAAGTGCATGTCAGTACGGAAGACATAATCATTTCCCACTATGTATTACTGTGCTGAGGATAGAATCATCACCCAACAATTTCCCCCTATTTGATGATGCCAAAACCTAACATCTATGCTAACACTAAAGTACTCAGAAATAGAGCTCCTTACAATATTACAAGTAGGATCAGTGGAGTTGTTCTTCAAGTTCTAGACTACTGAAGGGAGCAGGGCAGAGGGTCAGAATAAAGAGACTAAGCATTTCCCCCTGACAACAATTTCCCTTAACAGAACAAGTCTATCAGAATCTAAGCGACTACTGACAGAGAATCAATCAGTGAGTGTGTGAGTACGTAATCACTTCAGTGATTCTGAGTGTTAATCATAAAAACAGAACACGAATTATATAGACAATAAGATATTGTCGAAGCCAAAAGAAGATATATATATATATATATATATATATATATATATATATATATATATATATAATGATTCAGTACAATACATCTCTTTCTATGCTAGGAAAGATAAAGAATCTAAAACTAGGAACGTCTGTACTGCTTGATCCTGTCCATGAAGTCTTGCGACTGAGTCTCGGGAAGGGGCAATCCATACATCCTATAAGTATTCTTCCTCAGCTTCAGAAATTCAGCAAAGTCTGCTGGGTCATCTTCTTCAAGAAATCTTGCTCCGGCAGCATCCTTCACTTCCATCTCTATAATCCCATAATGAATAGAATCACCAAGTCTTCTTGGTGGTGGCAGAATTCTGGGTTCAGGGACTCGAACTTCAATGTTTTCTTTGACATCTTTCTGCATGTAAGCATACATCTCAGGATCAGCCCTCATCGTCCATTCAACGTAAGCGTCAGCCTTTGCCTTATTGGGCCAGAATCTCCAAAAGTAATTCCTCTTGATGAATTCTATCGTCAGCGACTCCTATCTCTGAGTGTACTGAGCTGGCATCTACTCATCAGTCCTTGGCCATCTATGTATCTTCAGATCTGTTGGCTTCCTGAACTTCCTGTATCTGTATGGAATATCAGCTTTGGAAGGAACTCTCAGCCTGACCTCTTGTTCAGTAGGGACTCTGAGTGCTTCTAAGTCTGCCATATGTATCCTCTGCCTGGAAGCTTCAATCTGTCTTGCCTCTTCTCCTCTATATAGATATCGATCCATCTGAGCAAAGATGGCTTCAATCTCAGCATCATGTTCCTTCGTTCTTGTGTAGGAAGGCTTGTGAGAAGATTCATCTTCGAGTCGGCAAAAGGGTACTTGATTTATCTTTAGGTGTACCACAGCTTCTCGGTATCCTTCTCGTTGTTGCTCCTTCTCCTTTTCTCTATCTTCTTCATCGCCTATCTTCAGCTTCCTAGGAGGCAATCTAGCAGATCTCTTTCCACCGCGTGCTGGAGCCTTTGTCTTGCCTTTGGCAGGCTTTGCTTTAGGCTTATTGGCTGCTTCAGCTTCGGCTATCTCCCTAGCCAGCCTTTCATCTGCTGCTATCTGAGCCTCCTCCTCTGCAGAAATGTATCTCTTCGACTTCTTGGAGGGAGGGGTCGGGAGAGTTAGGATTTTCTTACCTTTGCCTTTTACTGGAGGTGGGAGAGGAGCCTCTTCCCCTTTTGAATCCTCTAGTTCAGCATACTCAACAACCTCCTTGATTATATCCAATGGGGTTTGAGTTGCATGAGTAGCTTGTATCCTGGTTCCTGAGCCACTTGGGCCAGTCTCTGCTGAGATTCCAGCCGAGACACCCTGGGCCTCACCTGTTGGTTCAGTAGAAGCTGTTGTCTGAGTCTGGCTTGCTTCTGCTACTGACCGTGTCTTCTTGGGAGACTTCAGTATGGCTTCCCTCTTAGTGGATTTTTCAGTTTCAGTAGATGCTTTAGTGAGGGTCAGCTTAGCCGTCTTGACTCCCTTCTCTTTTTCCTTTACCTGCTCCCTTGTCTTTTCCTTTTCCCCCTTTTTGGCATCAGCAAATATGACCGGGGTAGGAGCAGATACCTTTGTATTCAGGCTCTTGTACGAGGCTAACAATTCATCAAGTCTTGTATGTATCTTGGTCAGCGCCTCGTGCAACTCATTCTTCTCATGAATCATTTCATCTTTGTAGTGCTGATGGGAATGATTAGTTGCTGCCTTAAATTCTTTCAGCTTGTCGTCAACCTTATCTTCCAAGGCCTGCTAGATAGAGGAGATCCTGAGTTCGTTGGCCTGGGAGATGGTTGTGACTGATTCTGAGTGGGAGGACGAGAGAGGCCTTAAATTTTTCAAGTAATTTGCTTTGTCCTTCCGGATCGGTCTTAGGCGAGTATCAAAGTCGGTTTTACGCTTTGCCGGTGCGTCGAATACGATAGTGGAGACATCAGGGGCGGCTGATTCTGTCATGGAAGTTCTCAGCCCCTTAATCTCGGCGCAAGTGGCTTGGGCAGTCTCTTTCCACACCTTGTGGATGGCTTTGGCAAGGGCACGGTTCTGGGTGCCTTGGCTTTTGAGAGCCTTTGCCATTGACTTCGAGCGTCGGCTTTTGGGGCTGGGCGCTACTTCAAAAGGCGACTCGGGCAAGAGCTGAGCAAGCTCTGCTGAGGTTGAAGTACCAGCCACCGACTTCTCAGGCCCAAGGATACTTAGAAGTTGTCCAATGTGAGCTGGAGTATCCTTGTCCTGGTGAGTTCCCTCATCAGGCTTCTCAGGGCCGGAATCATGGGGTGGGTCCTGACCGTCGTGGTCAGACCCATCTGAGGGAGCCGAGCCGGAAGCTCTCTTGTTTATTATGCGGCAAGGCCGGCATTGCGGCCCTCGGATCTTCAAGAGTCCCAAGGTCAGCAGGCTCTGAGTAGCCTATCTGCTGCCTTAATATGAGCTCTTCTTCGTGAAGTTGCTCGCAGGAGTGATGGAGAATAAGTCTCTGAAGATTGTGCCACTCCTGGAACCTTAGTAGCATGTGGAGTCTGGCCTGCTTTGTAATGATAACCAGGTCAGTATGGCCAGCTATCTCTGGAATATGCTCATGAATCTCTCGGGATACTCGAGATTGGATCGCTAAGGCTTCCATCCCGACCGATTCTTGTTCAGACGCCGTCTCCGAATCTTCTACTTCTATTAGTGACGTCTGCTTCTCATCAGATGGCTGACTGCTGAGTGGTGGAACATCAAGGGGACTGTTCAGCATTTCAATTTCTCCACTCTGGGCTTCTTCAGTCTGAACCCCTTGGTCCACTTCTGTGGCTTGTTCAATGGAGACGGCTTTCTCCACTGACTGAGTCTTTTCTGAGGACTCTGACTCATCAATCGAATCTTTGCGGCTGTGCGATGCCGTTCAGCGGTGGCCTCCCGGTACTACCTCTGGTTCAGTAGGCAAGACAGGAAGAGTCTTCTTCAGTCGCTTTGCCGGTGCCTTAGGCGTTTGAGCGTGAGGAGACCGCTTTTTAGTAGGCGTGGTCTTCTGCGGCGTCGTCTGCTAAGCTGGGGGTCCTGACCCTATCTGCTGAAGAGCAGCAGCAATGTTATGGAACCTGACCTTCTTCACATTAAAATATTGCTTATCGCTGTATGTGATTTGATCAGAAGCGCAGAAATCTTGAATCATCACCGACAGCTTCAGTCCATACAGAAGCTTGCCTTTTGCGCTCAGTCTATATGACGCTTTGTCAAATTTGGCTGCTTGAACCATGAATTCGCGGAGAAAGAACACCGTCCAGTTAATCTTGGCTTTGTCATAAATCGCCATCATCAGCTGAATCTTGGGCCTTGATACTTGATCGAAAGAGCCCGCTTGGCTAGTTAGTAGCTGTGTCACAATATACGCTAAAGCTCGGTACTGAGGCAGCATCATGTTCTTTGGGAAAGCGGCTCTGAACCCTGTGGGTTTCCCGCAGAAGATAGAGAGGTAGTCGTCCACCAGATCGTCATTATACCCAACGGTGCTGACTCCCTCAGAAGGTAGATCGAAGCTTCTCCTCAGTGCTTCCTTGATCGACATCTGCTTCAATTGGGAGGCAGCTTCGCCGATGGTGTGTACGACAAATCTTCCAATGATATCACCAGCTACTGAGTCTAAATTGAGGTAGACTTCAGCAACTTGCCTTGGAAGGAAGAACGTCGGCTTCCTTGATAGAAAGCTCTCCAGACAGGATTCTTTGAGAGCAGAGAAGATCTCGTCCATGAAATCCAGGTCGCAAGCATCGAATTCCATGACTGGTTCACACCAGACATGGTCTTTATCCAAGATTTCCTACATGTTTACGGGAGCGTCCACAGTTACATTTGAACTCGCCATTATATCTGTCACAAGAAGAATTTATCAGTATCGAACTCGATAGAACAGTCAGTATAGCGATGCTGAATTTTAAAAAAAAATTATTGTAACAGATCTAATAATCATACCAATGAAAAACTGAGCGTTTGATAAATATGCAAGTAGGGTTTGCTAGAAAGATCTCAGATTTTTCGGAGTAAAAAGATTTGAAGAATGCTAATGGCAGTTTCTAAGGTATGATCGAAAATATATATCTAAGTGAAGATGAACGGTTATCGATCAATGGCCGAGTTTGAACTTGCTTTATGAGATGGACGGTCAAGATTAAATAGTATATTATAGGTAATGATCACGAAGCCGCCTAAGTCAAAAGCCAGTTGTAACTTGCCTAAGTAGTAACTATGATACGACATGTATTAAATGCGTGGCAGAGTTCAGCATACTTATGTATAGAATGTCGTGCATTAAATGTAAGCCGTTAATATTAAATGACAATCCTAGAGATATTAAATACGATGCTGACTCTGAACAATAAATGCATATTACAGTTCTATTAGTTACTACTGAATAGAGATACGCAAACCCGTCAATCGAACATCGTAGTCACCGATACCTCGTGTAGATGGTTCTTCGGGTCTCTACGTGCTGAATTTACTCGATGCGAGAGTGAACATTCCCCCCTATCTTGAATGCTCCTCTCCTGAAACCTCTTCTTGGCCCGGAGTCGGTAAGGTCCAAGCAGAACCTAGCTCTCTCCGAAAGTTCTCTCGAATATGGATTCAGCTAGAGGCTTGGTCAGTATATCAGCCCTTTGTCTGTCAGTATGGATCTTTTCCATCATGATATCCTTCTTTTCGACATGGTCACGAATGAAGTGATGTATGATGTCCACGTGCTTGCATCTTGTGTGAAGTACAGGGTTCTGAGTGATTGCAATAGCACTGGTACTATCGCAGAAGATTGGCACTTCATTCTGAATGACATCATAGTCACGTAGCTACTGTCTCAGCCAAAGGATTTGGACGCAGCAACTTCCGGCAGCCATGTATTCAGCTTCAGTAGGTGACGTGGATACTGAGTGTTGTTTCTTTGAAAACCTTGAGATCAGCTTACTGCCAAGGAACTGACAAGTTCCTGAAGTTGACTTTCGGTCAATTCTACACCTTACATAGTCAGCATCAGAGTAACCAGTTAGTTCTATATTATCATCAGCTGGATACCATAAACCCATGTCAGGTGTTCCTGTGAGATAGCGGAGAATCTTCTTTGCTGAGTCCATGTGACTCTGCTTTGGATTCGCCTGAAATCGAGTGCAGACACCTACAACATAAGTTATGTCAGGACGAGTAGCTGTAAAGTATAATAAAGAACCAATTACAGCACGAAATTCAGTTTAGTCTACTGATACTCCCTCCTTATCAAGATCAATTTTCATGTTTGTGTTCATCGGGATCTTGATAGGTTTGCCGGATGTGCAACCGAATCTTTTGATGAGGTCTCGAGTGTACTTGCCATGATTAAATGTAAACCGTTAATATTAAATGACATTTTCTAAGGCATTGAATACGATGCCGAATCTGATTCATAAATGCACATAACTGTTCTATTGGCTACTGAGTAGAGATACGCAAACCTGTCAGCTGAACATCATAGTCAGCTGATACCTCGTGTACATGATTGTTGAGTCTCTAAGTGCTAATTTTACTCAGTATTGAGAGTGAACATTCCCCCTTACTGAATGCTCCTCTCCTGAATCCTCTTACTGACTAGAGTCAGTAGGGTCCAGCAAACCTAGCTCTACTGAAAGTTCTCTGAATCTGGCTTCAGCTAGAGGCTTGGTCAGTATATCAGCCCTTTGATGGTCAGTATAGATCTTTTCCATCCTGATATCCTTCTTTTCGACACTGGTCACGGATGAAGTGGCGTCGATGTCCACGTGCTTGCATCTCGTATGAAGTACGGGATTACGAGTGATTGCAATGGCACTAGTACTGTCGCAGAAAATTGGCACTTCATTCTGAATGACGTCATAGTCACGTAGCTGTTGTCTTAGCCAAAGGATTTGGGCGCAACAACTTCCGGTAGCCATGTATTCAGCTTCAGTAGTTGACGTCGCTTACCGAATCTTTGTTTCTTTGAAAACCATGAGATCACCTATCGCCAAGGAACCGACACGTTCGAAGTTGACTTTCGATCAATTCTAGATCCTGCATAGTCGGCATCAGAATAACCAGTTAGTTCAATATTATCATCAGCTGGATACCATAAACCCATGTCAGGTGTTCCTCTGAGATAGCGGAGAATCTTCTTTGCTGAGTCCATGTGACTCTGCTTCGGATTCACCTGAAATCGAGTGCAGACACCTACAACATAAGTTATGTCCGGACGAGTAGCTGTTAAGTATAATAAAGAACCAATTATAGCACAAAATTTAGTTTGGTCTACTGATACTCCCTCTTTATCAAGATCAATTTTCATGTTCGTGTTCATCGGGATATTGATTGGTTTGCCGGATGTGCAACTGACTCTCTTGATGAGGTCTCGAGTGTATTTGCCTTGATTTATGAATGTTCCCTTCTCAGATTGTTTGACTTGAAATCCAAGGAAGTAGTTCATTTCTCCCATCATTTACATCTCGAACTTATCCTTCATCATCTTCTCAAATTGTTGGCACGTGATGACATTCTTTGATACAAAGATAATGTCATCTTCATCATCTTCTCAGATTGTTTGACTTGAAAGCCGAGGAAATAGTTCATTTCTCCCATTATTGACATCTCGAACTTGTCCTTCATCATTTTCTCAAACTGCTGACACATGATGACGTTCTTCGAACCAAAGATGATGTCATCTACGTAGATCTGCACAAGTAATATGTCGTCTTCCAGTCGAATGCTGAATAATGTGCAGTCTACCGTGCCCTTCTGAAAACCTTTCTGAAGAAGAAACTCAGATAGGGTATCGTACCAAGCCCTGGGTGCTTGTTTTAACCCATACAGAGCGTTTCTGAGTCTATAAACCTAATGTCCCTGCTGAAAGCCGGGCGGTTGTTCTACATAGACTTCTTCTTTCAGTACGCCGTTCAGGAACGCAGACTTCACATCCATTTGATAGACTCTGAATCTTTGATGTGTTGCGTAGGCTAGGAATAGTCTAATTGCCTCCAATCTTGCAAGTGGAGCGAACATTTCATCAAAATCTATTCCTTCAGCTTGACAGTAGCCTTTTGCCACGAGTCTTGCTTTGTTCATTACTATGACGTTGTTTTCGTCCCGCTTGTTCTTGAAGACCCATTTTGTTCCAATAGCATGTTGATGCCGGGGTCTATCAACAAGCTATGATCCAGTCAGCATCTTTCAGTGCTGCCTCAATCGTCTGAGGTTCGTCAGTAGACAAGAAGCAGGAATATAAGGCGCTTTCTCCTTGACAGAATCAGGATCTTGTCTTTACTCTTCTTGAGGGATCTCCAATAATCGGATCAGGAAGATGAGAGTCCACCACAATCTTCGATGTTTCAGCTCTTCATCTGAAATTTGTTCAACACAGATAGTAGGTGAGTTAGGCATTTCAGTTGTACTATTCTGAGAATGAAGCATTTCAGTAATGAGAGTGTGATCTACTGAGTCACCAGGTTAAGGGGCATTCAGCTCAGGAACATTAATAAATATACCCCCTGAGTTGTTATTCTCAGTAGTGGTCTCAGTTACCTCTGGGGTTTCTTCATTGACTGAGTTACCGGGATTGACTCTGTTCAGGAGAGTCAATCGGCTCGGCTACATTCTTCTTGGTTGAGATTCGGTAGACTTGTCTTCAGTTTCCTCATCTGAATCATCATCCCAACAAAGCTGGATCTTATCGACTTTGTCTTTTAGGCTTAGATCTTGTAGCTGCTTACTGATGTCCTCAGATTCAGAATTAGAGTTATTGCTCCTGTCTTCAGTAGCAAACTCATTAAAAACAACATGAGGGCTTTCCTCCACGCAAAGGGTTCAATAGTTGAATACTCTGAAAGCTTTGCTGACCCGAGAGTATCCTAAGAATACTCTCTGATCTGACTTGCTATCAAAAGTTTTCAGCTGATCTTTCCCATTATTGTGGATAAAGCATGAGCACCCAAAAATATGGAAATAGGATAGAGAAGGTTTCCTGCCGTTCCATAGTTCATATGGTGTTTTCTTTTGTTGCTTTGTCAGTAAAGATCGGTTCTGAGTATAACAAGCAGTATCAGTGGCTTCTGTCCAAAATTTGGTTGGGAGTCCTGAGTGTGCGAGTAGAGTTCTAGCTGCTTCTTTGAGAGTTATGTTCCTTCATTCAGCAACTCCATTTTGATGAGGTGTGCGTGCAGCCGATATCTCATGCTCTATTCCTTCTACTTTGCAGAACTCCTCCACCATAGAATTAAGGAACCCAGTTCCTCTGTCAGAACGGATTTTGACAATTTTGATGTTCTTCTCGACACTGAGCCTTTTCAGAAGCCTTGGTAACTCTATTTTGACGTCAGACTTGTTGGCAATGAATATGACCCAAGTATAGCGCGAGTAGTCATCGATGACCACTAAAGCATATTTCTTGCCTCTGATCATCACTGGAGAGACTGGACCGAACAAATCCATATGTAGCAGCTGAAGGATTCCATCAGTGGAAGGAGATGGGACAGGTGGATTTTGATTCCTTGTTTACTTTCCCTTCAGACATGCTTCACACTGAGTGTCTTTGCAGAATACTTCATACGGCAGTACTCTTGCTAGAGTGTTTCTTGCTAGTTTGTTGAGCGTTTTGAAGTTGAGATGGCTGAGTCTTCTGTGCCATAGCCACCCCGTTCGGTTGTCGTTCTTCGCTAACAGACAAGCTTCAAGTTCAGCTGAGTTCCAGTCAGCTACATATATATTCTTCTTGCGCGAACCTGATAAGACTATTTTCCCTGTGGATTTATCAATAACATCACAGAAACCAGCGTCAAATATCACTCTATTCGAGTTATCACAAAATTGACTAACAGAGAGAAGGTTATGCTGAAGTCCTTCAACATATGATACTCTTGGAACTTTGGCAGTTCCAATGCTAAGTGTTTCATGTCCTCTTGTGTAGCCTTTAGCATTGTCTCCAATCTCGATTCTGGGTCCTTCTTCAGGGATATAATTCTTCAGCAGACTCTTTCGGTATGTCATGTGTCTAGAGCATCCGCTGTCCACATACCATGGGTCTTTGTGTACCTGCAAAACAGAGTTATATTCAGGTACCCTTTATTTTGATTTTGGGTCCTTAGATGTTAGTTTTAGTAACCCATATCTGTCTAACGACGGTGGTCTCAGACAATTTCTTTCCACTTGAGTCAACAGATTTGACCACTGGACTGGTCACTGCTGACTTCTGAGGCTTTTCAGGTTCAGGGTTCCGAATCTTCTGAGCTGGTGGACTACTGACCTTTGCCTTTTTCACGGCTTTCTTCTTTTCGACTCTTGGGTCCTCTTCGACTATAGGATCATAAAAATATGAACCATATTGAATTTGGATGTGTCGGTGAGGAGGTCCATACCGATCGGCCCTTTTAGATTTGCTGGTTCCCCCTTGAGTGAGTTGGGGTGTTTTGGTGCTGATCTTTTTGTCAGTGTGCTGATATGTAGGATGAGGTGCCTTCATCTTTTGTTTGTTCTTTGCTAGGGGATTCAGAATATCTGCATTGATTGTCTCCCCTCGAACAAACCTATCAGCAAGCCGGTCTTCTGAGTGGACTGGGGCAGATGATGAGGTGCCATAGCTGAAACCAAGTCCTTGCTTGCAGTGCTTGGGCTTGTTACTTGCTAGCATAGCCTCCAACTTCTTCTCAGCGCCAGTGTACCGCTCAGTTATTAGATTTCTCCAGACATTATCACTTTTCTTCAGTGTTTCATGCTCGGTCTGAAGTTCTGACAGTTGTTGCTTTAGTAGACTCAATTCAGTATCTTTTTGAGTTAAGTCATTGGTCAGAACTGAGATCTGATCTTCTTGATGCGGAGACTTGGCCATCAGAGAGTCTATCTCCTCCCTGAGTCTCAACAGAAGTCCTTCTGACTTAGTAACAACTTGACCTTTTTGAGAAAGTCTCTGATTCTCTATTTTCAGGGTATCCAACTCCTGAAGAGTCTTACTGAGCTGCAGACTCATCTAAATCTGTTCGTCTAGAAGTTCTTCATATGCTATACTGACATCCTGATTCTCGTCTGCTCCTGAAGAAGTGTCGTGTGTGCAGTGTGAAGGAGAGTTAAATAGTTCATGAGAGTTTACCTCATCCTCTTCTCCGTCATTAGACACTTTTCAGCAGTTTCTTCAGCTTCAAGCTCTAGGGCCATGAAAGCTGCTTCATCATCGGATGAATCCATGAAGGAGTCAACTTCTTCTAAGTCGTCTGAGAGTTCACCAGCAATGTATGCTTGTCTCTTCCTGGCAAATTTCTCTCTCCTTGCTTTGCGTGCTGCTCGTTCAGCACTACTGAGCTCAGGACAGTCATACTGATTATGTCCTGGCTTTTTACAGTTGTAGTAGGCGATGACTCTTTCTTCTTTGCTTTCGCTATCTTTTGATGGCGCTGAGTCATACCTCTTTCTGCATTCAGAAGTATGCAAGTCAGGAGTACGTTTAGGCATCTATTCAGACTTACCTTTTGATTCTCGATAGGCTTTAGTCACTTTTCTGCACCGCTCCTTTTCCTTCTGATACTTTATGGCAAGCAGTGCGTACTTCTGAGCGAGACTTCCTTCTTGTATGTCGTTGAGTGAAGGTTCAGTCTTACTCGACGCAGAGGATGTTGTGCTGACTGATGCTTTGAAAGCATGGTCTATTTTGGTGTCAGCTTCAGCTTGCTGCTTCCGTTGAGGTCTGTCAAACTCGAATTCCTCTGCTTGAAGTTCTGAAAAGATATGGTTAGGAGTAACAATTTCTAAGTCAGAATGTCGTAATAATGTAGCAAAAGGAGTCCAATGACCATCTGGCAGTGCCCTCAGTATTTTGAGATTCATTTCTCGGTTGGAGAATGTCTTTCCCAGCCTGTTGATGGAGTTCATCAGATTCGTGAATCTGACGCTGAGATCTTCTATGGTGTCTCCGGGCATGAGAGACAAACTCTCTAGTTTTTGGAGTTCCAGCGCAAGTTTGTTGGCTTTGATCTTCTGAGTTCCCCGACTCAGTAGTGCTAGAGCATCCCAGAGTTCCTTTGCAGTCTTGCATTCCTGAACCCTGCCGAGATAAGAATCACTTAAGGTGGTTAGTATGGCATTCCTGGCGACTCGGTCTAAGTTGTGAAGTTTCTTCTCCTCAGGGGTGAAGAGACTTCTGTCTTTGGGAATCTTCTTCCCGGTCACCATTCCTCCTCCAGCTGTTTGATCCTTAGTTACGACACTATCGATCATAGGAACGATAGGTCCTTCCTCAAGTACTTCGATCATGCTGTCGTGGAGGGATGTCAGATGAGCCTCCATTCTGACCCGCCATACACCATAGTTCTCTACTGAGAACATGGATACCATCCTTATACCTGACATATCAGTCATGATGAATAATGATATGAATGAAGAATGATATGCAGTGAAAACGTTTTTCCGGATCCGTTCATGTAGACCAGTTTCAAGATAACAAGAGTCTTATAGAACTCCTGCTCTGATACCAATTGTTGGTCCCTGAGAGCACGTTCAGGTGTAGAGGGGGGAGGGGGATGAATACACCTAAAACCGATTTTCTCAACTTAGAACACGAACAGTCCTGTTCAGGATAGTGTCGTACTAAATGAGTTCAGCAGACCAGATAGCTGTTCTGAATCGTGTGTGGCAAAGTGTCTGACTCTACTGAGATCTGCTAGCTGACTGACCGTCAGAATTCAGTATCAGCAGATAGAGTCCAGTGGAGCGGAAAGTGTAGGCCCAAATCAGTTGAGTTGGAAAGACGTTTATATTAAACCAGTTTTAGTAGAATAATGAGATCAGTCAAGTTTGCTGAAACCGAGTTGAATGATTTTAAAGAATAGTTTTCAGTATGATCAGTTAAAATCAATGCAACAGTAAATAGACACAAGCGAGAGACACAGAGATTTTTAAAGTGGTTCGGATATCAACCAATCCTACGTCCACTGTCCCGAAAGATCAGGAGGCTATTTATTATACTGAGTTAGTCTCAGTCAGCTTGTACACAGGACAAAGCCGTGTCTTGGAATTTATACTGAGCAAGTCTCAGTTTACACGGTTATCAAACTAAAGTGTTTGACAAACTCTCCAACTATGAAGGAGTCCTTTTACAATAAGGAACAAGTTCAAATATGAACTCCTTCGTCTAAGCTATGGATATATTCGGTTGAGCTTAGGGTTAGAGGGATAGGGAACAAGAATGTAGCTTCTAGAACGACGAACAGCTGAGTTTAGCTATGAGTTTGTGTAATGTCGTTTGGATACTAGAGGCTTGTATATCGGTTCAGCTTGGTTCCCTACGAGCTTAGAATGTAGTCTTTCGCCGGAGAAATGCTCTTCGAGTTCTTGCGGAAGACTTAGGTTTTCTGGGTTGGCTCGTTTGAATGCTCTGTGAGTTCTCGTTGTCGTGATTGTTATTATCGTGTATGCTTCAAATTTCGAATGATCCCTCTATTTATAGAGAAGAGTCTTGGAAAGATCCGTTGGAGACGATCATCCCTTACTCTCTCTCTTTTGGTAGCTAACGGCTCTTTTGAAGTAGAGTGACAGTGTCTTTTCCCTCCTTTTCCGGAAAGTTGTCGACTTGCAGCTTTAGTAGGTATAAGACATGTGTCTGCTTGTCATTCGTCAAGGTTTAGAAAGCAGTTGAGACAGAACAGACCTCGAGGCATACTGAAGTTGACTTCTTTCTTCCTCGTATTTGACTATGCTGATTGTCTTTCAAAAGATCTGATAGTTCAGAAGACTGTCTGGCCATTGCTCAGTCTGATCTCGGATTCAGCAGTGAATAACCTGAGATTGCTCTGCTGAAGATCAGCTCTGAGCACAGTGAACTACTCCTGCTGAGTTCAGTTCCACTGTCTCTTCTCAGTAAACTGCTCCTGCTGAGTCCAATACATACTGAGTCTTCTACATCTGGTGCTGAGGCTAATAAGCTACTGAACGCCTGAACCAGAGCAGAGTGTCTGTTGAGTCTGAACCCTCAGAGATAAAAATAATTACAAAGAAATGGTTCACCGATCAAGATAGGGTTTTGGGATCTTCAAATCTTCATAGATTCACTCAGAGCATAAGCCTACTAAGTGCATGTCAGTACGGAAGACAGAATCATTTCCCACTATGTATTACTGTGCTGAGGATAGAATCATCACCTAACAGTCTTTAAGAACAAGCGAGATGAAAACAACGTCATAGTAAGGAATAAAGCAAGACTCGTGGCAAAAGGCTATTGTCAAGCTGAAGGGATAGATTTCGATGAAACGTTCGCTCCAGTTGCAAGATTGGAGGCAATCAGACTATTCCTAGCCTACGCAACACATCAAAGATTCAGAGTCTATCAAATGGATGTGAAGTCTCGCTTTCCTAAATGGGCGTCGAAAGAAGAAGTCTATGTGGAATGACCTCCCGGCTTTCGACGGGGACATCAAGTTTATAAACTCGTAAAGGCTCTGTATGGGTTAAAATAAGCACCCAGGGCTTGGTACGATACCCTATCTGAGTTTCTTCTTCAGAAAGGTTTTCAGAAGGGCACGGTAGACTGCATATTATTCAGCATTCGACTGGAAGACGACATATTACTTGTGCAGATCTATGTAGATGACATCATCTTTGGTTCAAAGAACGTCATCATGTGTCAGCAGTTTGAGAAAATGATGAAGGACAAGTTCGAGATGTCAATGATGGGAGAAATGAACTATTTCCTCGGCTTTCAAGTCAAACAATCTGAGAAGGGAACATTCATAAATCAAGGCAAATACACTCGAGACCTCATCAAGAGAGTCAGTTGCACATCCGGCAAACCAATCAATATCCCGATGAACACGAACATGAAAATTGATCTTGATAAAGAGGGAGTATCAGTAGACCAAACTAAATTTTGTGCTATAATTGGTTCTTTATTATACTTAACAGCTACTCGTCCGGACATAACTTATGTTGTAGGGTGTCCGCACTCGATTTCGTGTGAATCCGGGCGAGTCACATGGACTCAAGCAAAGAAGATTCTCCGCTATCTCAGAGGAACACCTGACATGGGTTTATGGTATCCAGCTGATGATAATATTGAACTAACTGGTTATTCTGATGCTGACTATGCAGGATCTAGAATTGATCGAAAGTCAACTTCTGGAACGTGTCAGTTCCTTGGCAGTAAGGTGATCTCATGGTTTTCAAAGAAACAGCATTCAGTAGCGACGTCAACTACTGAAGCTGAATACATGGCTACCGGAAGTTGTTGCGCCCAAATCCTTTGGCTAAGACAACAGCTACGTGACTATGACGTCATTCAGAATGAAGTGCCAATTTTCTGCGACAGTACTAGTGCCATTGCAATCACTCAGAATCCTGTACTTCATACGAGATGCAAGCACGTGGACATCAGACGCCACTTCATCCGTGACCAGGTCGAAAAGAAGGATATCAGGATGGAAAAGATCTATACTGACCATCAAAGGGCTGATATACTGACCAAGCCTCTAGCTGAAGCCAGATTCAGAGAACTTTCAGTAGAGCTAGGTTTGCTGGACCCTACTGACTCTAGTCAGTAAGAGGATTCAGGAGAGGAGCATTCAGTAAGGGGGAATGTTCACTCTCAATACTGAGTAAAATTAGCACTTAGAGACTCAACAATCATGTACACGAGGTATCAGCTGACTATGATGTTCAGCTGACAGGTTTGCGTATCTCTACTCAGTAGCCAATAGAACAGTTATGTGCATTTATGAATCAGATTCGGCATCGTATTCAATGCCTTAGAAAATATCATTTAATATTAACGGTTTACATTTAATGCACGACATTCTATGTAAAAGCATGCTGAACTCTGCAACGCATTAAATGCATGTCGTATCAAGTTACTTCTTTGGCTATATACAACTGTATTTTGACTTAGGCGGCTAATATGATCATTGCCTATTTTTATAAAACTTAATCCTAGCCGTTCATCTCAAAAAGCGCGTTCAAACTTAACCCTTGATATTAACTGTTTATCTTCCTTAAGATATATATATATACATGTTCAAATGCTTGAAACCGCCATTTCTACCTTGCAAACATTCTGCGAACCCTAGATTTTTCTGAGATATCTCCCACTTCGCTACAAAACCTATTCTTTAAAACTGCTCAGAAAATTCTTTGGTAACATTCAAATGATCATTCAGTATCGTATGAGCTTATTTATCTTATATTCTATTGAATATTGACTTATA
Organism: Lavandula angustifolia; assembly: GCA_028984105.1. NCBI lineage: Eukaryota > Viridiplantae > Streptophyta > Magnoliopsida > Lamiales > Lamiaceae > Lavandula > Lavandula angustifolia. Next base: position 5,157,007 of record CM054808.1, on the reverse strand, counting down.
CTGTGTTTGCAGATTACAAAAATGACAGGAAACGTCGTATATGCTCCGGTTGATATGCAAGAGATCCTTGAGAAGGATCGAGTCTGGTGTGAACCAGTTATGGAGTTCGATTCCTACGACTTGGACTATATGGAAGAGATTTTTTTCGCCCTTCGGGAGACAGGGTTTGAAGGATTCTTGACGAGGAAGCCGAGGTTCTTCCTGCCGCATCAAGTTGCTGAGATTTACCACAATTTCGACTCAGTAGACGGAGACATCCGAGGCCGCTTTGTCGTTCACTCAGTAGGCGACCCCTCGCGTACAACTACCGAGGTCAAACAAATGTCTATCCGTGAAGCTCTCCAGAAAAGCTTCAACCTACCAAACGAAGGATTCACCACCGTCGCTTATAACGATGATTTGATGGATGAATACCTGATAGAATTCTGTGGGAAGCCGACGACTTTCAGAGCTCATTTCCCAAAAATGCCATGCTCCCATAATACCGAGCTCTAGCCTACAACGTGACTCAGTTGCTGACGAGTCAGGCTGGCTCCTTCGATCAAGTCTCTAGGCCGAAAATTTAGCTGATGATGGCCATACATGGCAGAGCAAAGATAAACTGGACAAAATTCTTCCTTAAAGAATTCCTGACGCAGTCAGCCAAGTTCGACAAGACAACCAGAAAGCTGAGCGTCAAAGGGAAGCTTCTGTATGGTCTGAAGCTTTCCGTAATGATCGAAGATTTATGCAAATCGGACAGCATCACCTTCACTGACAAGCAGTACTTCAATGTGAAGAAAGTCCGATTTTAGAACAGGGCAGCGGCCTATCAGCAGATAGGGTCAGGGCCCGCTGACCCCAGGACCGGAACTCAGAAGACCTCCACACCAACTAAGAAGAGGTCCCCTCCAAAATCAACTCCTAAGACGCCAACCAAGAAGCTGAAGAAAGTCAGTGAGGTTGTGCCAGAGGCAGAGCCTGAAGCTGTGATTGCTGAGCCTCCTCTGCAACTGAGGGATGAGCCTGAGTCATCCGAACATACACAGTCGGTTGAGAAGGCCGCCTCCACTAAGCGTGAAGAACCAGTGGACCAAGGGGTCCAAGCTGAAGAGATCTAAACTCTAGAGAGCCCCTTAGATGTTCCACCTCTCAGCAGTACACCGTCTGCTGAGAAACTGGCGTCTCCTATTGAAGTAGAGGATTTGGAGACCGCCTCAGAATCAGAGTCAATCGGGATGGAGGCTTCTGCTCTCAAATCTAGAGCCTCTCGAGAGATATCTGAAGTAATTCTGGAGATCGCCAGCCATAACGACCTTGTACTACTTGCAAGGTAGGTGAGGCTCCATATGCTGATAAGATTCCAGGAGTGGCATAACCTGAAGAGACTCATCATCCACCACTCCTGCGAACAGCTTCACTAAGAGGAGCTGCTGATAAGGGGGAAGATTGGCTACTCATAGCCATCTCACCTCGGAACGCTCGAAGACCTGAGGGCAGCGATGCTCGTAATGCTGAATGATAGACAACTTGTCTCAGCATCTGCGCCCTCAGATGGGTCTGACCCCGATGGTCAGGTCCCACCCCGTGATTCAGGCCCTGAGAAGCCTGATGAGGGAACACAACCGGACAAGGATGTTCCTACATCAACTGCTGAACCGCCGCTCAGCATCCTTGGACCCCGGCAGTCGGTGGCTGGTACTTCGAAGGCAGCTGATCCTTCTTAGCTCCATCTTGAGTCTGCTTTTGAAGCAGTGCCCAGCCCGAAGAGCCGACAATCAAAGACAGTGGCTAGGGCATTGAAGAATCAAGGCACACAAAACCGTCTACTCGCCCGCACCATCCACAAAACGTGGAGGTAAACCACTGAAGCTCAAAGTGCAGGAACTCAGAACTACAATTCAGACATCTCCAGTCCCTGACTTCTCCAGCATTCTGACGAATGCACTCGCAGCACAGAAAGCTGACTTTGAAGAACAGTTGAAGATGATTCAGGCAGGCCAAGCTAAATTGCTAAATGACTACAAGGCCGCGCAGACTGCTCACACTGAATCCGTCACCGCCATCTCTCAAGGCGCCGACCTTAGACTGTAAAACATACAGAAGGCGATTGAAGAGAAAGTGGAGAAACACCTGAAAGAATTCCAGGCGGCAGCTGATCTCTCTCACAAGAAGTACAACACTCAGCTCAGAAATGAGAGAAGCTGACCAAGCTGCACAATACACTAGATGATCTCTCTGATGCTTACAAAAGCTTGGACAGAAAGGTGTCAGTTCCACCCCCTACCCAATTTGCTGATGCCAAAAAGGGGGAAGGTATAATAGAAAAAGGAACTAAGGAACTAATGCTGAAAGCTCCGAAGAGAGCAAGGTCGGTGGCAGGGGCGACTCAGACTCAGTCATCTGCCCCCACTGGACCTACTCAGACTGGCGAGGCCCAGGGTATCTCAGCAGCAGGAGCTGTAGTGCCTGCTGAGACTGGCCCAGGTGGCTCAGGAGCCAAGGAAGTCACGACTCACGTAACCCAAACACCCTCAGATATTATTAAAGAGGTTGCTGAGTACGCCGACGAGGAGTCAGAAGAGGAAGAAGCTCCTCTACCTCCTCCAGTTGTCGGTAAAGGCAAAAAGGTACTGAAGCTTCCTACCTCTCCCTCCAAGAAGAAAGAACCCAGGAGGTACATTACTCCGGAGGAGGAAGCTCAGATAGCTGCCGATGAGAAATTGGCAAGGGAAATAGCTGAAGTAGAAGCTGCGAACAAACCGAAGAAGAAGCCTGCTAAAGGCAAGACAAAGGCTCCAGGTGGAGGCAAAAAGGTTGGATCTAGGCTGTCTCCTAGAACACTGAAGCTCAGCGATGAAGTTGACAAAGAAAAGGAGAAGGAGAAGCAGCAGCAGCAGCAGCAGTCTACTGGGCAGCAGGGAACATCTAAAGAAAAATCATCCACACATGCTGACTCAAAAGAAGAACAGCCTCACAAGCCCTCCTATGTTGCCTCGAAGGGACAAGAGCAAGAAATGGATGAGATTTGGGCTCAGATGGAGAGGTACTTGTATAGAGGAGAAGAGGTCTGACAAATTGAAGCAGCCAGAGAGAGGATAAGGCTTGCAGACCTCGAAGCTCTTCGGCTGAAAGCATAACAAGAAGCGAGTCATAGGATCCCTGAGAAAGCTGACATTCCTTACAGATACAGGAACTTCAAGAAGCCTACTGATCTCAAGACTCACAGATGGCCAAGAGTAGATGAGTGGATGTCGTGGGAAGTCACTCAGAGGTGGGAAGCGCTGAAAGCAGAATTCATCAAGAGGAACTATTTCTGGAGGTTCTGGGCTGAAAAGCACAAGTCAGTGGCCTTTGCTGAATGGGTAATGAGAGCAGACTTAGAGATGTATGCGAGACTTCAGAAGGCTTTCAAGGAAAAAGTTGATGTCAGAGTGCCAGCTCCCAGAATCCTGCCGCCCCCACTAAGACTAGATGGATCTGTTCACTATGGAGTGATACAGAAAGAAGTGAAGAACGCTGGTGAAGCCAAATTCTTGGATGAAGAAGATCCAGCTGACTTCGCTGAGATACTGAAGCTGAGGAAGGTCACTTACCGGATGTATGGACTGCCTCTTCCTGAAACACAATCAAAGGACTTCAAAGACAGGATTAAGCAGTTCAGATGACTATCTTGCTTCCTTATCTCCTTATATCTTTCTTTTGCTTTTCTTAGTATAGCAGATGATGTATTTGTACTGAAATGCTTACATATATAAAACATCTCTGTTTTTGGCTATGACAATTCCTTATTATCTGAATAGCCTTGTTTGCTTATGCTTAACACTCAGAATCACTGAAGTGATTCCTGACTCACACACTCACTACTGTTATGTATTGTCAGTTTTTGATTAGCTAGATGCTGATAGACTGCTTAGTGTTTGGGGGAAAATGTTGTTAGAAAGGGAGAAAATGTTGATTAGATTTTGTATAGGTTCTGACTTTCTGCCCTGATCCCCTCAGTAGTCTAGGACTTGAAGAACAACTCCACTGATCCTACTTGTAATATTTGTAAGGAGCTCTGTTTTTGATAAGTCGTTGTGTTAAGTTGTTAGGTTTTGGCATCATTAAATAGGGGGAAAATGTTGGGTGATAATTCAGTCCCCAACAATAGCACAAAATGATGGGAAATGATTTAGTCTTCTCAGTTGATAAATAACTCAGTAGCCCTGTGCTCTGAAAACGTACTGAAGATTTGAAGATTCCAAAACCCTAAATTGATTGATGAACCATTCAGTTGTAATCTGTTTTGGTGTTGTCTCTGAGGATTCAGACTCAGCAGACACTCTGCATCTAGTTACGGCGCCGCAGATTATCCGCCTCAAAGACTAGAAGTAGAAGACTCGGTGATACTCGACTCGGTAGGGAGCAAAAGATATGCGAAAGGAGTCGGAGGAACCGAACTCGCGAGGAGTAAGTTCATCGAACTCGGAGCTGATCTTCGGCAGAGCCGACTCGACGAGAGCATGCTACCGAATCGGAGATCGGACTCAAGAACGGCCGACGAGTCTTCGATTGTCGGATTCTCTAAAAAGTCAAATCAGCAGAGTCAATACGAGGAAGGGAGAAGTCGCCGGATCTCCTTGAAGTCCGTTCTGTCTCAACCACTTTACGAACCTCGACCAATGACAAGCAGCCACCTGTCCTATATCTGTTAAAGCTGCAAGTCAACAACTTTCCAGAAATGGAGGGAAAGGACACTGGTACCATACTTCGAAAGAGTCGTTAGCTACCCAAAACAGAGAGACAAAGGATCGTCGTCTCCAACGGATCTATCCTAATCTCTGCTCTATAAATAGAGGGATAAAATCAATTTGAAGCTCACCTTCGCACACCTAAAACGCGAGAAACCAAGAACACATAGAGCATTCAAAAGAGCAACTCGAAAACGCCTAAGTCTTCCGCAAGAAGTTAGAAGAAACAATCTCCGGCGAAAGAGTACATTTATGCTCATAGGGAACCAAGCTGAATTAGAATTATATAGCCTCTAGTATCCAAGCGACGGTACACGAACCCAAAGCTTATACTCAGCTGTTCATCGCTCTAGAAGCCAATTTCTTGTTCCTAATCCCTCTAACCTAAGCTCAACCGTTTAAATCTATAGCTTAGACGAAGGAGTTCACTTCTGAACTGATCCTTAGTGTAAAGGACTCCTTCACTGTTGGAGAGTTTTTCAAACACTTGGTTTGATACCTTGTAAACTGAGACTTTCTCAGTATAAATCTCAAGACCAGTGTTTGTCCTGTGTACAAACCGACTGACACTATCTCAGTATAATACATAGCTTCCTGATCTTTCGGGACAGTGGACGTAGGATTGTTGGATCCGAACCACTTTCAAAATCTCTGTGTTCTGTGTTCTTTATTTTACTGTTGCATTGATTTACTGTTCATACTGAAAATATCTTTCAAAATCATTCAACTGAGTTTCAACAAACTTAATCGACTGCACTAATCTACTGAAACTGTTTTGACAAAAATGTTTTCCTAACTCAACTGAATTTGGGCCTACACATTTCCGCACTACTGAACTCTGTCTGAAGTACGGAATTCTGACTCTAAGTCAGCTAGCAGGTCTCAGTAGAGTTAGTCACTCTGCCACGCGATTCAGAACAACTTATCTGGTCTGCTGAATTCATTCAGTACGACACTCTCCTGAAAAGGACTGTTCGCATTTTAAGTTGAGAAATCGATTTTCAGGTGTATTCACCCCCCCCCCTCTACACCTGAACGTACTCTCGAGACCAACACACTATATTTTGGTACGATCAACACGAAAATTGAGGCAGAAAGGCAAAAACCCTAATTGCATCCGAAAACCCTAGTTTTGCTAGGGTTCCGCCACCACTTGCGACGGCGAGTAGCGGTGTGTCCGGCCACCTCCGGCCATGCGGCTTGTGCCATTTGGTTCGTTGTCTAACAAGCTTCATGTTGATAGGTCGTATGGGGTCGTATGACTTTAGATTTGATCTGAATCGACTTTGGAAGTTTGCTGCTCATATTTGTAGTTTTCGATGATGAATTCAAAATTATAGGGAATTAATGGACTAATCTCGACCTGAATTTGTTACACGGTGGTTGTGAGTGTTTAAATAGATTTCCCCTTAATCAATTGAAGGAATCGTTGCTCGGAAATATGTTACTTTGAGGGACGAAGCTCGCCAATGAGGGGCTTCAAAATTCTCGAGATTCTTGTCGCTGTGGCGGTAATTGAGGCCGGATCTTGGCTGCCCAGATGTCTAGAAGATGTTTAGAGGTGACTGGGGAGGAAGACGGATAGCGGCAAAGTGGCTGGAGGCGACGGCAGTGCACAACCGCGCACTTCTGCGGTGCTGCGTTGTATTTTCGGTGACGGCGGGGTGTGGGCCTGGCCGATGTGCTTTTGGGCGGCGTTTGGGAGGCGGCAGCAGGCCGCCAGTGGTGGCTATGAGGCTTGGTAGTCCTAGAGGTTGAAGATGAAGAAGGGCTGACGTTAGCCTTTTTGTTGTTGACTTTAGCCCTAGTTGACATGGCCTACTGACATGTCTGCCACATGGCAGATACCCTATTGATGAGGCGATGATGCAACATATCTAGATTCAATGAATTTTGGGTTATTTTGAAGATCTGTATTTTGTTCGAGATATGTAATAGACAAGATCTGTATTTTATTTCATTTTTTGTATTTATTTATTATTATGCTTTAGCATGCAATTATGTGATTATTTTTTTCTTACAAACGGATGAAATTAGCATTTAATTCGGTTATGAAGCATGTTTAATTTTTTCACGGAGCATATTTTAATTTGTGCGCTTAGAAATTGCATGCTTTAGGATTTATATGGTATGAATGCATGATTCGACAAACCTTTTGAATGCTTTAGAAATTGCATGTTTAATTAGACTACAATTCAATTGGATATTAATCATGAATTCCGGCCTCCGTTAATTTGACCCTACACAAAAGTTAAACGACAACATAAAGTAAACGTTGATTATATTTTTGAACTAGAAGTTTTGTGAGATGGGTTTTCTAATAAATATTTAATTATTAATGAGTAGCGGGAGCGAAGCTGGAAACGTCCATCTGTGTGGCTTGTGTGCCTAGTAAACACGAGTACTATAGAAGATAGTAATTAAATAATATGGTTAATGAAATCAAATTGAATGCGGTATGGTTCTCCTAAGTATGCCAATTTCGAGAATTTGATGTTTCGGTCAAATTAATGGTCAAAGCATAGATGTCACTAGGATACAACTTCCTGAGAAGTCCATTCCCGAGTTTTAATAGTAATAGTGACATGGTCCAAAAATATCGAACTATTAATTGCATTCGTCTTAAGAACCTAGGCCAGAATTGAAATTAAAGAGCTAGGTAAATAGCTTGGTTTAGGTTACGCAAGTAAACGTCCACCCGAGGGGCTTACGAGTGTAAATCCTAGAGTTGTTCGAGGTTTTTTAATGTTATTGGTTTATCAAAAGGTTACAATAACATTAATTTTTAGATATGTCGATTCCATCTATTATTCCGATCTTACCAACTGACCCCTAATGGATCTAACTAACTTCATAGAGTGGAATAGATATCTTACCATCCCAATAAATGCTCCTTCAAGGTCCTATAAGAACTTCTATTTTAGGACCACTATATCTAAGATAGTGATTACTTTGAGTCAGTTACTAAATTCTTTGGTAGCGGTCAAAGAGGTTATAGGAAAGGGTAAGGGTGATCAAGTCTTGAACATCACTAGTAGCTAAAGGAATCCTCCGAAAGGTGGAAACTAGAAAAAGAGCAGCAAGGGTAGTCAATTCAAGAAGAGCAGTGGGAGTAAGAAGACGATCCTCACCTGCGGCATGTCAATGCCAAAAGAGAAAGGAAGGTTCTTCAAAATTGGTAAGAAAGGACACTGGAAGATTTATTATTCAGATGTTAAGGCAAAATAGAAAGAGACGTGAGTCACTCTTGTAACTGAAATTGTTCTAGTTTCCTCTTCTACCCGTGAATGGATAGTAGATACGGGGGCAACTGATCATGTTTGTTACACCTTGCAAGGTTTCTTGTAGAAAAGACAATTGAGTGATGGCGAGGTTGTAGTTTCCATGGAAAATGGACTGATAGTTCCTGCAATTGTCATTGGAGATTTACATCTATCTTATGACAGTTTTATTTTAGAACTTAAAGATGTTTTGCATATGTCTGAGTTTAGGCGAAATAATATTTTTATTTCAAAACTTTACATCATGGATGGCTATAAATCAAGTTTTGATGGTGATGTTTCTATCATGAAAGACGATGATTTTATCTATGGTGGGCCATTAAATGGATCTTTATATACTATTACTTGAAAACCGCGTAATTCTGTTAATGTTACTTCCTCAACATCAAATTCCAAGAAGAGGTAAGAATCTTCTATGGAAAACCAAATTTATTTGTGGCACTTAAGAGTAGGTCACATCAATCTAAATATGATTCAAAGGATGGTGGAATATGGATCATTGAAGTGTCTCTAACTTGCGAATCCTGCATAGAGGGAAAGACGGTGACTAGGCCTTTCAAGGAAAAGGGTTATAGAACCACAAAAGCATTAAGTTTGATACAGTTTAACTTGTGTGGGCCTATGTCTATACAAGCTCGTGGAAGGTATGAGTATTTCATGACGTTTACTGATGATTACTCAAGGTATGGATATGTTTACGTTCTTCGCCACAAGTCGAATAACTTTGAAACCTTTAAGGAATTCAAGGCAGAAGTGGAGAAGAAGCTAGGTAAAGAAATCAAAACACTAGGATTTGATCGTGGTGGTGAATACCTCTCGAACGAGTTCAAGGATTACTTGAAAGAATATGGATTACATCCCAGATGACAGCACCGGGCACGCCTTAGCAGAATGGTGTGTCCGAGAGAAGGAACCGAACTCTTTTAGAGATGGTTCGGTCGATGATGAGCTATACAACTTTGCCGATTTCTTTTTGGGGATATTCCATAGCGATTCCAGCTTACTTGTTGATGCTGAACCGTGTGCCTTCTAAGGCGGTACAAATGACCCCTTTCGAATTATGGAGCGAGCATAAGCCTAGTTTGCACCACTTAAGGATTTTGGATTTTCCTTCTTATGTGCTAAATAAGCAAGCCGACAAGTTGGAATCACATTTAGAAATTAAGTTGTTCATATGGTATCCGAAGGAAACAAAGGGTGAATACTTTTATTATTCTAAAGAACAGAAGATTGTTGTTAGCACCAACGCTCGGTTTTTAGAAGAGGATTACATTAGTAACCACAACTCTCGAGTCAACATAATCCTTGAAGAATTACAAGGTGGTCGAGTTCCACTCGAACATCCAGTCGTGCAAGATAGTACTCCACGAGTAACTACACAATCTGTTAACACAGCTCCTGACACTGTTTGACGTAGTGGGAGGGTGATATTTATACCTGATCGGTATATGTTCACTGGGGAAACGTCTGATTAGCTCCCGACAGATGAACAAGATACTGATCCCTGGACCTACAACGAAGCACTGAGAGATATAGATGCAGATTCATGGCGATTCGCCATGAAGTAAAAAATTTGAGTCCATAACTGCTATGGATGTATACGAGATCACAGAATTACCTGAGGGATGCAAGGCCATCAGTAGTAACTGGGTATACAAGGCAAAGAGATGACCGAATGAGGAGATCGTGGCATTTAAGGTCAGGCTAGTGGCAAAGGGTTTTACCCAGAAAGAGGGTATCGATTCTTACGACACCTTTTCGCCTGTAGCAACAATCAAATCCATTCGGTTTCTCCATGCCATAGCAGCTCACATGAACCTAGAGATTTACATACGGATGTCAAGACCGCATTCTTAAGCGGTTACCTTGAAAAAGGTAGGGACATCTACTTGAAACAACCAGAAGGTTATGTGAAAGAAGGCGAAGAGCATCTAGTTTGAAAGCTTAAGAAGTCTATATACGGACTTAAACAAGCTTCCTGGTTATGGCACTAGTGTTTTGATGAGGTAGTCAGAACCTATGGTTTAGTATCCTGTCCAATTGAGGTGTGCGTGTATTGTATTTGTGTTAACAGATCAATGGTTTTTCTTGCACTTTACGTAGACAACATCCTTCTCATTGGGAACAATGTTGAAGTGTTATCATACGTAAAGTAAAGGTAATTCGAACATTTTCAAACGAAGGACTTCGGTGAAACACCTTACATCCTTGGGATTAAGGTTATCCGAGATCGCCAGAAAAGGATGTTCAGCTTGTCACAAGCATCCTACACTGATACTATAATTGCTCGTTTTAAAATGCAAGATGCCAAGAAAGGTTCTGTACCTTTCAGAGATGACATTTTTCTATCCAAGAATTACTGGCCTAAAACGCATGAAGAGATAGAAAGCATGAGGCTGTTACCATATGCTTGCACTATCACTAGCTTCATGTATGCGATGCTTTGTACGAGACCAGATATCTCATATGTTGTAGGCATGATCTCAAGATGTTAATCTAACCCTGGAAAAGAGTACTGGACTGTGGCCAAGCATATTATCAAGTACCCTAAACGGACTAGAGATTATAGGCTTGTTTACGAGACAGATAGTTTAGTACGTTTGGGATATACAGACTCGAATTTCCAAGCTGACAGAGATGCGAAGTAGTCTACCTGGGGTTATTTGTTTACCTTGGGAGGTGGAGCCATCTCATGAAGGAGTACAAAGCAGAAATGCATTACGGACTAAACCATGGAAGCAGAGTATATGGCTACTTCAGAAGACTCTAAAGAGGCAGTTTGACTCAAGAATTTCCTCGAGGATCTTGATATTATTCCGAATTTCCCTAAGACTATCACAATTTATTGTGATAATTCGGGTGCAGTTGCAAATTAAAAGAAACCCAGATTTTACAAGGCGTCTAAACACATCAACAAGAAGTACCACATTATACGAGAATTTGTAAATCGAGAAGACGTGGTCATTGAGAAAATCGGCACTAAGGACAACCTAGCTGATCCATCCACGAAGAGCTTACCCATTCAGGACTACGAAAAGTATGTTCGTGGCTTTGGAGTGTGTAAGATGCCCCACCCACTTAGGACTACATACACTTTTGAATAAGTGGGAGAATAGTGATAGATAGCTGAGATTGGTCATTTGTATTGGTTGTTTGTACTATTTAGTAGTATCTGAACTGAAACATTGTATACTAAAAGTCGCTTTAGTATAAGTGGGAAATTTTTTGGAATTTTGTATATACTGGAAGTAACCTTTTTGCTTGTATACAATGTGTTTTTCCTTTCACTATTCATTCTCATGTCTGATTTAATATATTTGCACATGTACTCATTTATCTTGTATAAAAATTAGATTGTGTAGTCTGTCAAGTATCACAGAAGACTACACAATTGGTTGAACAAACAAGATATAAATAGTTATCACTGCTGAGACAACTGAAAGACAAGTTGTCGGTTTAAACGGTAGTTTACATAAAAGTAGTTTATCTTGGCTGCTTGTCTATACTGGTACACTTAAGGTGATGTATTGAAGGATCACAGTAAGATGTGTTCTCCTAGTTGACCTGAGTGGAGAACTAAAGCTCTCGAACACTTAATTTAGTCGTATGTTTGACAAGATTTCTGTTGAGTGCAGTTAACTATCTATCACTTTAACTTACTATGGTGAATGTTATCGCGACTAGATCTACGCATCTTGGGTGATAGTAGTTATTTGTGGCTCAGGTTGATTATCTGTATCTTACATCCGTATCCCTGCTAAATGGGTTGATTATATCCCCTGAGGAACTCGTAAGGATTAGCACACTTTACCCAGTCGGTTGATTAAGTTCAGGTGCGTTAATAATATCGAGTGGTGGTACTCAGGAATATAATAAGATATTAATTAATTTAAGCTGTCAGTGGACTTAATTAGTTAACAGATATTTGTTTCTTAAACACGGAGATCAATTAAGTCTGAAATACAAGTCCATGCTCAAGTTGGGATAAAGGGTAAGTCACCACGGGTTCTCTAAGGAAATGAATTTGTGTTTATTAATTATTTTTTCTCTGGCTGAGCATATAAATATATATGTATATATTTAATTTGAGGGCAGACTTTATTTCTTGTATTGGATCCCTAGTCTGGCCCAATTAGCTGCCCAGTATTTATTCTGATCTCTCGAAAACTATTATTAATAGATTAATGTATTTATACATTATTTAATAATATAGAAATTATTTATCTTGATTTAATTGGCTGAGCCAATTAATTGATAAATAAGTGGCCCAATTATTATTAATTATATTATGAGCTGAATATCAATTTATTAGAAGCCATTAGCAAGATAATTATTAATGGACCACAATAATAATATAATATTTTTATACATTATATTATAAGTAGAATAACACGTTTAGAAATCATAATTATTCGCGCCATTACTCACTTTCAGAACGTGTTTTCATGAGAGAGAGAATAGAAATATTTTCCTCTTAGTTTTTTGTCCACATGTAAGAGAGAAAGACACGGGACACAGATCAGAAGGTCTAAAACGGGAGCAATAATCAAAGTTGCGACAACATATGCGGAGGAAAGGTACAATTTCTTCCTCATATTCTATTATTAAGCACTTAAATTAGATAAAATTCTATTATCTGTTGAAATGTGTTTATGAGCGTTCGATTAAGTTTAATGCTATTGTATGGTCGATCGAGGTTCTTGTTCTGACATAACACGACAGATTGGAATTCTGTACACCCTTGTTAGTTGAGTAGTGGGTTGATCTCCGCTGTACACTAACGTCTATAAGGGATTATTTGGGGAAAGACCCGATATCTAAAGTTCTTAAAGAGTGCTCTGAGTAATGGCTCGATACCCTAGATAAAATTGGATCCTACGAGGATGTGTTCCAAGATCGCAAGAGTAACTAAAAGAACGCGGCACACGCACATAAATGAAATGAAAATGTTTCGTATACTTAGAAGTATCTTTTCATTTTAAATCCTCCTAAGCTATACTTATGTGCTTTGGATAACCGCAAGTTTTATAAAATGTTTTATCAAATGCTAGCCCATTGAGTACACTAGTACTCAGCCCAAAATATTTTTCAAACATGTTTTTTTCAGGTTGAGCGGTCACTGCTGATGGACATAGTCGAGGCAAAGGTTGCTGTCAAATAAATTATATTCTGTTGTGCTTAAATGGTTTTATCCCAATTCGATGAACGATGTTCTTTTGTCAAACGCCACTTATCTTTATTATTATCCAAACTGCTTTTTATGTGTTCAGATGCTTATCACAATTTAAATGAATCTCGAACTGAAAAACCTAAAATTTAAAATTCTTGAATTATCATGTATCATCTTTCAATCATGAATTCTCGAACCGTATTGTACCATACCCGATCACACGCCCTTTTCCGAATATCGAGCCGTGACAATTTGGTATCAGAGCAGTTTGTTTCGCTCCGGACCGAAACCGTCTTTCAAAGAAGTCTAGACTCGATACCTTAGACTTCAAGTTTCTTCCATGTTAGAAAATTTTAATACTTTTCAAGAAAGTATAAATAGAACCTCTAGACTTATAAGTTATTTAACAACCTTCAACTCGTCATCGTAGTGTCATCGACTAAAAGTAACTTTTTTCAATGATTCTTTTTAAAACTTTTATGGGAATGCGCGCGCAAATGGCATTTTGCTTGAAAGGAAGCATAAAATGATAAGTTTTTGAAAAGAAAGTTTTTCATGTTGGAACCTATGTGTCCCTAAGGATAAAGGGAAATGAGATCTTTACAATTTTGAATCTGATTGACGAAGGAAAAATGTTTCGTTGGATACTTTGGAATTCTTTTGACAAAGCTTGTATACATTGTATGATTGTGTTATGATGATGCCACAACATGATTTATGATATGATTCATTTTTCCTATTACGTTTATGATGATACACTGTTATTGGAAACGATATTATTGAACTCTAGTTTATGGAGTATGGTTGATTGAACCACTTGAACGTAAGATTAGTGTCTAAGTGTTTACTTAGCCGCTTGACTGATCTTAAGATAAGTTGCTGACTTAGAAGTTTTCTTTAGATATCTTATTCAGAACCTCATCGATTCACAGTCCCGACATGAGAGGAGAGTGCAGATAATTTTTGTAATTTCCATAGGAATCCAGATCTACCGATTTCGGTGTTCCTTGGACACTATACTCGGGCTTGGGTAGAGGCCCGACGTAACAAGATGACTTCAAGGCCTCCCATCGTTTGATCAACCTCCTCCCATCTACTTGGAGGAGCCACCAGATCGACCTTTTCGTAAATACGCTACAACAGCCTTACCCGATCACACGGCATCCGATCGGGGACTTTGCCTAATTTGTATCTAGGATTTGATGCTGAATAGAGTGCGATCTACTGTCCCCTTTAGAAAACCTTTATGAAGTAGAAAGTCTGATAGAGTATCGTACCAAGCCTGGGTGCTTGTTTTAACCCATACAAATCCTTTCTGAGTCTATAAACCTGATGTCCCTACTGAAAGCCAGGCGGTTGTTCCACGTAGACTTCTTACTTCAGCACGCCGTTTAGAATTGATGACTTTACATCCATTTGATATACTTTAAATCCTTGATGCGTTGTGTTGGTCCTAGAGACGCGGTTCAGTTGTAGGGGGGGTGAATACACCTGAACGCAAATTCAAACTCTGAACGCGAAAGTTAGCTTTAGCTGAAGAATGCTACTGAACTAGTCAGTTGGCCAGATATACTTTCTCGATCGCGTATGGTCCTTCTGACTTATGTCAGTGAACAATAGTTCAATACAAGAGTTGTGTGGGGAAGTGTCGGCCCTTTTAAAATATGGGACTTTGTTGAAAACACGTTATGTGCAAGTTTGATTAAAACTCAGTTGGATGCTGAATGAATAGTATATCAATGCAATAGTTAAAATAAAAAACAACACAGTGTTTTTTAAAGTGGTTCGGACAACACTAGTTCCTACGTCCCCTATCTTGAACTAAGCAGGAGAACTTGTATTATTTATACTGAGCAAGTCTTAGTGATCTATTCACATGACAGATTCAACTTGTTTGCTTAAACTAAACAAGTATCTGTTATCTGTGCACATGATAGATATCTACTTATAGTCGTAGTGACTTTACAATTTAACCGTTTAAGGTTAGTTTCTCCAACTGTGAAGGAGTTCTTACAAGAAAGAACAGTTCAACAGATATGAACTCCTTCGAGGTTCTAAGCTATTGATTTTACAATACGCACGTTTATATAGAGAGAGGGAACAATAATTCTCTAGAAAGAAGAACTAAAAAGATATCTAATCTATGAGTAACTTTTTCGTTTGTATGTTGCTTGAAGGTTCGCTAGAGTTCTTGAGCTTTGTTCGCTTTTTGGTTCCCGGTGCTTCTTTTGCATGAAGACCTTCTTTATTTATAGTCTTTGATTTGTGAATGGATCCGTTGGAGAGGGTCTAGCCACTTGACGAATAAGACAAAAGAATTGCCAAAAGAAATTTGAACGTTAAGTAGAGGTACTGTAGAGATTTCCTCTTTTTCCGGCTAGGAGCAGCTTTATGGCAGAGCAAGTAAGGCACTGTGGGCTCCTTATTGGTCAAGGTACATGAGAGTTGGTGAGGATTGCTCAAACTCAAAGTACACTGTGTTGATTTTCATCTGAATCCTCAGATCGTCGCCTAATTGTCCTCTATCGACATCCGTCTGAACACTTCAGTCGCTGGCTCGATTTCCTTTGCAGACTCAGTTAGTGATAGACAGACCAATTGACTTCTTTGATATTGAGTCCTTCAGTTGAGTGCAGAGTCTTCTACTGAATCTACAACTACTAAACTCTAGCCTACTGAGTTCTAGCAGCTGAACTCAAACTAAGCTATTATAATATCAAAGGTTCATCATTCAGCTAGGGGTTTTGGTATCTTCAAATCTTATCATATAAATATATCTCAATATTTATGTTCATCCCAACAATTTCCCCCTATTTGATAATGGCAAAACCTTTTACAACAACTACTACTACTACTACTACTACTACTGACTATGCTTAAGAAATATTACAAGACTAAACAAGGCATAGTGGCAAAGCAACCAAGTCAATTTGAAATAATATTTGTCAGATATGCTGAATTTCTCATAAGAGAAGTATCAGAGCATTAGCGCAAGTATGTAAATTCAGGTGAATAACATAACTTATAGAGCATAGTCACATACTGAATTATCAGAACAATACTAAATTAACAGTATTGTCAGGCTAGTTATCTGATCAACATCTAGGAAACAATTTCCCCCAAACAACCATTTTTCCCCCTATCTTACTTAAACTACTTTCCCTTCATATTTAATTTCATGTATAGCATGCAAAAGTCAGTTTCTCATAAGAACTTTTACGCAATTAAGCACTGAGAAACATATAAGTAGATATGTGAGTGTTTGAGCTAATTACTTCAGTAATCAGTAGTGCTTGGAAAAAAAAACATAGCCAAATGACAATGAGTAGTTGTCAAAGGCTAATATAAAAGATGTCATAAATGATAAGGAGTTTACAGTTACATGACTCTCTATTCTAAGGACCTAGATGACTAAGAAGACTGTCAACTGGACTTCTTCTTGAAGAGTTGCGTCCGAGCTTTGAAGTCAGCATACTTCATCTCCGGAAGATGAAGGTCGTAAGCCGAGTAAACACACTGCCGTAGGGCCTTAATTTCTTCCTTGTCTTATTCATCATGCTTGTTCATACCTTTTTTGTTGATGACTTCAAAGATCTCTGCCTCAATCTCCTTTTTGCATAACTTGCCTTGGTGCGTCATAGGAGGAGGTAGTGGTCTGAACTGAGGTGCTTTGAGTGACTGATCGGACTGCTCCAAAAAGGTTTGAATCTCAGCATAGAGAGGAGCATCCATGTGTTTGAAAAAAATTATGCCAAGGCTTCTTCAAGATCAGCGTCCTCTCTCAAAATCTTCTAGACATAGAACCTTTTGATAAAATCCACTTTAATATGCTCCCATCTCTGGTTGATTTTGTATGGTACCCATGCGTCAGTCCTCTTGAAAATAGTCCTCTTCACCTCACAGACAGGCTCCCTCCTTCTGAAAAACTTAGAAGTGGTCCTGTCCTTCTCAGGAACTCTCTCATGAGCTTCCTTCTCAGTCCTCGACTAGCGCCTCCCGGATCGGCTAGACGAATACGCTTTCTAGCCGCGATCATGCGGCCTCAATTGTTCTGTCCAATCCTCACTCATAACTGTCCACACTTCTTTCATTTCAGCATCTTATCTCATCAAAAATTCAGTGGTGGTGTCAAACTGGACGTCTGAGTCTCTTTGCTATGTTGATTTTGACTTGGGAGATGCATGCTTCGACTTCTCAGCTTGTTCGGACTTTGTGGGAGTCTTTGCAGTTGAAGACCTTGATTGCCTGGGCTTTACTGATCTAATTTGAGTGGGAACTGGAGTGCGGATCAATACGCCTTTCTTGGCTTTGGCCTTCTGAGCTTCTTCCTTGTCAAGCTCACGCTCGAGCTATTCATAATATGCTATATGCTCTTCACGCGTTTTGAATTTGAGCTTTTTCGGAGGAGAGGGAGAAGGGGGAGGTTGGAGCTTTGCCTTTGCCTTTAGCTTTGGCTTTACGTGCCTGTGACTCGAGTTGTGGCTCTTCTTGCTCTTCTTCAGGTAGAGCTTCCAGGTACTGAGTTACATCAGCAACGCAACTGCTTCTTCAGCAGGCTCTCCTGAGGCTTCAGTATCCTTCTCTTTTTTTCTGCGCTAGTAGATGCTGGCAGGACTCGCTTCTTCGGCTTTCAAGAGGGTCAATAGTTGAGAGGACCTACTACTTCCCCCTTTTTTGCATCATCTATCAACGTTACCAAGGCAGTCACTTTGTTGTTCAGCCCCTCGATAGATATTCTGATCAAGTCTAGAGAGGCTGCAACATCTCCAGCTGCATCGGTATAGGAAGTCCATCTCTTGTCATGCTCAAGATTGATAGCCTTCAGTACAGTTGACTTGGATGACTCTATCCTTTTCAGATAAGCTTCCACATAGTCCACAACCTCTTTGCAGATCTGTGTGCAAGGTGCATGCTGCTCAACTAGTGCCTTCGAGACACTCTCAGTAGCCAGCTTATGTCGCTGCTCTACTGCCCTCAAGACCCGATCTGATGTAGAGGCCATCTCTTGAGAAAATGACTTGGCCTGGTTCTGCAGAATGGTTTGGAACTGAGCTTGCAGATCGGTCCATTGAGCTTCTAGTGCTTGTTTGAGGATCGCTTCAGCAATAACTTCAGTTGGGGTGTCGATCCTCTGCACTTCAGCAGATAAGGTTCCTAACTCCTTGGTCTGAGCCTCTGTAAATTGGCCCCATTTGTTGTGCACATCTTCCGTGAGGAGACGGTTCTTGTGACCTTGGCGTTTGATAACCTTATTGATAAACGCCATTTTGAGATCCTTGATCTCAGCAGCCTGATATCAGGATTGTTTCTTCGGCTGAGTCTCATTCAGCAGACAATTTCCGTAATCGGATTGTTCGCGTTCAAGTTTGTGAAAAAGCTTCCAGGTGTATTCACCCCCCCCCCCTCTACACCTGAACGTTTGACTCGGGACTAACAATTGGTATCAGAGCACGTGTTCTTTAAGACTCTTGTTATCAAAAACTAGTCTACTCGAATGGATCCTGAAAACATTTTCACTGCATATCAACTTATTACTCCGATAGGCTATTAACAACTGCACATGACTTAGGCGGCATGTTTACCATTATTATAATTTTAAATCTTGTCCGTCCACCAATGAAAGCGGGATTAAACCTGAACCGTAGATCTTCGAACGTTCCATCTTCAAATCATATATATCGACGTATCTATCCTTATATCACCATTTTCGCTCTGCATAAACCTTGAATTCTCTGAAAACCCTAAGCTTTCAACCTTTTTGCTTCAGTCTTTGCATATTTTCATAGATTTTTACGATAAATTTTACGTTCATTAGTACTCATATTGACTTATTTTACTTTCAAGTACTAATACGTGATTTTGCAAATTAAGTCATGGCAACTACCAGTGGTATCAATGTGATTGTACCGGTAAACATGGTAGAGATTCTCGAGAAGGATCGTGTATGGTGCGAACCCATCATGGAATTCGACTCCAGCGGTCTGGAGATGCTGGATGATGTTTTTGACGCTCTCAGAGCATCGGGGCTGGAGAGGTTCTTGTCGAAGAAGCCAGCATATTTCCCTCCGCGTTAGATATCATAATTCTACCTCAATATAGAGGAGGTAGACGGGGATTTACTTGGAGCTTTCACAGTACATCGTTTTGATGACCCTTTGAAAGCCGATCAGAAGTCAGAAAGATGTTTGTAAGGCAAGCATTGGAATGGAGTTTTCAGCTACCCAACAGCGATATGAGCCTTACAGGGTACAAGGACGATCTCCTTGATGAGTACTTGTCTATAGGGCCTTGGCGTATGTAGTTAGGCAGATATTGACGAGCCAAGCCGGCTCATTTGATCTAGTGTCCGGGCTAAAGCTACACATGATGATGGCCATCTATGACCGGGCCAAGATCAACATGACCGAATTCTTCTTGAAGGAGTTTCAGACGGATTCCGCAAAATTCGATAGATCTACCTGTCGTTTGGCTGCCAAGGGAAAACTCTTAAATTGGATGAAGTTGCCAGTGATGATAGAAGACTTCTATGGAGATGTCAAAATAGCCTATGCTGACCAGGACTACTTCAATTCCAAGAAGATTCGTTTACACAGTCGCACCAGTGCGCTGCAGCAGATAGGCGCTGGTGCTGCTGAAGAAGGGAAGGGGAAGAGGAAGGCCCCTACTCCCATTAAGAAGGGTGCTACCCCTCAGAAGAAGCAGAGGAAAGCTTATGAGACGGCAGTGGTAGTATCCCCTTTCAGAGACTGAGAGATGATTCGGATTCTGTTGAGAAAACCGTGTCAGTAGGAAAGGTTGCGTATGTAGAGAAGGCAGCCTCCTCAGCTGAAAAAGAGGCTTCAGCAGAACAGGGGACTGTTCCTAAAATCACAACTCCTATATTCAAGTCTCCACTGGATGTACCCTTGATCAGGAGTCTTCCCTTTGCTGAGAAGCCAGAGTTTCCAATCGACGTAGATGAGATGGAGACAAGCACTGAAGTCGAGACTCTTAGGTATGAGGTTGATATGCTTCAGGATAGAGCAACCCGAGAGATCTCTAAATCCATGCCAGAAATCACAAGTCACTCTGACTTGGTGAACATAGCCTTTAGGGCCAGACTTCAGATGCTGTTCAGGTTCCAGGATTGGATCACTCTCGAAAGCCTCATCCGGTTCAAGTCATGTGAACTCCTGAACTCCGAGGAGCTTCAGATACGACCGCAGATAGACTACTCAGAGCCTGCTAACGTATGCTCTCTCGAGGATCTACGGGCGGCAATGCTAGCGCTGCTTGAG
Source organism: Lavandula angustifolia (assembly GCA_028984105.1). Taxonomy (NCBI): domain Eukaryota; kingdom Viridiplantae; phylum Streptophyta; class Magnoliopsida; order Lamiales; family Lamiaceae; genus Lavandula; species Lavandula angustifolia. The sequence continues at coordinate 5,136,567 of CM054808.1, read as the reverse complement.
GACAGGAATCCCTCAACAACTGTCCCTTCCGAGGATTCTGATCTCGATGATCAGGACCCACCCAGTGATGCAGGCCCTCAGAAGCCTAATGAGGGTACTCAACAGGAGGAAGGAGCTCAACCCTCAGCTGATCTACCTATCAGCTCCTTCCCTCCTGGTTCGGCGGCTGCAGGAACCTCCCACGACTCAGACCCTAGACAGCTGCTGCTGCGGTCTACATACGAGGTTGCTCCTATAGCCAAATACCAAAAGTCCAATTCAGTAGCCAAAGCGCTCAGAAGACAAGGGACTTAGAACCGCCTCCTGGAGAGGAATGCCCATAAGATATGGAAGAAGGCTACTACAACTCAATGCGTGGAAATCAGGGCACTGAAGACTACAGTTCAGAATGCGCCTGTCCCTAATTTCTCTACTATCCTCAAGGACGCTCTTACCGCAGAGAGAGCTGAGTTTGAAGTTCAGCAAGCATCGATGACTGCTGCCCAGACTTCACTTTTGGAATCATTCAAGGCAGCACAGTCAGACCACATGACCAGGATCTCTGCACTGACTCAGGCTCATGAGCATAGGATTTCTTCTCTTCAGAAGGAGTGTGAGGAGAAAATAGATGCAAAGCTAAAAACAATACAAGACCTTGTCGATTCCTCTTACCACAAATATGGTGAAGATCTCTTAACTGAGAGGAATGACCTACATGAGAAGTTTGAAGGTCTGCAGAAAACCTTGGATAGGCTATCTAATGCTTATTCAACACTGAACCCCAAGGTTGTCTCACTTCCCACCCCTGGAGTATTGGATGATGCCAAAAAGGGGGAAAGGATAGTTAAAGGAAAGAAGTCATTATAGGGGCCTCAAGCTAAATCTGCTCCCACTGATCCGATTCCTACTAGGGGGAAGAGATAGAGACAGAGGGTATGGCCCAGGGTATCTTAGTCGCAGGAGATGTAAGCGCTAAGACTGACCCAAGTGGCTCGGGACCCAAAGAGGTGGGAACGAGGCACTTCGAAACTTCAGAAATATATCAAAGAAGTTGCTTGAATTCCCGGAGGGGGACTCGAAAAGATGAGGAAGAGCCTCCTCTACCTCCACCGATGTATCGAGAAAGGGAGAGAAACCAGCGAAGGTTCCTACACCTCACGAAGAAGTCCACGAAACGATACATCGGCCCCACGAACAAGCTCGGATAGAAGGCGACGAGCGGCAAGAGAGCTGGCCGAGGTTGAGGCAAAGCAAACAAGGCGAAGAAGGCTCGAGACAAAGGCCAGGACTAAGGTTCCTTCTAGGAAACCAACCAAGAGGCCTCATGTCAGAAAACTCATTCTCAGCGATGAAGCTGACAAAGAGAAGGAGAAAGAGAAGGAAGCTGAGAAGACAACTACTGAATCTCAGCAGCAGCAAGGACAGAAGAAAAGAGCTGAGCCGACATTGATGAGATGACAAACTTCAGAATAATTACCTTGGATAAAAGAGCAGAATACTATCAGCTGGAAGAATTTAGACGGCAAGAAGCTCTAGCAAACGAGAAAGGTGCTAAAGAAGCCAGAGAAGTAGAAAGGCTGAAGCCAAGACCTCCTCCACCGAAGGACAGGGACATAACATTTAAGTACATAAGAGTCCGCAGACCCAATGATCAGAAGATGCATAGGTGTCCTCGAGTCGACAAATGGGTGCCCTGGGAAAAGACTCAGCATTGGGAGACTCTTAAAGCTGAATTCATCAAGCTTTATTATGTCTGGAAATTTTGGCCCAACATTCATAAGAACGATGCCTTTGTTGAGTGGCTTTTCAAGTGTGATTCAAAGATCTACATTATGGTCGAGAAAGCCATTGAAGATAAAGTCGATGTTCAGACTCCGGCTTTCAGGATACTGCCTCCACCTCAGAAGCTAGACGGATCTCTATACACTGGTGTGATTGAAGGATAAGTCAGAAGAGCAGTCTTAGCTCTGGATCTTGATCCTAACTATTCTGAAGGTAATCAGAAGATTTAGAAGCTCAGGAGAGATACCTTTAAGATGTAGGGACTCCCTCTGTCCAAAGAGAAATCGAAAGACTTTACGGCAATGATTCAGCGCTTCAGGAGATAGTCTTGTTAGGTCCTCTCTGTTTTGTCTTTCATAGTGTAGGAATCGATGTATTTATACTGACAAAATCTTTGTTGCTTGGCCTGACAAAATCTCATTATCTACATGGCCTATTTTGGTTAATTTAACACTCAGAATCACCTAAGTGATTACTGACTCACACACTCACTACTTATCTGTGTTTGTCTGTCTTTGCTAAGTTTGATTGATGTCTAGGAGGAATTTTTGTTGGGAGAATTTTCTTTATTGAGATATTCTGTGAACTCCCAACGGCCCTTAGTAGATTAGAAACTAGATGTACAACTCCTCTGGTTCTTCTTGTAATATTTGTAAGGAGTTTTGTACCTGATAGTTTTTAGTGTTAGCTGACAGTGCTAGGTTTTGGCATCATCAAATAGGGGGAAAATTATTGGGAGATGATTCAACGGTGAGTCCGTTTAGGAGATTTGGGTCGATCCCCAAAACCCTAATTTGATTGGTGAACCATTCCTTTGTATTCAGTAACGCCTTGGTCTCTGAGGGTTTCAGACTCAGTAGACTTGCCTTCAGCATGGTTCAGGCTCAGAAATTTTGTCTGTTGAACCTCAGTAGACTGTTCGCCTCAGTACCATGAAGTAAAGACAGCAGGAGCAACATACTAAGAGGTGTTCAGATTCAGTAGTGTTGGACTCAGCTGGAGCAGCATACTGAAAGAGTCAGTAGAACTGGACTCAGCAGGAGCAGTTTACTGAACTTAGAGTCGACCTTCAATAGAGTTGGACTCAGCAGGAGTATACTACTAAACCCCTGGTCAGACTCAGCAACGGCCTGACAGTTTCCTTAACTGTCAGTGGTCTTCAAAGTTAAATTAGTAGAGTTGTCCGAGGTCGTACACATCAGAGAAGTCAGCTTCAGTATCTGCCTTGAAGTTTGAATCTCTCAACAACTTTCTACACCTCGACCAATGACAAGCAGTCAGCTGTCAAAGTGCTGGTAAAAAGCTGCAAGTCAACCACTTTCCTGAAAAAGATAGTGGACTCTGCACGATTTCAAAAGAGCCGTTAGATACCCAAAGAAAGTGACACGTGGATAGTTTGTCTCCAACGGATCTATCCATAGCCTACCTCTATAAATAGAGTGAAAATCAAATCGAAGAATACACGGAACATACGAGCATTGAACAAATAAGAACAGAACTTTTCGCGAAGAATTGAAGAGAAAACAACTCAACGCGAAAGACATTCATAGTGCTCTAGGGAACCTAGCTTCATAGAATCAAAGCCTCTAGCATCCAAGTGAAAGAACACGAACCCAGAGAAATTATTTCTCACTGTTCTTCACTCCAGAAGCTTAACCGAAAATATCTATGGAGAATCGGTCAAACAATTTTGAACCGAAGGAGTTCATCTCTTGAGCTGTTCTTACTTAAAGAACTCCTTCACTATTGGAGAATAGGTCAAACAATTTTTGTTTGATCTTTGTAAGCTGAGACTTGCTTAGTATAATCACAAGGCCGTGTTTGTCCAGTGTACAAACCAGTTGAGACTAACTTAGTATAATAAAATAGCCTCTGGTTCGTTCCGGGACAGTGGACGTAAGATTTTGGATATCCGAACCCTTAAAAAGTCACTATGTCTTTTACTATTGCATTGATTTCTTGTTCATTCCGAAAACCGTTTACAAAATCATTCAACGAGTTTCGGTAAAAAGCTTAAGCGAGTACACTAATCTCTTCGAAACAGTATTCATTAATAACGTTTTCAAACTCAAGCCGAATCGGGCCTACACTATTCCGCACGCTCCGAACTCTTGCGAACGGTTCGAATTCGACATCATTCACCTAGCATGTCTCAGTATAGTCATTCACTCTATCCACGTGATCCAGAACAACTTGCCTGGTCTACTAATTCATTCAGCAGACAATTTCCGTAATCGGACTGTTCGCGTTCAAGTTTGAGAAAAAGTTTTCGAGTGTATTCACCCCCTCCCCCCTACACCTAAACATTTGACTTAGGACCAACAAGGTCCGAGGATTGTGAGGAAGTCAACCTTGATGTTTGACGAGGTCTCACCTACCAATCTACCTCGACCAATATGGTGCCAACAACAACTTATCTTTTCCACAAAAAGATGCTCCCACTCGAAAAAGAGGTTGTATCTCTACGGTGCACCTACTCATCAACGTTCAAATTTAAGGATCCATTTTCCTTGTCGATTTGACATGTGGCTAGACCCCTCTCCAACGGATCCGTTCTACAATCGACGACTATGTAAGAGAAGTCTTCATGCAAAGACACTATCAGGGAACCCAAGCTATCGACGCACAAAATTCTTAAACGCTCTCAATCGAAGAATCTAGTGAAGAACTAGCTTTCATAGAAGAACCTTTTAGTTCATCACTTAGAGTTATCCCTTGTTCCCCTTCTCTTATCTAAGAAAGCCTTATTGTAAGATTTATAGCTTAGAAACCTCGAGGAAGTTCACATCTTTGTGAAACTGTTCTTATTGTAAGAACTTCCACTTAGTTGGTGAAGACTCAAACTCTTTAAGTTTGAAACCCCCGTAAAAGTCACTATGACTATAAGTAGAGAATTTATCCTGCGAACAGATCACTGAGAACTTGCTCAGTATAAGCTTCAAGTTGTATCTGTCTTGAGAACAGATCTTCCTGCTTTGGTTAGGACAGTAGACATAGGACCCAGTGTGTCCGAACCACTTTAAAAATCTGTTGTGTTGATTTACTGTTTCCTTTAACTAATCATACTACATTAAAACTGTATTTAATCAAACTCAACATAAAATCGGTTTTCCAACCAAGACGTTAAATAGGGCCTACATTTACGCACACAACTCTGATACTGAACGACTGTTTTACTCACTAAAGTCAGTAGAGCTGAACTCAGTAGAAGAATTTCTTGCCCACACGATCTGAAAGTATATTTGACTATCTGACTCAGTTCAGTAGCAAACTCAGCTAGAGCTGACTTTCACGTTTGAGAAACGAATTTGTTTTCAGGTGTATTCACCCCCCCCCCCTCTACTCCTAAACCACGTCTCAGGCCCAACAATTGGTATCGGAGCGGTGTTCTTAACTTATCATCATTTTCTGAAATTGGTGTATCTCGAACAAAGATCCTAGGAAAATCCGTTTTCACTGCATCTTGCATCTCTTCATTGCATCCTATATCCTATCTTTCAATGGCTGATATTTTAGGGATTAGGATGGTACCCATGTTCTCGACGGAGAACAATGCGGTATGGCGAGTGAGGATGGAGGTACATTTGACCTCGCTGTACGACAGCATGACCGATGTCCTGGAGAAAGGACCTATTGTTTCGATGATCGACTCAATCGTACTTGTATTGGATGGAGCAGAAGGTATCCGAACCGGATCGAAGGTCGGGGAGGACAAAAGCCTCTTCACTCCTGAGGAGAAGAAACTGCACAAACTCGACCGAGTCGCTCGAAACGCAATATTGATGACACTCGGTAACTCATATCTCGGGAGAGTACATGTACGCAAGGCGCACATGAGCTAGGGATGCTCTCGCGGTCTTTGAGCCAAAGAACTTCATAGATCAAAGAAAACAAACTGGAGTTAGAGATGCACAAACTCGAGGCATTTGCTATGCTTCCTAGGGAGTCCATAGATGATTTTAGTGCTCGATTCACAAATAAGATCAACATCATCAATGGACTGGGGAAAACGTTCAGTAACAAGGAGACCAACACAAAGATTCTAAGGGCTCTTAGCAGGCCCAAGTGGTATTCTTTTGCTACGTGTATGAGGAGATCTGACTTGAATTCTTTTACTCCTGATTATGTGTTTTCAGAGCCCCGGTGCTGAAGCTGAAGTGCCAATGGATCATGCTTATAAGGCATCAGTTAGCACTCCCGGAGCAAGTCCCTCAGCCCCAAGTCAGTCAGCTGGAAGCTTAGTGACCATACCTATTCCTGACAACTTGGCTAAGAAGTATGCTCTCCTCGCTATGAAATACCAGAAGGAGAGAGAGATGTTCAGAAACATGGGCAGATCCAGGGGGGCGGGTGGGTGCGATCGCCCCCCCGAATTTTTGTGCAATACTACGAGTTATCTTTTATTTCTAGTAATTTTTATATTTGTTCCAATAAAATTTTCGAATTTGCCCCCCCGAAATTTGTAAATTTGTTATCCTAATTTTGAAAAAATTTTAAAAATGTATATTAAGTGTCACATATTTTAGTGGAGGTGTAGATTTTGAGTTTTGGATACCTAGTTTGGTAGAGTCAACTTATATAACTTTATGCAATTAATATACTATATTTTTTGTTTGATGCAATTAATATACTATGTTAGCGTTTTCTTTTTTCATGTACTTACTGATATAAAATTAAGAATATTTGAAGTATAAATAGACTATCATTTAAATACTTATTAATTCCTCAGTTAGTTATTGTTATTCTTCATAATTTCCTCTAACTAAATTTAGAGTGATGTCAAAATAGGATTGTGTACTATATTTTTCGAATAAATATAAAAATATATGAGTTATTCATGAAAGAAGAATATAATCCTTAAATAGGCCATAAAGAATAAGTATAATTAGATTTAAGTAGAAATATGTGCTAAATTTCGCCCCCCCTAACCGAAAATCCTGGATCCGCCCCTGTTCAGAAGGAAGATAAAAAAGGCTTCCCAGAAGTATCAAGGTAAGAGAGATCATAATCGTTCGAAAAGTGAAACTAAATCTCTACCTGATTGCAGGAATACTGAAGCTGCTCCCGTGGAACAAAAAGATACATCTAGAAGGGACGGCAGAACCTTAGTATGTAACAACTGCAAAAAGCCAGGACACTTCCAGTACAAATGTCCTGAACTCTCAACAGCTGAAAGAGCTGAAAGGCAAGCCCGACGCGACAAGTTCGTAAAGAAGAGGCAAGCCTACATAGCTGGAGAGTTGTCCGCTTGCTCAGGCGATGAGGAATAGTTTATGGAATCGTCCGATGACGACGCCACATTCATGGCAATCGAGACAGAAGATGTTGAACCGTGTCTGATGGCCGGAGAAGAGGCTGAGGTATATTATGAACCCATTATATGCCCCTCTTCACCTTGCACACATGACACAAGCTCTGCTACAGGAGAACCGCTAGATGTAGTTCTTGCTTATGAAGATCTGCTTGAAGAGCAAATCCAGATGAGCTAACAATTCAGCAAGACGATTTAGGAGATGGATATCCTGAAAGCAGAAAATCAGAGACTTTCAAAGAGAAGTCATGTTGGGTGATGATTCTATCCTCAGCATTGTTTCACTCAGTGGGAATTGATTCTGTCTTCTATACTGAACCAAGCTCAGTAGCCTATGTGCTCTGAACTGTTGAGAAGATTTGAAGATCCCAAAACCCTATCGATTGGTGAACCATTCCGTTGTATATGTTGTTTGTCTACGAGGTTTCGGACTCGGTAGACACTGCTGCTCCGGTCAAGGCGCTCGGTAGCTTATTTGCCTCGGCACCGGTGTAGAAGACTCGGTGATCTTGGACTCGGCGGGAGCGATATGCGAGAGACTCGGTGATCTTGGACTCGCGCAGAGCGATATGCGAGAGAGTCGATCGAACCGAACTCGGCGGGAGTAGTTCACTGGACTCGAGCTGATCTTGATAGACTTACCTCGGTTGTCTATCTACGAATACAAGGTCGGACTCGGCATCGGCGGATAGTCTTCGGGGACTCGTCGAGAATCTTTTGAAAGACAATCGGCATTGTCATATACGAGGATGAGAGAAGTCAGCTTCAGTTTGTCTCGAAGTCTGTGATGTCTCAACCGCTCTATCCACCTCGACAAATGACAAGCATACACGTGTCATCCTACCTACTAAAGCTGCAAGTCAACACTTTCCGGAAAAGGAGGAAAAGGCACTATTACCTACGCCAAAAGAGTCGTTTGCTACCAAAAAGAGAGAGAGAGAAGAAGATGTCTCCAACGGATCTTTCTCAATCTCTTCTCTATAAATAGAGGGATCATTCAAGATTTGAAGTTCACGAATGAGAGAACAAGAGAGAGAGTTCACGAGCTAATGAAGAAATGAACACACACACGAACTTTCAAACGAGCGAATTCCAAAAGCCTAAGTCTTCCGCAAGAATCGAAAGAGTTATCTCCGACGAAAGACTACCTCTAAGCTCGTAAGGGAACCAAGCTGAACCGACAATAAAGCATCTAGTATCCAAGCGACGTGACATGAACTTATAGCTAAACCTCAGCTGTTCGTCGCTCTAGAAGCTACATTCTTGTTCCCATCCCTCTAACCCTAAGCTCAATCGATATATCCATAGCTTAGACGAAGGAGTTCACTTTTGAACCCAATCCTTATTGTATAAGGACTCCTTCACTGTTGGAGAAGTTTGTCAAACACTTTAAGTTTGATAGAAGTGTAAACTGGGACTTGCTCAGTATAATCCCCAAGCCGCAGTTTCTCCAGTGCACAAGGCGACCGAGACTAACTCGATATAATAAATAGCCTCCGATCTATCGGGACAAATGGACGTAGGATTGTTGATATCCGAACCACTTTAAAAATCTACGTTGTCGTTTACTTACGTTCTTTTCTTGTTACATTGATTTTCTTCGTGCATCCTGAACATCTTATTTAAAATCAATTAAGCGTCTCGATATGCGAACTTCTTATCTACTTGAGCGAGACTTAAAACGTTTTCTCATAAAAACTGATTTGGGCCTACACTATTCCGCGCACTGAACTCTTGCTGATCGATACTGAATTCTGACCTAGTCAGTTAGCAGATCTCAGCCGAGTCAGACTTTTAGCCTTTTAACACGATTCAGAACAGTTGTCTGGTCTGCTGAATCATTTCAGTACGGCATCTTCCTGAATAGGACGTTCGTGTTCGAAGTTGAGAAATTTGGATTAAGGTGTATTCACCCCCCCTCTACACACGAACTCACTCGGGACCAACAAGTCGGGACTCTGCGAGTGCGAAGGACTTGTTACGAGACGAGAAGGAAGAGATTGACCCTCGATGACTAAGTCTCAACAAGGGAAAGAAGAAGTACGAAGCCATCGGGGCTATCGGACAAGTTTGAATCCTCAAATCCTAACCATTAAGGACCAGTTGAACCCGAAGAATTTTTGAATATTTTTTGTTTTGCGGGTGTACGGGACCCTTGGATTGTTGACCTTTGGATGCTCAAGACATATGATACATCAAAAGAGCCTCTTGACCAACTACGTTCGGCAAGATGAAGCCGAGTGAGTTTGGTGACAACTCCAAAGGCTACCTGAGGGGATACAACACATTGAAATAGGAAGTGCAATAGTTCCTAGAGTATCTTATGTTGAAGGACTTTAACATAATATCGCTTTACTGTCGGTCAATTCTTTGATAACTCCAATAAAGTGACTTTTGGCGTAGGTTTTTGTGATGTTCTTGATAAATCTATAGGAAAAAATGTGTTATCGGGGGGTCGCGGCGAAGAAACATATACTATCTTTGAATGGAATGCTTTGCCAGACACAGAAGCTTTCTGCTAGCACACATGAGGTCGGATGACAAAACGGCATGGGCGTGGCACGGAAGGCGAGTCATCGAACTTCGGGGACAATAAACAAGCTAGCACGTGATGCTAAAAGTCGGGAGGGCTGTCCGGCGAAGTATTCAAGAGACATAAGAATTGTGAAGCATGTTTGAAGGGAAAACAAACAAAAGTCAAGCAATCCCGCCCGCTCCGCCACCTTCCACTCATGGAATCTTTAAAGCTGTTGCACATGGATTTACTTGGGCCGGTCGGCCCGGTGATGATCATAGGAAATAAATACGCTCTTGTAGTCATTGTTGACTATTCGAGATATACTTAGGTGATATTCATCGCCCGACAAATCGGCGTCAAACTTGGTGCGAAACTACGGGCGGGCGGCGTCGAGAAAGATATCAAGATTCAAAGGATACACTCGGATCGTGGAAATGAGTTTTACGAAGTCGATGGTAAAAGACTTGTGAGGTGAAAGGCGTTGAACACGAAACCTCGGCGGGACGTACGCCTCGGCGAGCGAGACTGCTTGAAAGGAAGAGCAGCAGAACGCTTAAGGTAGAAGCAAGGGCGTTGCTTGTGGATTCGGAGTCTACCATTGAAGTTCGGGGCGGAGGCTGCGTGCGCTTTGCTATACTCGGGAGAACCGGTCTCTGCCTTGGCTCGTATGCACATGAAGGCGCCTTACGAACTATGGAAAGGGAGAATTCCTTCTATTTCACATTTCCATATTTTTGGTATGCATGCTTTATCCAGATAACGAAAGGACCGGTTAAAGGTTTTTTGATAGAAAGTCGAGATCAAGGAGTTTTCTTAGGATACTCTAGGATCGGCAAAGCTTTCGGGGTCTTTAACTACCGGACCACTTTGCATGGAGGAAAGCCTTCATCTTTGTATTTGATGAATTTATTTACGAGTTCGGGAAGTCGAACTCTTAGCGGGGTGAAGAGGTCGGGAGCAAGCTACATGATCTAAGCTTATAAGACACCACTTAAAAGATCCATCATTGTTGGGATGATGATTCGGATGATGAAATTGAGAATCAAACAACAAGCGATGTAGCGAAGGAGATTGATTCTACCAAATAGGATCAATCCCAGGTAATTACATTCGATGAGGAAATCGATATTATGGCGAGACCTCTGCGAGAATAACAACTCGGGGGAACTATCAATGTTATTGAGCTAAATGCCCTTGAACACGGTGACTCGGTAGACCCGACCCTCATTCTTGAATTACTTGAAGCACGAGAATAGTAATCTGGCTTGAAATTCCTAATACTCCTACTTGTTTGTGTTGAATCAATTCCGGATGAAGTAACAAGGCGTCGTTGCTCGTGGTTAGATGCTAACTCTTGAGATCTTATCATTGGAGATCCTTGACTAAAGTCAAGACAAGATCCAGTTACGTCAAGGAGATACTCATGTTTCTTGTCGGTGAAGAACCTCGAGCAAATAGAGGATGCGCGGAATAATGCTGGTTGGATCATTGCCATGCAAGAAGAGTTGAATCGGTTCACGCGAAAACGGCATATGGGAGCTTGTTGAAAACACGTGAGCTTGTTGAATCAATTCATGCGAAGAGTTGGATCAACACGTGATAGGAGCGAAGTGGGTCTACAAGAACAAGCACGATGAAAACAATGTCATTGTCGGGGAATAAAGCTCGACTCGTTGCCCGATGGATATTGTCAATCGGAAGGAATAGATTTTGACGAAACATTCGCCCCGGTTGCAAGGTTGGAAGCTAATCGTCTATTCCTAGCTTACGACACATCGGCGGTTCAGCTTGTCCATCGAGATGGATGTGAAGTCGGCTTTCTGTATGGCGTCTTGAAGGAAGAAGTCTATGTTGAACAACCACCCGGATTTCGTGGGGACTTGAGGTTTACGAACTTAAGAAAGCTTTGTATGGGTTGAAACAAGCACCTAAGGCTTGAGTACGTGTTGGGAGATGATTCGGTCCTCAACACGGTTTTACATAGTGGGAAATGATTCTATCTTCCGTCTTGAAATGCACTCGGTAGGCTTATACCACTGAGTGATCCCATGAAGATTTGAAGATCCCAAAACCCTATCGATTGGTGAACCATTCCTTTGTAATTGTTTTTTGTCTACGAGGATTCGGACTCGGTAGACACTGCTTGCCTTTGGTTCGGGCGGTCGGTGGATTATCGGCCTCGGCACCGGATCCAGGAGCTCGGTATGTCTTGGACTCGGCGGGAGCGAGTATGCGAAAGGCTCGGTGGGCGGAACTCGGCGGGAGTAGTTCACTAAACTAGAGGCGACCTTCGGTAGAGTAAATTCGAGTACTCTACGGGATCGGACTTCGATAACGGCGGACGATCTTACGGCATCGAGATCTTTTGAACAACAATTAGCATAGTCAAATACGAGGAAGAAAGAAGTCGGCTTCATTATGCCTCGAAGTCTTTTCTGTCTCAACTACTCTGCAAAACCTCGGCAAATGACAAGCCCACACGTCCTTACACGCTAAAGGTTGCAAGTCGACAACTTTTCAGGAAAAGGAGGGAAAGGGCAACATCACCTTTTCAAAAGAGCCGTTAGCTACCAAAAGAGTGAGATAAAGGGATCATCGTCTCCAACGGATCTTTCCTAATCTCTTCTCTATAAATAGAGGGATGATTCAAGTTTTTATGCACGCGAGGCGAAAAGCAACGAGCGAGCCAACACGCTCCGAGCGAGAAAGCGGAAAAACGAGCAAAAACGAGAATATCGCATAAGTCTTCGCAAGAACTTAAAGAACATTCTCCGGCGAAAGACTACCTTCTAGCTCTTAGGGAACCAAGCTAAACGAGATAAAAAGCCTCCAGTATCCCAAATCGACGATACGCTAACTCGAAAGCTACAACTCGGTTTGTTCGTCGATCTAGAAGCCACTTTCTCGTTCCCTATCCCTCTAACCCTAAGCTCAGTGAATTTATCCATAGCTTCGGACGAAGGGGTTCACCTTTGAACCTTATCCTTATTGTAAAAGGACCCCTTCATAGTTGGAGAAGTTTGTCGAACACTTTAGTTTGATACCGTTATAAGCGAGACTTGCTCGGTATAAATTCCAAGACGCGGCTTTGTCACTGTGTACAAGGCGGCGAGACTAACTTCGGGATAATAAATAGCCGCGACCTTTCGGGACGGTGGACGTAGGATCCTGTGCATCCGAACCACTTTAAAAATCTCTGTGTCTCTTATTTATTGTTGCATTGATTTTAAGCTGTTCATCTTGAATATCATATCTTTAAAATCATTCAACTAAGTTTCGGCAAACTTATCGATTCACTCTTACGGGCCGAATACTTTTTTTTAAAAAATGTTTTTCCACTTCGGCGATTTAGGCCTACACATTTCCGCTACTGCTGAACTCCATTTGAAGATGCGGGTTCGACTTAGTCGGCTAGCGGATCTCAAGTGAGTCGGTACCTCTTTGCCTTAACATGATTCGGAATAGCTATTTGGTCTGCTTGAACTCTTTCGGTCGGCACACTCCTAAGCGGGACTTTTCGTGTTACAAGTTGAGAAATAGGTTTTAGGTGTATTCACCCCCCTCTACACCTAAGCGTGCTCTCGGGACCAACAGTTGGTATCGGAGCGGGGAGTTCTATAAGACTCTTGTTATCTTGAAGCGGAGTCCACTTGAACGGATCAGGAAAATCGTTTTCCTTTGCATATCACTCTTCATTCATATCATTATTTAACATGTACGATATGACGGGGAATAAGAATGGTACCTATGTTCTCGGTAGAGAACTATGGTGTATGGCGAGTCGAGAATGGAGGCTCGTCGACTTCCCTCCCACGGCAGCATGACCAAAGTACTTGAGGAAGGACCTATCCTTCCTATGATCGATAGTGTCGTGACTCGGGATCCAGCGGTGGAGGAGGAATGGTGGCCAGGGAAGAAGATTCCCGAGGACGGAAGTCTCTTCACTCCTGAGGAGAAGAAACTTCACAATTTAGGCCAGGAGTTGCCGGGGAATGCCAGTACTAACCACTCTTAGTGATTCTTATCTCGGCGGGGTTCGGGGAATGCGAGACGGCAAAGAGCTCCAGGATGCTCTAGCGCTGCGAGTCGGGGAACTCGGAAGATCAAAGCTAACAAACTTGCTTTTGGAACTCCAAAAAGCTGGAGAGTTTGTCTCTCATGCACAGTGACAAAATAGAAGATCTAAATGTCGGTTACAAATGCGAGGAACTCCATCAACGAGTGGGAAAGGCGTTCTCCAGACCAGAAATGAATCTCAAGATGCGAGGGCCTTTGCCCGGAGAGACATTGGACTCCTTTTGCCACCTTATTATGCCATTCGATCTAGATATTGCTACTCGACCATATCTTTTGAGAACTTTAGGCGGAGGAATTCGAGTTCGGCAGGACCTCAACGAAGCGGCGGCTGAAGGCGGCACCAAAATTGACCATGCTTTCAAAGCATCGGTCGGCCCGAGCATCTCCCGCGTCAAGCAAAGCGAACCTTCACTAGCCGACATACAAGAAGGAAGTTTAGCTCGGAAGTACGAGCTGCTCATTTGTAAAATATCGAAGGAGAAGGAGAGGCGCGAGAAAAGTGACTAAAGCCTATCGAGAAACAAAAGGTAAGTCCGAATATACACCAAAAAGCGATCTGACTCGAATACTTGAATACGGGGAAAAAGATGACTTAGCACCTTCAAAAGAAAGCAAAAACAAAGAAGAAAGAGTCATCGCTTACTCTGGCTGCAGAAGCCGGCTCTCATTCGGTATGATTGTCCTGAGCTCGGTAGTGCTTTGCACGGGCGGCACGCAAAGCGAGAGAGAAGTTTGCCAAAAAGAGACAAGCTTACTGCTTTGGCGAACTCTCGGACGACTCGAGAAGAAGTCGACTCCTTCATGGATTCATCGAGATGATGGCTGCTTTCATGGCTTTGGAGCTTGAAGGCGAAGGAAATGCTTGAAAAGTGTCGATGGCGGGGAGAAGAAGATGAGGTAAACTCTCATGCATCTTTTAACTCTCCTTCACCTTGCACACACGACAATATCTCGAGTGCGAGATGAGAATGCGGACGTCGGCTCGGCATATGAAGAACTATTAGACGAACGGATTCGGATGAGTGACGGCTCGGTAAGACTCTTCGGGAGGTGGATACCACGAAAGTGGAGAATCGGAGACTTCCTCGGGGAGAGTCGAGGTCTCTGCGAGTACGAAGGACTTGTGTTGAGACTCGGGGAGGAGATAAACTCTCTGTTGGCCGAGTCTCGGCATCAAGAAGATCGAGATCTCGGTTCGACCAAGGACTTAACTCGGAAAGATGCTGGGCGAGTCTCCTGAAGCAACAACTATCGGGACTTCGGGCCAGAGCACGACACGGCTGAAGAAAGCGTGATGTGCGGAGGAACCTAATGGCGAGAGGTACATGGGGCGAAAAAGAAGGTTGGAGGCTGTGCTAGCAAGCAACAAGCCCAGCACTGCTGAGGAAGGTCTTGGTTTCGGCCGGGGTGCTTCCTCATCGGCCCCGTACACTCGAAGTGCGACTTGCGATAGGTTTGTTCGAGGGGAAACAATCAATCTTTGAAATATTGAATCCCCTAGCCAAAAACAAACAAAAGATGAAGGCACCTCATCCTACACATCGGCATTCGACAAGAAGATCGTACCAAAATACCCCGGTTCGGTCGAGGGGAACTAGCGAATCCGAAATGGGTTGATCGGTATGGACCACCTCGGTGACACGTCACGCTCGGTATGGGTCATATTATTATGATCCTATAGTCGAGAAGAGGACCCGAGAGTCGAGAAGAAAAAGAAGAAAATCGCACAAAAGGCGAAGGTCGGCGGTCCGCGGCTCGGAAGATACGGACTCCTGAACCGAAAAGCCTAAGAAGTCGGCTTCGACCGGTCCGGTGGTCGAAGTACGTTGACTCGAAGTGGAAAGAAGATGTGCGAGATCACCGGGGTCGTAAGACAAATTTGGGTTACCAAAACTAACATCTAAGGACCCAAAATCAAAAATAAAGGGTACTGAATATAATTATGTTTTGCGGGTGCACAAAGACCCGTGGTACATGGATAGCGGATGTTCAAGACACATGACGTACCAAAAGAGTCTGCGAAGAATTATATCCCACGAAGAAGGACCCGAGAATCGAGTTTGGAAACAACGCTAAAGGCTACACAAGAGGATTTGGAACACTCGGCATTGGGCGCCACGGTCCCTAGAGTATCATATGTTGAAGGACTTCGGCATAATCTTCTCTCTGTTAGTTAATTTTGTGATAACTCGAATAGAGTGATATTTGACTTGGTTTTACGTGATGTTATTGATAAATCCACGGGGAAAGCGGTGTTATACGGTTCGCGCAAGAAGAACATATATGTAGGCGGACTAGAACTCGGGGTGAACACGAAGCTTATGCGTTGGCGAAAAGCGACAGCCGAGCGGGGTGGCTATGGCGCGGGGAGACTCGGTCGTCTCAACTTTAAGGCGCTCAACAAACTTGCAAGAGACACTCTAGCAAGAGGGCGCCGAATGAAGTATTCAACAAAGACACTCGGTGTGAAGCATGCTTGAAGGGAAAGCAAACAAGGAATCAAAATCCTCCTATTCCATCTCCTTCCGGCGATGGAATCCTTTAGGTTACTACATATGGATTTGTTCGGTCCGGTCTCTCCGGTGACGATCGGAGGCGAGAAATATGCTTTGCTGGTCATCGATGACTACTTGCGCTATACTTGGGTCATATTCATTGCCAACAAGTCGGCGTCAAAAGCGAGTTACCAAGGCTTACGAAAAGGCTCGGTGTCGAGAAGAACACCAAGATTATCAAAATCCGTTCGACGGAGGAGGCGAGTTCCTCAATTTTATGGTGGAGGAGTTACGCAAAGCGAAGGAATAAAGCATGAGACTTGGGTTGCACGCACACCTCGGCAAAATGGAGTTCTTTGAACGAAAGAACGAGAACTCTAAAGGAGGCGACGAGAACTCTACTCGCGGACTCGGGACTCCCAGACAAGTGCAGGCGAAGCTGCGACGGCTTTGCATGTTACACTCGAACCGATCTCTGCGACAAAGCGATAGAAGAAGGCACCATATGAACTATGGAACGGGAGGGAAACCTTCTCTATCCTATTTCATATTTTTGGTTGTTCGTGCTTTATCCACAATAATGGGAAAGATCGGTGAAAACCTTTGATGGCAAGTAAGATCATTGAGTGTTCTTAGGATACTCCGGGTTAGCAAAGCTTTCGGGGTATTCAACTATCGAACCCTTTGCATGGAGGAAAGCCCTCATGTTGTTTTTAATGAGTTTGCTGCGAAGGCGGGAGCAATAACCCTAATTACGAATACGAGGACATCGGTGAAGACGGCTACGGGATCTAAGCTTAAAAGATAAAGTCGAAAAGATCCCGGCTTTGTTGGGATGATGATTCGGATGAGGAAGCTGAAGACAAGTTTCTTGAATCTCAACTAGCGAAAGCGTAGGCTGAGCAGTTGACTCTCTGAGCGAGTCGATCCCGGGTAACTCGGGTCGATGAAGAAACCCCAGGAGTAGCTGAGACCACTGCGAGAATAACGACTCGGGGGGAACATCTAGTAATGTTCTGGTGAATGCCCACTGAACACAGGGACTCGGTAGATCATGCTCTCACTCTTGAATTGCTTCAATTTTAGAATAGTACAAGTTGAAATGCCTAACTCACCTACTATCTGTGTTGAACAAATTTCGGATGAGGAGGCTGAAACATCGTAGATCGTGGCTAGGCGCTCACCTTTGTTGATCTAATTATTGGAGATCCCTCGGCAAGTGTAAAGACAAGATCCAGTTACATCAAGGAGAAAGCGCATTATTTTCTTGCTTCTTGTCTGCGGCGAACCTCGGACGATTGAGGATGCACTAAAAGATCTTGGCTGGATTATAGCCATGCGGGGAGGAGCTGAATCGGTTCACGAGAAGCGAAGTTTGGGAGCTTGTTGATAGACCCGGCATCAACATGTTATTGGAACTAAATGGGTCTTCAAGAACAAGCGAGATGAAAACAACGTCATAGTAAGGAACAAAGCACCCGGGGCTTGGTACGATTTCCCACTATGTATTCTTGTCTTTGAGGATAGAATCATCACCTAACGGTCTTCAAGAACAAGCGAGATGAAAACAACGTCATAGTAAGGAATAAAGCGAGGCTCGTGGCAAAAGGCTATTGTCAAGGTGAAGGGATAGATTTCGATGAAAGCGTTCGCTCCGGTTGCAAGATTGGAAGCGCAATCGAGACTATTCCTAGCCTACGCAACACATCAAAGATTCGAGTCTATCAAATGGATGTGAAGTACGCTTTCTGAGCACGGCGTGCGAAAGAAGAAGTCTATATGGAACAGCCTCCCGGCTTTCAGCAGGGACATCAAGTTTATAGACTCAGAAAGGCTCTGTATGGGTTAAAATAAGCACCCGGGGCTTGAGTACGATACCCTATCGAGTTTCTTCTTCGAGAAAGGTTTTAGAAAGGCACGGTGGAAGCCGCACTACATTCGGCATTCGGCGGAAGATGATCTACTACTTGTGCGAGATCTATGTGGATGACATCATCTTTGGATCAAAGAATGTCATCATATGCCCGATAATTTGAGAAAATGATGAGGGATAAGTTCGAGATGTCAATGATGGGAGAAATGAACTATTTCCTCGGTTTTCAAGTTAAGCAATACGAAAGGGAGCGTTCATCAACCAAGGCAAATACACTCGAGACCTCATCAAAAGACTCGGTTGCACATCCGGCAAACCTATCAAGATCCCAATGAACACGAACATGAAAATCGATCTTGATAAGGAGGGAGTATCGGTAGACCAAAATGAATTTCGCGCTATAATTGGTTCTTTATTATATCTAACGACTACTCGCCACGACATAACTTATGTTGTAGGTGTGCGCGCTCGATTTGGGGCGAATCCCAAGCGAGTCATATGGACTCGGCAAAGAAGATTCTCCACTATCTCGGAAGGAACACTGGCGTAGGTTTATGGTATCAGCGATGATAATATATAACTAGCTGGTTATTCGATGCGACTATGCGGGATGTAGAATTGGCCAGAAAGTCGGCTTCGAGGAACGTGTCGGTTCCTTGGCGGCAAGCTAATTTCATGGTTCTCAAAGAAACAACACTTTCGGTAGCCACGTAAACTGCGAAGGTTGAATACATAGGCTGCGGGGAAGTTCTTTGCGCCCAAATCCTTTGGGCGAGACGGCGGCTACGCGACTATGGCGTCATTCGGAATGAAGTGCCGATTTTACTGCGGCGGTACCGGTGCCATTGCAATCACTCGAGAACCACTGTACTTCACACGAGATGCAAGCACGTGGACATCGGACATCACCTCATTCGGGACCATGTCGAAAGAAGGACATCGGGATGGAAAAGATCCATACTTATCGACAAAGGGGCGACATGCTGACCAAGCCTCTAGGCTGAAGCAAGATTCGAGAGAACTTTTAGTAGAGCTAGGTCTGCTTTGGACCCCTGCCGGCCCCGGTCGGTAAGAGGTTTCGGGGAGAGGATCATTCGGTATGGGGGAATGTTCGCTCTCGATCTTGAATAGTTTTGGTACATAGAGACTAAGCAACCATCTCACGAGGTATCGGTGACTACGATGTTCGGTGACGGGGTTTGCGTATCTCTACTCGGTAGTAACCAATTAAACGGTAATATGCATTTATTGTTCGGATTCGACATCGTATTAAATATCTTATGAATTGTCGTTTAATATTAGCGGATTACATTTAATGCGTGACATTCCATACGTAAGTTTCTTGAACTACGCCGCGCATTTAATGCGTGTCGTATCATAGTTACTACTTAGGCGTATTACAAGCGGCTTTTGACTTAGGCGGCTATTTGATCATTACCTATATATGTCATCCTATCTTAACCGCACATCTCATAAAGCAAGTTTAAATTCAACCATAGATCGATAGCTTGTCCATCTTCTTCTTAGATATAAATATTCGATCGTATCTTTGAAACCACCATTAACATACTTAAATCTTTTCAACTCCGAAAAATCAAGAGATCTCTCTAGCAACCTTACTTGCAAATCCTTTTATAAACACTCAGATTTTTCATTGGTATGATTGTATATACGGTTATAGTTTTATTCTATTATTTGTTCGGCATCGTCTTAATAACTACTTTATCAAACTCGATACTGACAACATTTCTTGTAACGAGATATAATGGCGGATGCGAGGCCTCTCTGTATGTCGTCCCCAAAGACATGCAAGAGATCCTTGACAAAGGACCGTGTGCAGTGTGAACCGGTCATGGAATTTGATGCATGCGGTGGAGTATATGGAAGAGATATTCGCGGCCCTTCGGGAATACGGATTGGAGGCGTTTCTCTCCAAGAAGCCCCCTTTTTTCCTCCCGAAGGCAAGTCGCCGAACTTTACCTCAACTCGACTCGGTAGCGGGCGATATCATCGAAACATTCACCGTTCACACAATCGGTGAGGCTGCCGTGAGGATAAAGAAGATGTCGGTGAGGGAAGCAGCGAAGAGGAGCTTCAACCTACCCTTGAAAGGAGTCAGCACCGTAGGGTATGCGGATGATCGGGTGGATGACTACCTTTCGGTCTTCTACGGGAAGCCCACGCGGCCTTGAGCGGCCTTCCCAAAGAACGCCATGATGCCTCGGTGCAGGACAGCGGCTTACATAGTCACTCAGCGCTAACGAGCCAAGACGGCTCTTTCGATCGGTATCTAGGCGAAGATTCGGGCGATGATGGCGATACATGATCGTGCCCGGTTAGCTGGGCCGAATTCTTCCTCTCAGGAATTCATGGTCGGCACCAAGTTTGACAAAGCCTCATTCATAATGAGCACTAAAGGAAAATTACTGTATGGGCTCAAGCTCTCAGTAATATTTTAAGATTTCTGCGGCGATGACCAGATCACCTTCCACGACAAGACTTATTTCAATGTGAAAAAGGTCAGGTTCCAGAACCGCACCGCGGCACTTCGGCAAATAGGGTCGGGACCCTCGGCTCGGCGAATACCGCCTCGAGAAGGCCGCGCCCGTGAAGTAGCGGTCTCCTCAAGCAAAAATCTCCTAAGGCACCAACCAAACGTCGAAGAAAACATTCAGCGGCGAGCTGCTTGAATCGGAGGCAAGCTAGCTGAAGTTCACGAGATCCCTAGTGAACGAGACACCGACCCTTTGCATTGGTTGATGAATACGAGTCCTCACGAAAAGACTCACTCGGCTGGAGAAGGCCTTCTCCACTTAACAAGCACAAGAAGTGGACCAAGGGGTTCGGAGGCCGAAGAGGTCGAGTGGTGATTTGGAGACTACGGATAGTCCTCTTGACATCCCTCCACTCGGCGGTTGCCATCTGGCGAGAAAGCAGGGCGTCCGCCATAGGCATTGAAGATTCGAAACGAGGCGTCGAGCGGGGAATCGTCGAGAATGGAAGCTTCGGCTCTCCGATCTCAAGCATTCGAGAGATTACTAAACTTCATCTCAGGAGATTATTGGCCATCGATCTGGTATCTCTTGCCAAGCAAGCCGGGCTCTACATGCTCCTAAGGTTTCGGGGAGTGGCATCCTCGGCTCCGCCTCGTCCTACACTACTCCTGCGACCGGCTACATAAGGAGGAGCGGTTCTTAAGAGCGGCCAAATAGGCTACTCCCGGCCTAGCGACCTTGGAACCTTCGATGATCTAAGGGCCGCAATATTGGCCTGTCTGAATGATAGACGGCGGCGAGCGGCTCTACCCCCTCGGATGGGTCGACCCACGGCCCATCGAGGACCCGCCCCTATGGTCGAGCCACGAGAAGCGATGAGGAAGCTTCGCCGGGACGAGGATACAACTACTCGGCCGGACCACCCGCTGCGTATCCTTGCTCCTGTGAAGTCGGCGGCTGGTACTTCATCCCTCGGCGAGCCCGCTCGGCTCTTCTGGAGGTCGACCTACAGTAGCGCCCGGCCAGGAGGCCGGCGCTCAAAGTCGGTGGCAAAGGCTCTCGAGAAGCCAAGGCACTCGAGAATCGTGCCCTTGCCAAAGCATCCACAAGACATGGAAGCACCTTTGCTCGGGCCACTAGTGCGAGCTTCGGGGGTGAAGAAATCATTGTCAAAATCGGTCGCCCACGATGTCTCCTCCATCGTATCAAACACGGCTGCGGCGGAGAAGGCGACTTGAAGAACAACTCGGACTATTCCGGGGAGGGGACAGGCTAAACTACTTGCTGAATTCAAGGCATCTCGGTCCCTTCATACGGAGTCGGTCTCAACCTTATCTCGGGCCGATGAGCTCAGTCTCACATCTATTCGGAAGGCTACGGAGAATTCGGTCGGTCGGGAATTTGAATGAGTTCAAGGCTGCGACAAACACTTCTCACCGAGAAATACAAAGATGAACTTCATTAATGAGAAGAATGAGGTGCACGAGGAGTGAACAAGATCCACACTCGACTTGATGAGTTGTCGGCATCCTACAAAAGCCTAAACTTGAGGAAGCTGTTCCTAACCCGGCTCAATTTCTTGATGGCAAAAAGGGGGAAAAGAATAAGAAGCACGAAAAAGAAAAGACACACGAAGCGGCCGTCAAGCGAAGGGAAGAGAAAACCCCGGAAGGCTCGGGAACGGGCGCCAAAGTCTTCCAAGGAAGACAAGGTCGGTGGGCTGGAGCAAGCAACGGCCCAGTGGTGAGGCCCAGGTGTCTCTGTTGGAATCAAGCGAGGAGGCGGCCCAAGTGGCTCGGGAACCGAGAACACAAGCAACTCGAGCGGCTCGGACCCCGTTGGATATGGTCAAATAAATTCTTTGAGTATCTTTGAGGAGGATGAGTACGAAGAGGAAGAGGCACCTCTCCCACCTCCGGTAGAAGGCAAAGGCAAGAAAGCCTTGAAACTCCCGACCCCTCCCTCCAAGAGCGAAGAGATATATAAGTAAGGAGGAGGCGGCTCGGATCGCAGGCGATGAAAAGCTATCCGGGGGGAGATAGCGAAGGCGAAAGCGAGGGAATAAGCCTAAGGCCAAAACCACTGGCCCCAAAACTAAGGCTCCTGCTCGTAGAGGAAAGAAGAAAGCTCTTTGCTAGGTTGCCTCCCGAAAAGCGGTACTCGGGATGATAAAGACGGGGGAGCGGCGGCAACAACGAGAAAAGTGCGGAAGCGAGGGTACATCTAAAGACAAATATAGTACCCCTGGCGACTCGGAAAAACGATCATCTCGAAGCTCTCATACACGAGATCAAAAGAACAAGATCTTTGAGATCGAGGCCATCTTTGCTCGAGATGGATCGGTATCTTTATAGAGGAGAAGAGGCGAGACGGATAGAAGGCGCCGGACATAGGATTCATATGGCGAGACTTAGAGGCACTCGAGAATCCGCCCCGAACAAAAGGCCGGTGAGAGTACCTTCCAAAGCGATATTCCATGCAAATACGAAGGTTCGGGAAGCCGACGGACATGAAGATTCGGGAGATGGCCTAGGACGGATGAGTGGATTCTGCTTCGGTTCACTCGAGAGATGGGAATCACGAGAAAATAGAATTCATCGAGAGGAATTATTTTGGAATTTACGGTCGAGATAAGACAAAGGCGATGCCTGCGTGGAATGGATGATGATCGTGAACCGGACTTCTATCCCTACATGGAAAATCTTTGTAAGAGCAAACATTGAAGTCAAGGTTCTGAACCCGAGTGCATGTCACCACCAAGAAGACTTGATGATTCTATTCACTTTGGAGTGATAGAGAAGGAAGTGAAGGATGTTCTTTGCACACAAAGGACTTGAAGAAGATGAGCCGGCGGACTTCGGCGAGTATACAGGCGGGAAGTACACCTATAGAATGTATGGACTTCCCCTTCCCAGAGACTCAATCGCAAAATTTCATGGACGAGGATCAAGCGGTACAAGCGTTCGTAGTTCTTAGACTTTTCTTGTACATTCCTAGCTTAGCAAGAGATGTATCTATCTTGAACTTTACGTATCGATATACATATCTCTTTCTTTGGCTTTGACAATACCTTATTGTCTCTATAAGCCGTGTTACGTTTTTATGCTTAACACTCAGAATCACTTTGAAGTGATTGCGACACACACTCACTTGTTGATCTTTTGTCGGTAGGCTGGCTGAGATTACATTAGACTAAGCGATATGTTATAGAGGGAAATTGTTTCCTTGAAATAAGGGAAATTGTTAAGACGAGGGTTATGCTTAATCTCTTTATTCGACTCCACCTTTCTGCTCCCTTGATGAGTCTAGAACTTGCGAGAACAACTCCCCTGATTCTTCTTGTAATATTGTAAGGAGCTCTGTTTACGTATAAGTTTAGTGCTTTGATAGCATAGATAGTGTTAGATTTTTTTATAGTGTTAGGTTTTGACATCATCAAATCGGGGAAATTGTTGGGTGATGATTCGGTCCTCGGCACGGTTTTACATAGTGGGAAATGATTCTATCTTCCGTCTTGAAATGCACTCGGTAGGCTTATACCCTGAGTGATCCCATGAAGATTTGAAGATCCCAAAACCCTATCCCGATTGGTGAACCATTCCTTTGTAATTGTTTTGTCTCGAGGATTCGGACTCGGTAGACACTCTGCCGCTTGGTTCGGGCGGTCGGTGGGTTATCGGCCTCGGCCACCGGATGTAGAAGACGCGGTATGTGCTTGGACTCGGCGGGGGTAGTATGCTTGAAAGACTCGGTGGGCCGGAACTCGGCGGGAGTAGTTCACTAAACTAAGAGCTGAACTTCGGTAGAGTAAATTCGGTACTCTCTACGGGATCGGACTCGATAGCGGACGGTCTTACGAGCTGTCGGATCTTTTGAACAACAATTAGCATAGTCAAATACGAGGAAGAGAGAAGTCGGCTTCATTATGCCTCGAAGTCTTTTACTGTCTCAACTACTCCGCAAAACCTCGGCAAATGACAAGCTGACACTTGTCCTTACACCGCTAAAGGCGCAAGTCGACAACTTTCCAGGAAAAGGAGGGAAAGGGCAACAGTCACCTTTTTCAAAGAGCCGTTAGCTACCAAAAGAGTGAGATAAAGGGACCATCGTCTCCAACGGATCTTTCCTAATCTCTTCTCTATAAATAGAGGGATGATTCAAGTTTTTATGCACGCGAGAGCCAAAAGCAACGAGCGAGCCAACACGCTCTCGAGCAAGAAAGCGGAAAAGCGAGCAAAAGCGAGAATATCGCATAAGTCTTCGCAAGAACTTAAAGAACATTCTCCGTGAAAGACTACCTTCTAGCTCTTAGGGAACCAAGCTAAATAGATATAAAAGCCACTAGTATCCAAATCGACGATACGCTAACTTCAAAGCTACAACTCGGTTGTTCGTCGATCTAGAAGCCACTTTCTCGTTCCATATCCCTCTAACCCCTAGCTCATGTTGAATTTATCCATAGCTTAGACGAAGGGGTTCACCTTTGAACCTTATCCTTATTGTAAAAGGACCCCTTGAGTTGGAGAAGTTTGTCGAACACTTTAGCTTGATACCGTTGTAAGCGAGACTTGCTCGGTATAAATTCCAAGACAGCGACTTTGTCCTGTGTACAAGGCGGCGGGACTAACTCGGGATAATAAATAGCCTCGACCTTTCGGGACGGTGGACGTAGGATCTGTGCATCCGAACCACTTTAAAAATCTCTTGTGTCTCTTATTTCTTGTTGCATTGATTTTAAGCATTCATGCTGAATATCATATCTTTAAAATCATTCAACTAAGTTTCGGCATACTTCTCGATTCACTCTTACGACCGAAGCTGTTTTTTAAGAAAGCGTTTTTCCACTCAGCGATTTGGGCCTACACATTTCCCGCTGCTGAACTCCATGCGAAGATGCGGGTCGACTTAGTCGGCTAGCGAGATCTCAAGAGAGTCGGTACCTCTTTGCCTTAACACGATTGAAACGGCTATTTGGTGCATTGAACTCTTCGATGCGGCATGCTCTTTGAGCGGGAACTGTTCGTGTTACAAGTTGAGAAATAGGTTTTAGGTGTATTCACCCCCCTCTACACCTAAGCGTGCTCTTGGGACCAACGATGCGATACCCTTTCGGACTTTCTACTTCATAAAGGTTTTCATAAAGAAAGCAGTGGATCGCACACTATTCGACATCAAGCCGGGGAGAAGGCATTTTATTAGTGTAGATCTACATGGATGACATCATCTTTGGATCGAGAAATTTGACTATGTGTCGAAATTCAAGCGAGATGATGAAAGAAAAATTTAAAATGTCGATGATGGGAGAGATGAACTATTTCTTTGGACTTCAAGTCAAACAATCAAAGAAGGGAATATCCATTAATCAAGCCAAATACATAAGAGATCTCATGAAGAAATTCGGCTGCGAATCTAGGAAGTCGGTGAAGATACCCATGAACACCAATCTCAAGATTGATCCGACAAGAGGGAGTATACGTTAACTCGATTGACTATCATGCTATTATCGATTCTTTATAATATCTTACGGCAAGCAGACCTGACATAACTTATGTTGTAGTGTATGCGCGAGATTTCAGGCGAATCCCGAGAAGAGTCACATAGATTCAGCGAAGAGAATTCTTAGTTACTTGAAGGGAACACCTAATGTTGGATTATGGTATCCTGGCGTGAGAATCTTGAACTAGCTGGTTATTACGATCTTGACTAATAAATGATCTAGGAAGTACTATATAAGGGGGAACTTACTTTCAGTACAGCTGAATACTCAGTCTCGCCAACGTGGTATCAGCTGACTACGATGTTCAGCTGACAGGTTATGAGTATTAACTTTAGCATTTGGTGATTCAGCATTTCATAGCATTTATTTCACACCTTTAACGTTCATCATATTGCATTGAGTATGTCGTTTTCATTAAACTCGCGACGTTACAGCCAAAAGCGGCTGCGGCGCATTAAATGCATGCCATTTCACCTTACCATTTAGGCGATACAGATAAGTAGGTGAGATTATAGCCGGCATAGTAATCATAACCTATTATAACATCCAATCTGAGCCGTTCACATTTTAAAAACCGATTAATCTCAACCGCACGCTTTAAAACCGCCTCATATTCAAATCTAAATATATATACGCATGTCATCTCTAACCTAGATCACTTTTCCGCCATTATCGAAGATTTGTGCTCTCCGCATTTGCTCAAAACTTGCATTAGATTTCTACAGCACTTTAAGCACATTCTCTTCAGTAAGATTTCTATAAACTAAATCTGCTTACTAACTTACTCTATTTTCGAGTGCTAACTTTTATTTTGCAGATTTCAGTTCATAAGATGGCGAAGATTGTTCCCAACAGCGACGTTTTGATCGCGGAGGATATTGATGATAACATATCAGGGAAGAGGGTGTTATTCGAACCCGTTTTGTCCGTAAGGACATGTGGCGTGGAGTGTATGATTCCTATTTTTGCGCCTTAGAGAGATCGGGCCTCCTACCCAATCCTTTCTCGTTCTCCGTATCATCATCTCCCTCTCCAGGTCGGCGAATTCTTTCTAAATTATCGGAAGGATGACGACTCGAATGACATCTCCTTCGTCATTTAGAGGCGTGAAGTCCGTCCCAATCAGTGGGAGGATAAGGCCACTCAGATGGATGTGGCAAGACGTCTATGTGTCAGCTTCGAACTAGCGAGACGAAGGGACACCAATCGCTAGGTACAAGGAATGCGAGGCCGATAAGTACTGTGCCGATTCGGCGGTGAGAAGAGCATCGTCTTTAAAGGGTGCTTTCAGAAGAGTCGGTACTTGCCGTAGTATAGAGGGTTGGCTTGTATAGTCAATCACATATTGATTAGCTCAGCGGGATCGTACGATTAGCTATCCTGCATCCGCATCCGGATGATGATGGCAATAGTGGATGAGGCCCCGTCAGCCTTGGAACGCCTTCTTGAGCTTAATTTAAATCTCGGTCTCGAGAAGTTTATAGACTCGAAGATGGCATGAAGCTCATTCTGAAAAGAAAGCTTCTTTATGGGACCAAGGCGTCCATAATGATCGAGGACGACCTCCCCAATAGTGTTTTATTCTCAGATGCATACTACTTCGATCAGAGGCTGCTGAAGTTTGTCAATGCAGCAGAAGCTGAAAAATCAATAAGGAAGGGCAGGCTCTTAACCGTCCTATGTAGATAACGCAGGATCCCCTCCTGTTGGTCCCAAGTGTACGGTCAGGTGTAGAGGGGGGGGGGGTGAATACACCTGAATCCGATTTTCTCAACTTCGAACACGAACAGTCTGTTCGGGGAAAGTGCCGTCTTGAAATAATTCGGCCGGACCAAATAGGCTGTTCATTACGAATCGTGTGTGGCAAAGAATCGACTCTGCGAGATGCGCTGGGCGGGCGAGTCGGAGGTCGGTATCAAGCAGGTAGAGTTCAGCGGTGCGGAAAAGTGTAGGCCCAAATCAGTTGAGTGAAAAAACGTTTTATGCAAGTCTCAGTTCAGCAAGTGGTTAGTTCAGTATGCTGAGACAGTTGAATGATTTTAAGAAGATTTTCAGTATGAATAGTAAAATCAATGCAACAGTAATCAGAAAGCAATAACAAGACACGATTTTTAAAGTGGTTCGGGTATCAATCGATCTTACGTCCCTTTGTCACGAAAGTTCGGGAGGCTATTTATTATCTTGAGTTAGTCTCGGTCGGCTTGTACACGGGACAAAGTCGTGGCTTGGGGATTATGCGGCGGGTCCCGGTTTACAAAGGCATCAAACTAAAGTGT
Organism: Lavandula angustifolia; assembly: GCA_028984105.1. Classification (NCBI taxonomy): domain Eukaryota; kingdom Viridiplantae; phylum Streptophyta; class Magnoliopsida; order Lamiales; family Lamiaceae; genus Lavandula; species Lavandula angustifolia. The sequence goes on along the minus strand of CM054808.1, from coordinate 5,108,264 downwards.
TTGACAAACTTCTCCAACTATGAAGGAGTCCTTTTACAATAAGGATTGGGTTCAAATATGAACTCCTTCGTCTAAGCTATAAATGGTTTCGGTTGAGCTTAGGGTTAGAGGGATAGGGAACGAGAATGTAGCTTCTAGATCGACGAACAGCTGAAATAAGCTTTAGATTCGTATATCATCGATTTGGATACTAGAGGCTCTTCTAACGGTTTAGCTTGGTTCCCTATGGTGAGAAGGTAGTCTTTCACTTAGGAGATAGATCTTCAAGTTCTTGCGGAAGACTTAGAGTTTTCTGGTTCTAGCTCGTTTGAATGCTTGTGTATGTTTTCGTCGTTTAAGCTTATGCGCATTCACTCTCTCTCTTGAAATGTACCTCTATTTATAGAGCAGAGATTGGAAAAGATCCGTTGGAGACGATCTTCCTTTCTCTCTCTTTTGGTAGCAAACGGCTCTTTTGAAGTAAGTAACAGTGTACTTTCCCACCTTTTTAGGTAAAGGGTTGTTTGCGGCTTTAGCGGTGAGAAGACACGTGTACTCTTGTCATTCATCGAGGTGGATAGAGTGGTTGAGGCGGCCACGGACTTCAAGGCAAGCGAAGTTGACTTCTCTCTTCCTCGTATATAACGATGCGATTATCTTTCAAAAGTATCGGCCGGTTCTTTGTCTGCCGTCTTGAGTCGATCCGTATTCGGTAGGTAGATAGGCGAGGAAAGTCTGCGAAGATCGGCTCCGAGTTCGGTGAGCTGCTCTGTGAGTCCCGGTTCCAGCGACTCTTTCGATATCTTGCTCTGCTTGAGTCCAGTATCCTTGAGTCTTCTACTACGGTGTTAAGGTAGATAATCTACGGCGCCTTGATCGGAAGCGAGTGTCTGCGAGTGCGAAACCTCGAGAGACAAATAACGATTACAACGAAATGGTTCACCGATCGAGATAGGGTTTTGGGATCTTCAAATCTTCTCAACAATCGAGCACTAGGCTTCGAGCATGGTTGATATAGAAGATAGAATCATTTCCCACTAAGTGCGACTATCTTTGAGGGCATAATCATCACCCAACAATTTCCCCCTATTTGATGATGCCAAAACCTATCATCTATTCTAACACTAAACAAACGAGAAACGAGCCCCTTACAATATTACGAGGTAAGATCGGTGGAGTTGTTTCAACGGTTCTAGACTGCGAGAAAACGGGGCAAAATACAATTTCCCCCATTACATAGAAACTAGACTAGCGAGAATCCAACAAAGTAATAAGCGACAAGAAAGTAAATAGTAGTGAGTGTGTGAGTCGGTAATCACTTCGGTGATTCGAGTGTTAAAGCATAACACAAACACGATTTGGATAGACAACAAGTGGTTATCGAGCCAAAATCGGATTTGTATATATGAGTGATTCGGATCGGTACAATTACAAATCTTGCTAAGCTAGGAAGATCGAGAACTAAGCTAGGAGCACTTAAAGCGCTTGATCTGTCCATGAATCCTTGAGATTGCGTCTCACGCGGTGACACTCCATACATCCGGTATGTGTTCTTCTTGACTTCAAGTATGCGGCAAAGTCTGCGGCTCATCTTCGTCCGAGTTCTCTTTTTGATGCGGCATACTTCACTTGACTTCTATTACCCCAAAGTGGATTGAGTCATCATTTCTTCTAGGTGGAGGTATGATTAGGGCTCCGGAACACGACTTCTACGCCTTCGAGATACGGCTTTATGAAAGTATATGTATAGATCGGGTTACGCTATCATCATCCGTTACGTGTAGGCATCGGTCTTAGTCATGTTCGGCGGAACCTCCCGAGAAATAGTTGCGCTTGATGAACTCTATCTTTGAAGATTCCCATCTCACGAGTAAATTGAGCGGTATCCAATTATGCGTCTTTGGCCATACTGTGCGATTTCGAGATCGGTGGCTACTGAACCATACGTATCGATAAGGAATATCGGCTTTTGAAGGTACTCTCGGCTGGCCTCTTCCTCGAGTCCTTTTCTTTAGTGCTTGAGTGCCTCCCGAGATTCTATCTGCGCGGCTGAACTTGTCTAGCCTCTTCGCCTCTGTATAAGTATTTGTTCATTTGGTCGAATATGGCCTCAATCTCATCATCTTGGGCTTCGGTGGCATTCGAGGAATGTCTTGGATTCAGCGAGGGGTACTTGAATTTTCTTTTGGCGTACCCTGCTTCTCGGTGGTTTCTTTGCTTTTGTTCCTTCTCTTTCTCCCTATCTTCTTCATCCTCGATAATCGGTTTCCTTGGAGGTATCTAGCGAGGCTTTCTTCCTCCTCGGCCCGGAGATTTTGTCTTTCCTTTGGCGAGGCTTAGACTTTGGTTTATTAGCGGCTTGTTTGACAATCTCCCTTACCCGACTTCTCATCGGCTTGCAATTTGAGCCCTCCTCCTCGATTTGAAATGTATGTCTTCGTTTTCTTGGTTGGAGGGGTTGGGAGAATCGGCACTTTCTTGCCTTTTCCCACGAACGGGTGGAGGGAGAGGAGCTTCTTCCTCTTCGACTCTTCTGCTTCGGCATACTCTGCAACCTCCTTGATAATATCGGTCGGATGCAGGTTGCGTGAGTAGCATGGGTTCTGAGCCGCTTGGGCCGGTCTCGGGTGTGCTCACGGCCAAGACACAGGCTTTACCTGCATGCTGCGTCGAGTCGAGTCTGCTTATCTCGATCACGGACTTGGTCTTTTCTCGAGATCTCGGTGAAGTTGTCCCCTTAAGTAATTTGGCGGTAGTTTTGGTAGGGGTCGGCTTCTCGATGCGTCATGGATCTTTGTCGGCGCCAAGTGCAGCTCATTCCTCTCATTAGTCGGTTCCTTGAGTATTGCTTATGGGAGAGGTCATTCTTTGCCTTGAATACAGTCGGCTTCTCAAAAATCTTATCCTCCACGACCGGTTGAATGTTGTCGAGTCGGATTTCCGTGGCACAGGCTTGTTCGGTGAAGGACTCGGTATGAGTGGACATTGAATCCTTGAATGCTTTGAGAAGTTTGGCTTGTCCTTCTGAATGATTACGAGTGATCATCAAGCGCCTTCCTTGCTTAGCGAAAGCTTTGATACAGTTGCGAGACAACGAGGGCGGGCGGATTTTGATGCGATGTTTTTAGCCCCTGTAGCTCGGTGTTTGTGGCTAGCGCGATGCTGTTTCCACACCTTGTGGGACGGCCTTCGCAAGAGCTCGATTCTGGATTCCACGAGCGGTGAGAGCTTTTGCTACGGATCGAGATCTCTTGGTAGTTGGGTTAGGCGGCGCTTCGTAGAGTCGACTCCGGCAAAGGCGGCGGGCTCTGGCGGGGCGAAGCACCGGCCGTGGACTTCGCGAGGTCAGGATACGGAGTGGAGGTTGAGCTTGTTCGGTAGCATGTGTATCCTTGTCACGGGGATTTTACGAAGGAATAATAGGTTTATAGTAAGGCTACCTTCCTCCTGGTGTGTTGTCGCGGCTCCGATTGTTGCTCACTGTGTCGAGATCTTCGATCACGTGTCCCGACCTTTTCTCCCTGCGGGTGGTCAAAGATCGAAGAAAATAAATTTATTCTCTCTATAAACTCACGCCACTCTCGATTTTATGAATCAATTGTGTGAGTTTACGAGCGAATACTAATATATATAGGCTTCAAAAACCTATATAATATTAATATATTTGTAGCCCGTTAATTTAATTATAATCGATGGGCTTCTATTAAATCGACCCATAATATAATTAATTAATTTATTGGGCTACTAATATTTATCAATTAATTGGCCCGTCGATTAATTCCGGATAAATAACATTATTAAATAATGTAAAATACATTAATCCATTAATAATGAATTACGAGAGATAATAAATTACTAGGCAACTAATTGGGCCGGATCGGGGATCAATACAAGAAATAAAAGTTTGGGCCTCAATTAATTAATTATCCGTGCTCGGCCCAGAGCAAAATTAATTAATTAACACGGTTCATTCCCTTAGAGAATCCGTCTTTGACTTACCCCTTTATCCCAATTTGAGCAAGGGCTTGTATTTTAGACTTAATCGATCTCAGTATTTAAGATAGAAATATCCGTTAATTAATTAAGCTTCTTTTGCTTAAATAAATTAACATCTTGTATTCTTGAGTAGTACCACTCGACCTTATTAACACACTTAGAACTTAATCAACCGGTAGGGTTTAGTGTGCTAATCCTTTCGAGTTCCTCGGGGGATATTATCAACCCGTTCTGGGATACGGTGCAAGATACGGACCAACCGGCTGAGCCACAAATGACTACTAACACCCGAGATACGTAGATCCGGTCGCTCGTTGGGCGTTCACCATAGTAGGTCAAAGTGATAGATAGCCAAATGCACTCGGTGAAGTCTTACCAAGCTTAAGATCGGCTAAGTCACCGAGATCTTGGTTCTCCACTAAGGTCGGTTAGGAGAACACATCTCTTTGTGATCCTTCAATACACCACCTTAAGTGTACCGGTAAAGACAAGCGGCTAAGACAAGCCACTTCTTATCTAAAGCTGAGCTTAAGCGAAGCAATTTCATCCTTAAGTTGTCTCATTTGTGTTAAATGTTTATATCTTGTCGGTTCAACCAATTTGTGTTGTCTTACGTGATACCCGACACACCACACAAATCTAACTTTTATACAAGATAAAGGATAACATGTGCAAATATACATATTTATCGAGATAGGAGAATCAAGCGGTGGTAAGGACAAAAACACATTGTATACAAGCATAAAAGTGCTTCCGGTATACAAAATCCCAACATTTTCCTCATCGAGGCTTTCCGGGGCTGAATCGGCAGGTGGATCTTGACAATCGTGGTACGATCCCGTCGAGGGTCTTTGGCCGGTTGCTAGGCTGCACTGTCGTGTATCATTGCCGGCCTGGCACGGCCCTCGGGTTCTCCATGGTCCTTGAGGTCGGCGGGCTCGAGTAGCCTATTTGCTCCCTCGACTTCAATTCTTCTTCATGAAGGCGGTGGCGGGAGTAGTGGAGTACTAGGCGTTGTAGATGGGGCCACTCCTGAAATCGCGGCAACATGTGGAGCCTTGCGATTTTGCAATGAGCAACAAATCGAGTAGTCGGCAAGCTTTGGAATGCGTTGAAGAATCTCTCGGGATGCTCTGGATATGATCCTTTGAGCTTCCATCCCAATTGTCTCTTCTTCGAGATCTTTGTCTCGGACTCCAAGTCCATGGGAGACGTCGAGTCTCGGCGGGGAGGCACACCTGCGAGTGGTGGAGCGAGAGGGGGGCTGTCAAGACGCCGATTCTCTTCGCTATGTGCTTACAGTAGCATCCCCTTGTTCCACTTCTATGGGTTCCTCGGTGGAGACGGCCTTCTCCGCGGTGGAGTCTTCTCGAGATGATTCGACTCATCTATCGGCCGGCGAGGTGAACAGGTTCTTGAGTAGCACGAGCGGTAGGAACTTCGGGAGAGACCTCGAGGTTCGGTAGGCACGTCCGGAATGGCTTTCCTCGGTTTCTTAGCTGGTGCCTTTGGAGTTTTTGTTTTTGGAGGTGTTCTCTTATTCGAGGGCGTAGCTGCTTGGGTTTAGTCTGTCTGAGTTACTGGTGAGGACTGACCCGATCTGGCGAAGAGCGGCCGGTCTTGTTGTGGAATCGACCTTCTTCACATTAAAGTACTCCCTTGTCATTGTAGGTTATTGGTTCGGATCCATGAGACATCCTCTATCATTATGAACGACTTCGGTCCATAAAAAAAGCTTGCCCTTTACACTCGGCGTGTAAGAGGCCTTGTCGAGGTGACCGCTTTGAGCCATGAATTCCACGGATAAAGAACTCCGTCCAATTGATCGAGCTCTATCATATATGGCCATCATGAGCTGGATCTTGAGCCTCGATACTTGATCGAATGAGCACGCTTGGGCGGTCGATGGCTGCGTCGCAATATAAGCCCAGCTGCATGCGAGGTAGCATGTTGTTTTTAGGAAAATCGGCTACGAGAAGGTCGTGGGCTTTCCACGAGAATATTGTCAAGTAGCCATCTACAAGATCATCCTTGTACCCCATAGTGCTTGGCTCCTTCGGAAGGCGAGATCAAAACTTCTCTTTAGCGCCTCCTTGATGGATATTTGCATCGGTATCGGAAAAGCATCCTTGATTTCAGTGAACGGCGAACTTCGATTATGTCCCCTTCTTGAGTCGAGTTAAGATAAACTTGGCCCCTGCCTCGGGAGGAAGTATGTCGACTTCCTTGAAAGAAAACTTTCAAGCCACGACTCTCCAGAGGTTGAGAAGATCTCGTCCATATAATCGAGATCACGGGCGTTGAACTCCATGGTTGGCTCGAACCAAACACGGTCCTTGTCCGGGGATTTCTTGCGTGTTAGCTTGGGTAGACACCGAAATATTTTTACTTGCCATTGTACTGTTACACTAGCATTTATCGGTATCGATTTAAATAAAGCGGTTTGTATAGCGATTAGAAAAGAATATTAATTCGTGTAGCGGTTGTAATAAGCATCTACGAAAGAGAGATTGAGATTACGAAAGGATATGCGATAGGGGATTGCAAGAAATGTTCTCGGAAATTTTCGGATGCGAGAGGATTTTAAGTGCGGTAATGGCGGTTTCTAAAGATATGATCGAAAATATATATCTAACGTGAAGGTGAACGGTTTTCGATCAAAGGCTGAGTTTAAACTTACTTTATGAGATGGACGGTCAAGATTGGATATTAAAAAAAATGTAATGATCACGGTGGTTGCCTAAGTCTAAGCCGGTTGTAAATATGCCTAAGTAGTAACTATGAGATGACATGCATTAAATGCGTGGCAGAATTCAGCATACTTATGCATAGAATGTCGTGCATTAAATAAGAGTCGTTTTCATTAAAAGACAAATTTTAAGATAATTAATACCATGTTGAATCTGAATTATAAGTGCATTACTGTTTTATTCGTTACTACTGAGTAGAGATACGCAGAGCACGTCGGTGAACATAGAGGTCGGTGATACCTCGTGTAGATGGTTTTACTGTCTCCACGTGCGGGATTTATTCGATGCGAGAGTGATCATTCCCACTTGCTTGAATGATCCTCTCACGGAACCTTCTTGCTTGGCCGGGGTCGGTGGGGTCAGCCAGACCTAGCTCTGCTTGAAAGTTCTTTGAAAATGGATTCGGCTAGAGGCTTGGTCGGTATATCGGCCCTTTGTTTGTCGGTATGGATTTTCTCCATTCGATATCCTTCTTTCGACATGGTCACGAATGAAGTGATGCCTAATGTCCACGTGCTTGCATCTCGTGTGTAGTACGGGGTTACGGTGATTGCGATAGCCTTTGGTACTATCGCGAGAATATCGGCACTTCATTACGAATGGCGTCGTAGTCTCTTAGGCTGCTTTGTCTCGGCCAAAGGATTTGGGCGCAACAACTTAGGCAACCATGTATTCGGCCTGTAGTTGGCGTGGCTGCGAGTGCGCTTCTTTGAAAACCATGAGATCGACTTGCCTTTGCAAGGGCGACAAGTTCACGAAGTTGATTTCGGTCGATTCTACATCTGCGTAGTCGGCATCGAGAATAACCGAGTTAGTTCAATATTATCATCAGTTGGATACCATAAACTATGTCAGGTGTGCCTCCGAGGTAGCGGAGAATCTTCTTTGCTTAGAGTCCGTGTGGCTCGCTTAGGATTCGCCCTGAAATCGGCGCAGAGACACCTAACATAAGTTATGTCGGGACGAGTAGGTCTGTTAGATACTGATAAGGAACCAATTATTGTACGAAATTCGGTTTGGTCTCATGATACTCCCTCTTTATCAAGATCGATTTTCATATTCGTGTTCATCGGGATCTTGATAAGTTTGCGGATGTCTGCGACCGAATCTTTTGATGAGGTCTCGAGTGTATTTGCCTTGGTTAATGAGCGTTCCCTTTTTAGGTTGTTTGACTTGAAAACCGAGGAAGTAGTTCATTTCACCCGTCATTGACATCTCGAACTTGTCCTTCATCATTTTCTCAAGCTGGCGACACAAGAGCGGCGTTCTTTGATCCAAAGATAATGTCGTACACATAGATCTGCCACGAGTAATAAGTGGTCTTCCGGTCGAATCTTTGAACGGCGTGCGATCTCGTGCCTTTAAGAAAACCTTTACGAAGAAGAAACTACGACGGGTATCGTACCCAAGCCACGGGTGCTTGTTTTAACCCGTATAGAGCCTTTACGAGTCTATAAACTGATGTCCCTGCTGAAAGCCGGGCGGTTGTTCTACATAGACTTCTTCTTTCGATGCGCCGTTCGGGAACGCGAGACTTCACATCCATTTGATAGACTACGAATCTTTGAAGTGTTGCGTAGTCTAGGAATAGTCGATTGCCTCCAATCACTTGCCGGCCGAGCCGAATGTCTCATCGAAATCTATTCCCTCGGCAGCGGTGGCCTTTCGCACGCGGCATTGCTTTGTTCCTTACTATGGCGTTGTTTTCATCTCGCTTGTTCTTGAAGACCCATTTTGTTCCAATGACGTGTTGATGCGGGGTGCAGTCAACAAGCTCCCCAAGCTTCGTTTCTCGTGAGCTGATTCGGCTCCTCTGCGTAGCTATGATCCGATCGGCATCTTTAAGTGCATCCTCAATCGTCGAAGCTCTTGGTAGACAGAAGCGAGGAATATAATGCGCTTTCTCCTTGCGAATCTGGATCTTGTCTTGACTTTTCTTTGAAGGATCTCCAATGATTAGATCGGGAGTGTGAGCATCTAGCCCACGATCTACGATGTTTCGACTCTTCATATGAAATTTGATCAACACGGATAGTAGGTGAGTTAGGCATTTCGGTTGTACTATTACGAGATTGAAGCAATTGGTAATGAGAGTGTGATCTGCGAGTTTCCGGGGTTCGGGGGCATTCGGCTCGGGAACATTAATAGATGTTCCCCACGAGTTGTTACTCTAAGTAGTGGTCTCGGTTACCTCTCAGGTTTCTTCATCGACTGAGTTACAGGATTGACTACGTTCGGGAGAGTCGATACGTTCGGCTACTTGTTCCCTTTGGTTGAGATTCGGTAGACTTGTCTTGAGTTTCTTCGTCCGAATCATCATCCCAACAAAAAGTGGATCCTTTCGGGTTTGTCTTTTAAGCTTAGATCTGTAGGCGCTACTTGATGTCCTCGGATTTAGAGTTAGAGTTATTGCTCCTGTCTTGGTAGCAAACTTATTAAAAACAACATGAGGGCTTTCCTCCACGCAAAGAGTCAGATAGTTGAATACTACGAAAGCTTTCTTGACCGAGAGTATCCTAAGAAAACTCCACGATCGACTTGCTATCAAAAGTCTTGGTGATCTTTCCCATTATTGTGGATAAAGCATGAACAACCAAAGATATGGAAATAAGATAAAGAAGGCTTCTGTCGTTCCATAGTTCATATGGTGTTCTCTTATCTTTGCTTTGTCGGTAGAGATCGGTTACGAGTATAACATGCGGTGTCGGTTCTTACGCCGAGAATTTGGTTGGGAGTCAGAGTCTGCGAGTAGAGTTCTTCTTTGCTTCTTCTATTGTGCGATTCTTTCGTTTAGCAACCCAGATTCTGCGAGGGTGCGCGCGGCGAATGTCTCATGCTCAATCCCATACGCTTAGCGAGAACTCCTCTACCATGGAATTAAGGAACTCGGTTCCTCCGTCGGAGCAATTTTGATTATCTTGGTGTTCTTCTCGACACTGAGCTTTTTAGAAGCGTTGGTAACTCTGTTTGGCGTCGGACTTGTTGGCAATGAATATGACCCATGTGTGTAGCGCGAGTAGTCATCGATGACCACTAAAACATACTTCTTGCCTCGATCGTCCTTTGGAGGCTGGGACCCGAACAAATCCGTATGTAGCGTTGAAGGATTCCTTCGGTGGAAGGAGATGGAGCAGGTGGATTTTGATTCCTTGTTTGCTTTCCCTTCGAGGACATGCTTGACCTTGACGAGAGTGTCTTTCTTTGAATACTTCATTCGGCGGTCCTCTTGCTAGAGTGTTCCTTGCTAGTTTGTTGAGCGTTTTGAAGTTGAGGTGGCTGAGTCTCCTATGCCAAAGCCGTCTGTGCGGTTGTCGTTCTTCGCCCGATAGACAAGCTTCGAGGTTACGCTAAGTTCCGATCGGCTACATATATATTCTTTTTACGCGAACACGATAACCTTTGTTTTCCTGTGGATTTATCAATAACATCACGAAACCGGTGTCAAAAAATCACTCTATTCGAGTTATCACGAGAATTGACTAACGAGAGAGAAGATTATCTTTGAAGTCCTTCAACATATGATACTCTACAAGGCGTGGCGAGTTCAATGATGAGTGCTCCATATCCTCTTGTATACCCTTTTGCATTGTCTCCAAGCTCGGTTCAGGTCCTTCTTGACTATATAATTCTTGATGAGTTCCTTTGGTACGTCGTATGTCTTGAGCATCCACTGTCCACATAACAAGGATCTTTGTGCACCTACAAAGCGGGAATTATATTCGGTACCCTTTATTTTGTTTTGGGTCCTTAGATGTTAGTTTTAGTAACCCCAATCTGTCCAACAACCCTGGTGGTTTTAGGGAGTTTCTTTCCACTTGAGTCGATATACTTGACCCTTTGGGTGGTCGGGCGACTTCTTAGGTGCATTCGGGTTCGGGAGTCGGATCTTACGAGTTGGTGGGCTAGCGACCTTTGCCTTTTGTGCATTTTCTTCTTTTTCGACTCTTGGAACCTCTTCGACTATAGGATCATAGTAATATGACCCCATGCGCAGTGGATGTGTCAGCGAGGTGGTCCATCTTGGTCGGCCCACTTAACTCTGCTAGTTCCCCCTTGGCGGCCGGGGTGTCTTGTAGTGCGATCTTACAGGTCGAGAATGCGTGCGTAGGATGAGGTGCTTTCATCTTTTGTTTGTTCTTTCTTTGAGGGGTTGAGAACATTTGTATTGATTGTTTCTCCTCGAACAAACCTATCGAGTTAGACCTCCCCGAGTGTACGGGGGCGAGATGAGGAAGCTTCTTGGTTGAAGCAAGTCCTTCCCTTACAGTGCTTGGGCTTGTTGCTTGCAAGCATAGCCTCATGCTTCTTTTCGAGCGCCCATGTAACGCTCGGTCATCGGGCTCTTCCGGACATCATCACTCTTTTTCGGTATGTGGTGCTTGATGCAGAAGTCTGGCCGGTTCTTGCTTGATGGACTCGGTTCGGTATCTTTAAAGTCAAGTCATTGGTCCAACTGAAATCCGATCTTCTTGATCTTTGAGACTTGGCCATCGAGAGTTTATCTCCTCCACGAGTCTCAACACAGTCCTTCGGCTTCGATGGCGGCTTGACTCTCTGAGAAAGTCTACGATTTTCCACTTTCGGGGTATCCCGACTCCGAAGAGTCTTCTTGGCTGAGACTCATTTGAATTTGTTCATCTAATAATTCTTCATAGGCGGTCGTGATGTCCAAATTCCCATGCACCTGAAAGCGGTGTCGTGTGTGCGGTGTGAAGAGGAATTAAGTGGTTCATGAGAGTTTACCTCATCCTCTTCTCCTGCCATTAGGCACTTTTCGATTGTTTCTTGACTTCAAGCTCTAAGGCCATAAAAGTTGCTTCATCATCCGATGAATCCATGAAGGAGTCGACTTCTTCCGAGTCGTCGAGATTTCACTTTGCAATATAAGATTGTCTCTTTTTGGCGAATTTCTCTCTCCATGCCTTACGTCTTTGCGCGTTTAGCACTGCGAGCTCGGGACAGTCATATTGATAATGTCCCGGCTTTTTGCGGTTGTAGCAAGTGATGACTCTTTCTTCTTTGCTTTCACTATCCTTTGAAGGTCTTTGAGTCATCCTTCTTTCGCATTGAGAAGATTGTGACTCGGGAGTGCGTTTTGGCGTATAATCGACTTACCTTTTGTGTCTCGGTATGCTTTAGTCAATTTTCTGCGCCTCTCCCTTCTCCCTCACGATACTTCACGAGCAACACATACTTCGGCGAGACTTCCTTCTTGTAGATCATTGAGTGAAGTTTCGGTCTTACTCGTTGTCTTGCTTGTCATTTGGAGATGCTGTTTGCCCGATGCTTTGAAGGCGTGGTCAATTTTATTGTCGGCTTGACTCTTTGCTTTCGTTGAGTGCTGGTGAACTCAAACTCTTACTTGATGTTACGAAAAGATATGGTCGGGAGAGACAACATCTAAATCGAGAATGTCGCAATAAAGTGGCAAAAGGTGTCCGGTGTCCGTCCGGCGGTGCCCTCGGTATCTTGAGATTCATTTCTCGGTTCTTGAATGTCTTTCCCGGCCCATTGATGGAATTCATCAGTTCGTAAATCGGCGTCCGAGATCTTCTATTTTGTCACCAGGCATGAGAGACAAACTTTCCGGCTTTTTGGAGTTCCGGCGCCAGTTTATTAGCTTTTATCTTCGAGTTCCACGACTCGGTAGCGCTAGAAGCGTCCCGAGTTCCTTTGCCGTTTTGCATTCCGAACCACTGCCCAAGATAAGAATCACTAAGAGTGGTCGGTATGGCATTTCTCGCGACTCGATCTAAGTTGTGAAGCTTCTTCTCTTCGGGAGTGAAGAGACTTACTGTCTTTAGGGATCTTCTTCCCGATCGCCCATTCCTCCTCCCTTGGTGGGGCCACAGTCGCGACACTATCGATCATGGGAACAATAGGTCCATCTTCAAGCACTTGGTCATTACTATAATGGAGGGATGTCGGATGTGCTTCCATTCGACTCGCCATACTCCATAATTCTCTACGAGAACATGGGTACCATTCTTATACACGACATATCGGCCCGTATAAAAATAATGATATGAATGTAGAGTGATATGCGGTGAAGAAAGCGTTTTTCTCACGGATCCGTTCAAGTAGACCGGTTTCAAGATAACAAGAGTCTTAAAGAACTCCTGCTCGATACCAATTGTTGGTCCCAGTGTACGGTCGGGCGTAGAGGGGGTGAATACACACGAATTGATTTTCTCAACCGAACACAAACATTCTGTTCGGGGAAAGTGCCGTCCTGAAATAATTCGGCGAGACCAAATAGGCCCATTACGAATCGTGTGTGGCAAAGAATCGGCTCCACTCGGATACGCTGGGCGGCGAGTCGAGTCGGTATCAAGCGGTAGAGTTCGGGGGTGCGGAAAAGTGTAGGCCCCAATCGGTTGAGTGAAAAAGCGTTTTATGCAAGTCTCGGTTCGGCAAGTGGTTAGTTCGGTATCTTTGAGGCACGGTTGAATGATTTTAAGAAGATTTTCGGTATGAATAGTAAAATTAATGCAACGGTAATCGGAAACGATAACAAGACACAGATTTTTAAAGTGGTTCGGATATCAATCGATCCTACGTCCTTTGTCCCGAAAGTTCGGGAGTCTATTTATTATCTTGCGGGTTAGTCTCGGTCGGCTTGTACGCGGGACAAAGCCGTGGCTTGGGGATTATGCTTGAGCAAGTCCCGGTTTACAAAGGCATCAAACTAAAGTGTTTGACAAACTTCTCCAACTATGAAGGAGTACTTTTAGAATAAGGATTGGGTTCAAATATGAACTCCTTCGTCTAAGCTATAAATGGTTTCGGTTGAGCTTAGGGTTAGAGGGATAGGGAATGAGAATGTAGCTTCTAGATCGACGAACAGCTGAAATAAGCTTTAGGTTCGTGTATCGTCAATTTGGATAGAGGCTCTTCTAACAGTTTAGCTTGGTTCCCTATGGTGAGAAGGTAGTCTTTCCGGAGATAGATCTTCAAGTTCTTGCGGAAGACTTAGGGTTTTCTGGTTCTAGCTCGTTTGAATGCTTGTGTATGTTTTCGTCGTTTAAGCTTATGCGCATTCACTCTCTCTCTTGAAATGTCCCTCTATTTATAGAGCTGAGATTGGAAAAGATCCGTTGGAGACGATCTTCCTTTCTCTCTCTTTTGGTAGCAAACGGCTCTTTTGAAGTAGGTAACATTGTACTTTCCCACCTTTTTAGGTAAAGGGTTGGCTACGGCTTTAGCGGGTGAGAAGACACGTGTGTTCTTGTCATTCGTCGAGGTGGATAGAGTGGTTGAGGCAGCCACGAGACTTCAAGGCAAATCAAGGCGACTTCTCTCTTCCTCGTATATGACAATGCGATTGTCTTTCAAAAGTATCGCCGATTCGGTTCAGTGCTGCCGATCTTGAGTCGATCCGTGCTCGGTAGGTAGATAGGCGAGGAAAGTCTGCGAAGATCGGCTACGAGTTCGGTGGCACTCTGGCTTGAGTCGAGTTCGGCTGACTCTTTCGGTATCTTGCTGCTCTTTGAGTCCGGCATCAGCTTGAGTCTTCTACTTACGGTGTTAAGGCGGATAATCTGCGGCGCCTTGATCGGAGCGAGTGTCTCTTGAGTCGAGCCTCGGAGAGAAATAACGATTACAACGGAATGGTTCACCAATCGAGATAGGGTTTTGGGATCTTCAAATCTTCTCAACAATCGGAGCACTAGAGGCTGCGAGCATGGTTTAGTAAAGAAGATAGAATCATTTCCCACTAAGTAAGACTATGCTTGAGGACGAGAATCATCACCCGACTCCTCCCCTGCACGGCGGCATCCGCCGAAGAAGCAAAAAAACCTTTGAAGAAGCCGGCTACGATCGTCCCTCCTCCTTCACCGATCTCGGTTGAGGATTCGGGGTCGAGGACGTATGATGTGACCACTAAAGAAAAGGTAATGAGAGTTCTCTTAGGAAACTTCGGTAGGAGACACTAACGATACTCGGTCCGTAGAATTTCCTCGGTCTCGACTTCGGTCCTGAATGCTCGAGATGAAATCAGGTTGAAGAAGTCGCGGTTGAGATACACGAGATCGGTGCTCATGCGATCTCGTGGACATAGCTGTCCGAGCAAGGGTACGAGATGTGCCTTAGATTCTGGAATGGGAATAAGCTGGAAGAGGCCATCCGTCCAAAGACTCTATCCACTTTGATGGAGGAAGAACAACGCCTAAAAAAGGAGATTGGCTATGAAGAGCCGTCGGACATAGCTTCTCTGGAGGATACGAAGGTTGTGATGCTCATGATGTTAAGCGACGATTGCAAGGAGCTCGGCCTTCATCCACTCGGCCTCTTCCTTCTCCTCCTCCATCTCCTCCCACATGATGGAACACCCGAGGATGCGAGGTAGAGAGGATCTGGCTGAGGGTAAAACTCCGCGGATGATCAGCCGCCCCACCTCCTCTGCATCGAGCACGATCATCCAGAGACTCAGTCCTCCACAAAGCCTAGTCAACGAGATATCGGGCGACTAAGATCAAGGACCTCACTGACGAGAGTCCATTAACAAGGTTATCAAGCGTTAGGCCCACAAGAAGCAGAAATCTTGCCGATGATTTGAACACTAAGTGGAGCAAGTTCTAGAGGCTCGAGATGAAGACGACGAACGAGCGACCTTACCCTGCGAGTGCGGAGGATCGGCACTCCGATCTCCTTTAATCTTTGAAGAGATCCTCACCCAAGGCACATGGGGCGTAGAAGGCCGACACAGGCTGTTCGGTTCGAGGAATATCCTTGCGGTCGCAAGACAAGCTATTCTACGAAGAAGTTGCGGCTACAACGGTCGTGTCCGGAAGCGGTTGAGGAGCGTTATAGTGTTTCCAAAGCATGACCATCCAAGCACGACTCTGTCGGGAAATCAAGAAAGTTTGCCTCGGCGCACCAGAAGACTACCTCGCACCCGCTTTGACAAATCCAAAGATGCTCTCGAAAGCCATTAATCGAAAGCACGATCAAAGGTGGGAGTCTTACACGGGCATTGCTGCGGACATTGCCTCAGGCATGATTACAGTCAAGGCCTCAGTAGAAACGTTGTCACATAAGGTTACTGCCCTAGCGACTCTCATTGATGATCGTAGGGAAAAACCAAGTGTAGTAGCTTAGGGGGAAAAGTCCAGATCTGCTCACCTCATAGCCCTCCTTAAGGCAGAAGATCGTAGGCAAAACCAAGTGTAGTAGCTTAGGGGGAAGTTCTGTGAGGACCTCGGCGACACGGTTGTAGTTGAGGTGGCCAAGTACTTGGAAAGCTTACCTACAGAAGGTTCGCCACCTCCAGCTAAGAAATCTGACAAGGGCAAGGGTAAGGCTCCAGCTGACCCAAGTCCGCCCAGGGAAAAAGGCTCCCGCTGACCTAAGTCCGCCAGGGAAAAGAAGGCGAAGTTCGGAGTCACGTGAAGAGCAAATTGCCTTTGGCGAGAAACTTGCCAGGAGAACTTGCGGCGAGGATACCAAGAAGAAGCCTGCGGCAAAGAAAGGTACGGATCCAGTCGCACAAGATCTAGTATTCCCGAGGCGATCGAGCTTCGGCGGTAGCTAAATCCCGATAGTCCAAGCTCGGACGGTCAAATCACGAGAAGCAAGGCGCATACGCATCAATGTCAAAATCTGCATGCGCCGCCTGGCGACTCGAGAAGAGCGAGGAATGCCCTCGATGGTCCCCCTCTAAAAGGAGTAAGAGAAAGAGATAAAAGAGATATGGGACATGTACGGCGGGCGCTAGGCCAGTACAGGCGAGGCCACGAAAATTAGAGAGGCGAGAGAGAGGTCGTCCAGCCGATCTAGAGGCCCTCGGGCTAAGAAGGGAAAAGGAAGCAAGGGAGAGAGGTACAGAAAAAGATAGAAGTATACCCGCCTCTTCCGGATACTTCAGAGAGAGAACCGGTCGGTGAAGTGAAGAGGATCGTATTCAAAAGAACCGATAATTGGGTACCTCTAAAAAGTTGAATCAACAATGGGAAAAGGTGAAGATGGACTTCATAAAAAGATTTTTATATGGAAAGTCGGAAGTGAAGACTCTGCGTCTTTGGCGCATACTTCAAAGACTTCGACAGTTGTGAACCCGTCCCTCCTTGTTGAGATTCGGGCGTTCTTTGGATCGAGGCAGACGGGAAAAGCGCTTAAGGCTCCTCCCGTTCGGAATTCTTCATCCTCCTATGACTCGTCAAGATAATCTTTGCAAGAAGGAGATAGAAGAAGAAATCAAGGAAGCCATCATTAGCAAAGCGGCGAGGAAAGACATTGAAGAAGACTTAGTGGAGATCAAGGCCCTAGGGCCGAGTATATTCGAGGATATAACCTTGAGCTTCCGGTGAAGAAATCTGGCGACTTCGCGCTCGCATGCAGCGAGTTCAAGAAGAAGCCGAGCTTACTTCTCTCTCTCCTTAGTCTAGTTTTTTGTAGTGATAGCATGTCATGTACTTTAAATCTCATTCATCTATGACATTTATCACTTTCGGCCTTGACAATTACTCATTGTCTTTACGACTTTATTTACTTTTCGGCCTGGCGATCACCTCGGTGATCGAGATATCTCTCTATCGACCCTATGTGACTTATATGCTTATACGCCTTAGAATTATTCCCTACGATTATTTGTTTTCTCTACGATCTTCTCGATACACTGCTAGTACTTAGGGGAAGGGCTCTTATATATGAAATATGGGGGAAATTGTTTCTTAGGTGGAACTGCTTTATAGGGATATTATTGATAATAGTGAATTTACTTTGATGATTAGCTACTAAGAAGTATGATCTATTCTGACCATTATTTTTCTGTATCGGCCCTGATATTTTGAATGTGTTAACTTGCCTTCTTAGCTCTGATATCTTTCAGTAGAATCCCTGATAACGTCAGCATGTTATAATTATCCCCATAAGATTAAAATCCATAAGTTCTGATACATTCAGTATTCTAACTGTATTAATTTTACATGGCTCTGATACATCGCTTAAGATAGCTCTAATAATCTTTTTTACTTGTGATTGTTCTGATTCTTTGTAATAGATCTTTACTCAGTAGCAGTAGTTCTTAACCTTAGCATAATTCTTGATGGAAGATGTAATAGGTTTTGGCATCATCAAATAGGGGGAAATTGTTGGGATAAGGATTCAGTAGACATATTCATAGATTTCAAGATCCCAAAACCCCTAGCTGAATGATGTACCTTCGGTTCTGTAATAGCTTAGTTTGAGTTCAGTTGTTAGGAACTCAGTAGGCTAGAGTTCAATAGCTGCAGAGTTCAGTAGAAGACCTTGCATGTAGCTGATGGACTCAGGATCGAAGAAGTCGGTTGGTCGGTGACCGCTTGGCCCGAATTTGTACGAGTCGTGTCCATGCACTTATGCTCGGCACGTCGGTAGGAAGTCACTTCGGTTGAAGGTCCAGGGATTCGGAGGAAGTCGACCTTGATGTTTGACAAGTCTCACCTACAAATCTACCTCGCCCGATAAGGAGTCGACAACAACTTATCTTTTCGACAAAAAGTTTGCTCCCGAGGCCAAAAAAGGGGCGTATCTCTACGGTGCACCTACTCATCCAACGTTCAAATTTAAGGAGGCGTTTTCCTTGTCGTTTTGACACGTGGCTAGACCCCTCTCCAACGGATCTATTCCTGTCGATGACTATGTAAGAGAAGTCTTCATGCAAAGACAATCACAGGAACCCGAGCTATCGATGCACGGAACACTTAAACTCTCTCAATCAAAGAATCCATGAAGAACTAGCTTTCATAGAAGAACCTTTTAGTTCATCCTTTAGAGTTATCCATTGTTCCCCTTCTCTTATCTAAGCAAGCCTTATTGTAAGATTTATAGCTTAGAAACCTCGAGGAATTTCACATCTTTTTGAAACTGTTCTTATTGTAAGAACTTCCTCTTAGTTGGAGAACATTCAAATTCTTTAAGTTTGAAACCCCTGTAAAAGTCACTACGACTATAAGTAGAGAATTTATCCTGCGAACAGATCACTGAGACTTGCTTAGTATAAATATAACAAGTATCTTGCTTTGGTCAGGACAGTGGACATAGGACCTAGTGTGTCCGAACCACTTTAAAAATCTGTTGTGTTGATTTACTGTTTCCTTTAACTAATCATACTACACTAAAACTGTATTTCATCAAACTCAGCATAAAACCGGTTTTTCAACCGAGACATTTAATAGGGCCTACACTTTCGCACACAACTACGTGCGAGCAGCGTTCGGCGACTCGAAGTCGGTAAGAGGCGAACTCAGTAGAAGAATTTATTGCCACGCGATGCGAAAGTATATTTGGCTATCGACTCGGTTCGGTAACAAACTCGGCTAGGCGACTTTCACGTTTGAGAAGCGAGTTTGTTTAATCATCTACAACTGAACCACGTCTCAGGACCAACACATATACCTACTTAAACAATGATAATGTCACTTTTGTGCACTACCGTATCGAGAGTACGTATGCCTACCTTCCCACCCAAAGATGTTTTCATTACAAATAGAAAATAAAACTTCATGTGGTTTATATGCTTCTTGAAATTCTTTCTGGGATAAGTAGCCAAAAACAGATCGGATTTTATATACTCAAAAAAGCATTCTTTTTAGATAGGGGACTTTCATTATAAATAGCAAATAAAACTTCATGTGGTTTATATGCTTCTTGAAATTCTTTCTGGGATAAGTAGCCAAAAACAGATCGGACTTTATATACTAAAAAAGCCATTCTTTTTAGATAGGGGATACAATGATTATTGGAGGTGCATATTAGATAAATTCCGCTCCTATGTAATAAGGTGTAAAAGTATATATATATTTTACTTTTTTAACGGTTATGTTAATAATTAATTTAATTTTGTGCGATGTTTAAGGGTTATTTAATACAGAGGAAGTGACATATTGGAAATGGTGGGGTCTGTAATAAGTACGATACATAATATAATGAGTTTATGAAGAAAAAACTCATTTAATTATACTGTTTGAGGATGAAAAAGTCTTTCTTAGAAAAGAAAAAAAGAAAAAAGAAAAACTTTCTCTTCGAAATGGGTGACGCTAGAATTGTGTCCCTCCACCACTAACCAAATCAGCCTTTTACATAACATAATCTAATATATTATTTACATATTGCATACAAGTTAGGGTGTTCGATATAGTATAAGTAATTATGTTGTTATGTTAATGCCGATGAAAACTCTAAGTTATAATTTAAGGTGTATACTACTATATTTTAGCTATATGTAATGGTAGATCATACGAACGTATAAAACATATTAACCTAATTATGTGTAGGGACTAACAGGTTCTACTTAAAGACGTTCACAAGATTCAAACTTATAAACTTTGGTACAAAACAATTCATTTTACGATTAAAAATCCCGAGGAAGGAATAAATATGTAACTTTACTGGTGTGTCTTTTACTTGGATGGATAGACTACATTCACCTTTTAATTAGAAACAATAATATGATTTTATTTAATTCATCATAATATCATATTAGAGTTGCGGAAAAAATATGAAAAAGCCCACTTAAAGAAGATTTATGTCTACTCGACACTATACAATCAAATATATTGTTACGTTATTATTATTTTAAAAAACCGTGTGCCACAAATGAAATAGTAATTAAGCTTGTAATCGATACTTTAAAATTAACTATTTAATTCCAATATTGTATTGAGCTGTTAGGTTTCAATTTATTTCTGGCCGGACAATATTTTTCTATTTATCGCTCAAAGACTGTTGTTTTAATTCACATTTCAACGTCATTGTGGCCATGGATCCATCTACGCGCGTTTTACAACGCATACCACTAATCTTCTGCCACTAACTAATTGACTTGATTTTGTGATAGCATATTAAAATTTGAAATGATTATTTAATTTCCATGTAATACTTTTAACAAGAGAGTGGGAGATGGATGATGTAAGTCTTAACCGAATCCTAGAATCTTGCGTTGCGCATTATGTTAATGCTCATGCCCTCCCTCCTATTTCTCTTACAAGCCAATCCAACAAAACTAGGCCTTCATTCTCCTTAAACGCCAGAAAACAAATTAGGGGAATGCTGACCTGCCCCCTCAGCATTACATTTTTCTATAAACCTTAACAGAATTTTCTTACCTAATGAATATATTATAATATGTCACATTTCTATCTAATTTATGTGTCCATTAATATGTCCGTTGATTGGTAGATTACGAAACTTTTTCAAGCTAAATTAAACTACACTGTTTAAAGACTCTTAAAACAAAAAATCTGCATTTTTTCTATATTTTCAAGTTGTAGAGAATTTTTTTTTTCGATATTGTTTATCCTAAAATGTTTTTTTTTTTTTTTTTTTTTTTTTGTTTTAATACCCAGATGATCTTTTATACTTTTATCATTATCGTCCATACAAAAACATGTGTTTTTGTTAATATGCATGCATCGACGTGCATAAATAATGTCGAGTTAATATATAATGATCGATTTTAACTAGTGGGCGGCTAGCTTGTTTCTATGTAGAGACATACTATCTACCATGTAGGCTATGATAAGATTTATCAGAATCAGAAAGATACAAAAATATGGCGATATTGTACACGTTACGTATACGTCGGAACAGAAGATTAACGAGTTCCATAACTTGGGATTATTGTACTACAGATCAAGTTTCTTGCAAACTAATCAATAACTAGAATTTTGTAGAATGAGAAACAAACAGAAGATTAAACTCTAAAAGTTAGAATGTATGGATAGTATTCTAGTTGTGGTGTCTTCAAATGAAGTATGTGGGATAGTTGAATATTTGTGGTCTTCATCCATGAATGTATATACGACATAATTTTTGTCATTCTGACGATCTAATGACCATGAAAACCCATTTTAAAGCAAAATACTTCACTATCAAAACAAATTTTAACTTTTTACAATCAATCTATACATTAGTTTCTCTTTTATCTACAGTGGTATTGAGAAAATAATTATATTGGTTAAATCTACTAGATAATAAATATATAACCGGCATCATGTACTGTAGTTGGTGTAGGGAGGAGTTTATATGATAAGATTTGAAGATCCAAAAACCCTTAATTGAATGATGGGTCTTCGATATTGCAATAGCTTAGATGAGTTCAGATGTTAGAACTCAGTAGGCTAGAGTTCGATAGGCTGTGAGGTCGGTAGAAGATTGCACTCAGGCCGAAGAAATCGATATCTAGGAAGTCGGTTGGTGCGTCAATCACCAAGCCCGAATCGCAAAGGAAATCGAACAAGCGACTGAAGTGTTCAGATGAATGTCGTAGAGGACAATCAGAGCAAGGTCAGAGGATTCAGAGGAAGTCAACTCATCGTACTTTGAGTTTTAATAAGTCTCACCAAATCTCATAGACCTCGACCCAATAAGGAGCCAACAACGCTTTTATGCGCTTGCCATAAAGATGCTCCTAGCCGAGAAAAGATGTAATCTCTACGGTTGCTCTACTCAACGTTCAAATTATATATGGCCGTTTTTCTTGTTTTATCGACACGTGGCTAGAACCCCTGAAATGGATCTATTCACAAATCGAAGACTACAAATAGAGGTCTTCATGTAGACAGACGTAGCGGGAACCAAAGCGAACAAACCTCAACTCTCTAGCGAACTTACAAGCAACATACAAGCGAAGAACTTGCTCATAGATTTTAGATATCTTTTTTAGTTTTTCTCTCTAGAGAATTATTGTTCTCTTTTTCTATCTAAGCGTGCGTATTGTAAAATCAATAGCTTAGAACTTCGAAGGAGTTCATATCTTTTGAACTGTTCTTATTTGTAAGAACTTCTTCCTAGTTGGAGAAAATATAACCTTAAACAGTTAAGAATTGTAAAGTCACTACGACTATAATCTGTCAGCGTACAATTTAATTGAGACTTGCTTAGTATAAGCAAATAAGTTAGAATCTGTCCTGTGAACAGATCAACTGAGGCTTGTTCAGTATAATTAATACAAGAAGTTCTGCTCAGTTCAGGACAATGGATGTAGGACCCTATGTGTCCGAACCACTTTAAAAATCGTTGTGTTGATTTTAACTGTTGCATTGTTTTAACTGTTCATTCAGCATCCAACTGAGTTGTTAATCTACTTGCATAAAACGGGTTTTCAAATGAGACGCATATTTTAAAGGGCCTACACTTCCACACACAACTCTTGTAGTGAACTACTTTTCACTGACATAAGTCAGTAGGACTGTACTCAGTAGAAGAATATTTTCTACACGATCGAGAAAGCATAAATGGCCAACTGACAAAGTTCGGTAGCAATCTTCATCTAAAAGGCGACTTTCGCGTTACGAGTTTGAATTTGCATTCGGGTGTTTTCACACCCCCCCCCCTCTACACGGAGCGCGTCTCCAGAGCAAAAGTTGGTATTGTTACTTCTGCATAAGTGGTGAATCTAGAGTTGATTAAGTATTCAATCATGAATATATAACATATTCTTTATAATTCCAGCTATTCAGAAACCTTATAGAAAAATAAGAAAATAAAGAAAAAAGATATGAAATATATCTTCTAGAATTTTTTTATGGTACACTTTAGAATATAATTTGTAATTAGCTTCTCCATCCCCACATCATGTTAATACTATTGCAAAAGATGACCTATAATTGTCAATGCTTTTTCAAGACCTAATTTCATGATATCATCGCACAGATAAAATCCAATAAAATAAACCAATTATACATAGCTTAATTAGTATCTAATATTCTTATTTGAGTGGTTAATATAGAGTTATCGCCAATATATGCCTCCCCAATCTCGTATCTGAGTAGTTTTTATTTTTTAACACAATAAAATTGTAGGTATGTAATTCATGACAATTAATTTTAACGATATACTTGCTATGGATTTTGGACCGGAAACTGTTGCAAATATAAAGAGTAATTATTCCGCATAAAATTAGAGTCAAATTTACTCCTACGTTAAATAATTATCTTTATTTGTTTTCAGACAGATTTTTCCTTGCTATATAACTACTTTTAATTATTTTGTAGTCTTCCGTCTCTGGAGTCTAGACCAGTTATTAATGAAGAAAATATATGTACAATACATATATAACCTGTGAGAAATAAATAAAATAAAATATTTGATATATACGATATATTCTGTGTGAGTTAGGCAAGATCTTCCTATCATATGAGCAGGAAGGGAGCGAGGACGTGTAGCACATAGTGTTTTTTATGTAAATAATAATACAAAAAAAAGAATTATAAATCACTCTGTTAGTCATTTACGATTGATTTATACTCTATTGAGATTTGAAAATGTTATCTTTGACCAAAATAACAATCTAAATCATCACAAAATTACATAATAATTAATCTTTTGCAACAATGACAAAACTATTGAAGGTTTTGGGTATATACTTAGGCGAGTGTTTAGAAGAATTTTTATAAAAACGGACTTAGTTGTTTATGTTAAAGTTATATAAAATTATTTTTAAGTTAAAGTTGTTATTGTTTGCAGTATAAGAAAAAAAAACTTAATTTTAGAGAAAATAATTTTGCATAAAGTCTCATAAGTTGTTTGTCAAGTTTTTTTCGATTTCTATTTTTAAAGAATAATCTTTTAACAGCTTATTAGCTTCTGTTTATCCTGATTTATTTAAAAAAAATGAAAACTTACATTTCAAATTTAAAAAAAAATACTTCTACGTCGACATCGTCTCAATCCCATTACTCGGGATGAGAAATAAAAAGAGCAAGTTGGCCTCCATAAATAAATATTTATTGGTTATTTATTCATAAAACACAACCAGTTAAATCACATTTAAGTGGCACTAAATTCCTAAAAACAGTGCCCATTATAATGGTGGGTAATATTAATTCTGATATATTAGGAATATTCTCTTTGCAGACTACTTTAAAACGGAAGAATGATTCCATTTCTGATACTGCAGTGGAATCCGGGCAGTTGATTATGATTCCATTTAGACAAAATTTCCACAAAACATGGCGTGGATTTCCAAATTCAGTAAAATATTCTCTCCGTTTAAAATCACAAGTTTTAAATGGATACGAAAATTAAGAAAGTTGGTAATAAAGTATGAGAAATTAATAGATGATAAAATAAAAGAAAGAAGATAATAAAGTATGATAGAGAAAATGATTAATATAATGAGAAGAGATAAAGTAGGTAAGATAAATGATAAACTATGAGATAAGTTATTTCTTTTTTGGAAATGGGTTGTTTCAAATGAGACATCCCGAAAAGAAAAACAGGTCGTTTCAAATAGAACGGAGGAAGTACTAGTCCTCTTCATGCTATATAGGAAATCAAAGGAGATATAAAATGAGAACATGCTTTATAATGAGAACTAAAAACATAACATCACCATTGGATCGAGTTATTGGACACTTCAAATCTTGTCATCCCTTACAATCACAAAACGCACATTTAAGGCAAAAAGTTTGCACTAAGTTTATTTTTGTAATATTGCATAATCTATTAATTTTTTTCATTTTCTTACATTTTGTTGTAACCGCCATTTTTATTAGTTCTATTCTAGGTTTAATATCATTATGTGTCGTACAAAATTTACGGGAACAATGGTTAATATTAAGTTCTTAATTTCATCTTTTCTTCATTTTTAATTAATTGTGCATATTCCCATTAATTGTGCATATTTTTTTGTCAGTACTTGCGCATATTTTCCCCTGTAATTGTGCATTTTACCTCAATACTTGTGCATATTTTCTCCAGTAATTGTGCATATTTTATCTCATTATTGTGCATATTTTCCCCAATAATTGTGCAATCAACAACATACACATCCAAATCCGAATCAACTCTTAACGAAAGAAGCACCTCTGCACATTGTTTATTCTTATACCTACATCAATCCACTTAACAGAATTTATACAGACGAACCAATATGTATATCATTACCCAGAAAATTGAAAAATTCATTGGGAAAACATACATAAAAACGTAAATAAAAGTGCAAGAATTAAACATACAGGAACCAATTCATCGATTTTTACGGCCAAATAAAGGTTTTTGGAACAATTCCACTTCCCATATAAAAACGTCGCCGATGGAAATTAGACATTCAAGATGAAGAAAATTCAACACCAAAATGATTCAGAATTGAAAAAAACCCTTGCTATTAAATTCTTCTAGCCATAGACAAACAACGTTTGAAAAGATTCAGGAAAAAAAGGAACGAAAGTGTTGGTCCGGAGACAAGAATCAGGTGTATGGGGGGGGTGAATACACCTGATTGCAAGTTTTATACCTCAAACGCAAAGGTCAGCTAAATATTCAGTTTTGTTACTGAACGGGTTCAGTGCCAGATAAGGCTTCTGATCGCGGGGCAGAGTGATTCAGTAGCTGAGTTCCTTCTACTGACTAAGGTCAGTATGAGAAGTTCAGTTACATAATATTGTGCGGATAAGTGTCGGGCCCGATTTAACTTCGTCTCTTTAAAAACGTTTCATGTAAACCAAAATCGTTTTGGTTGGTGCACTTTTCAAGTCAGTTTTATTGAAAGTGTTATTTTGTAAACAGTTTGAGCACAATGCAATAAAACAGTAGCAATTTTTAATATGGTTCGGATACGCAAGATCCTACATCCACGGTCCTCGAGAACAGGAGGTCTTGTTTATTTATCTGAGCAAGCCTCAACAAGGAATCTGTGCACATGACATACCCTTCTAAGTTATAGTCCTTAGAGACCTTAAAAACTCAAACCTAAGTTTGAAGAATGATCTCTAACTATGAAGGACTTCTTACAGTAAGAACAATTCAGTAAAAGTGAACTCCTTCGAAAGTTTTAAGCTTAAGATATTACAATGAATGCTTCGATAGAGAAGGGGAACTAGATGATCTCTAGAGAGAAGAACTAAACAAAGATGATATTCAAGGAGCAAGTTCTTCGCTGAATTTGGCTTTGAGTTCGCTAGAGATTTGAGCTTTGATTTCTTTGGTTCCCGTTGTTGTTGTTGTTGTCTGGTTAGAGACTCTTCTCTATTTGTAGTTGTGACCCGGTGTTGTTGTTGTTGTCTGCTTGAAGACTCTTCTCCAGAATGTTAGTACTCCTTAATGATTGAGTTGTGAAATTCAGTTCCTCGATCCGAGCGTATTCTCTGAATCTTGATGTCTTTTTCCACACTGAGTTTCTTCAGCAGTATTGATAACTCAGTCTTGATATCAGATTTGTTGGCTATGATGATGACGCACGTATATCTTGAATAATCGTCAATAATCGTCAATAACGAAGTGGAACCTGATAACATTGTTTTCCTTATGGATTTATCAAGAACATCACAGAAACCAGCGTCAAAGGTAACTTTGTTAAGGTTATCACAGAATTGACTGACAGAGAGGAGATTATGTTGAAGTTCTTCAACATATGTTGCTCTTAGGCGAAGGCGATCCCAATGTTCAGCGTTCCACGTCCCCTTGTGTAGCCTTTTGAGTTGTCACCGACCTCAATTCTGGGACCTTCTTCTTGTACATAGTTAGTCAGCAGGCTCTTTTGATAAGTCATATGTCTTAAGCAGCCGTTGTCCACGATCCAAGGGTACTTATGCACCTGCAAAACAGAAAACGTTTTAGGTACCCTTTGGTTCAGTTTGGGTCCTTAAGCGTTACTCGGTGGTTTCGCGACCCAAATCTGTCTGGCGACCTTGGAGGTCTCAGACTCTTTCTTCTTCTGGACCTTCTTGTCAGTGCTTTTCTCCACTGAATATGGAGGTACTGACTTCTTTGCAGTTTTGGATTCAGGAGCTTTCTTCTTCTGATATTTTGTGCTCCTCCTGTCCTTGGGCTTAGAGTAGTAAGAACCATATTATGTCGGATGTGTGTGTCTTCAGTAGTGAGAACCATACCGCGACACTGGTTCACCGTACTGCTCTGCCCATCTGACCTTTTTGGTTCCCCCTAAGTTGGATCTCGGTGTCTTGGGGCTCGAACCATGGATCATTTTCTTGTTGATGGGCTGAGGTGCAATCATTTTTTGTATGTTTTTTGCCTAAGGGGTGACGGGTTCACCAGTTTGAACTTTCCCTCAGACAAACCGATCAGCCAGCTTTTCTGAGACTTTTGAGGTAGAGGTTGAAGCTTCATGTGTGTAGCCAAGTCCTTACTTAACGGAAACTGGCCTCTGCGCTCTAAGCATACTCTCCAACTTCTCCTTGGCTCCTAGGTACTGCTCTGTCATGATTCCTCGCCATACTTCATCACTCTTCCTATATGACTCATAATCTCTTTCAACTTCTGCGAGTTTCAGACTGAGCCTAGCTATCTTAGTATCTTTCTCAGAATTGTCCTTAGTCAAGACTGATATCTGAGTTTCTTGGTGTTGAGACCTAGTCAAGAGAGATTTAATCTCTTCCATTTGTCTCACAACAAGACTCACCGAATCAGTAAAGACCTGACTTTCAGAAGAAAGTCTTTGATTTTCAGCTTTTACTTGATCCAACTCCCGAACTGTTCTACTGAACTCCCTGCTCAACTAAATTTGCTCCTCCAGCAAATCTTCACAAGCTTGAATCACGTCTAGAGGTTCACATGTAGCTGAGCAAGTATCGTGTGTGCGCTATGAAGAGGAGGTTATATTCAGTTTAGTGTTTACCTCAGCCTCTTCTCCAGCCATTAGGCAATGTTCAGTTGATGTGTCAGGACTTGATTCTCCAACCTCAATAGATACAATTGTTGGGAGATGATTCAGTAGTATATTTGTTAGAAGATTTGAATGATCCCAAAACCCTAATTGGATTGGTGAACCATTTGAGTTGTAATAGTAATACCTTTGTCTCTGAGAGTTTTAGACTCAGTAGATATTCCTTCTACATGGTTCAGGCACAGAGTTCTGTCTGCTGACCCTTCAGTAGACTATTGTTGGTCCCGAGTGTACGGTCAGGTGTAGAGGGGGGGGGGGTGAATACACCTAATTCGATTTCTCAACTTCGAACACGAACGGTCCTATTCGGGATGGTGTTCGGCAAGCGATTCGGCGGCGACCGCACAACCGTTACGAATCGAGTTAAAGGCTAAGAGTGCCGACTCGAGCGAGATCTGCTAATTGACTAGGTCAGAATTCAGTATCTACAGTAAGAGTTCAGTGCGCGGAATAGTGTAGGCCCAAATCAGTTTTGTGAGAAAACGTTTTAAGTTTCAGTTCAGTAGATTAAAAGTTCGGGTATCTTTGAGACGGTTGATTGATTTTAAATATGATGTTCGGTATGAATAGTAAAATCAATGCAACGAGTTAAGAAAGCAAGAAGAGACACGAGGATTTTAAAGTGGTTCGGATATCGCTCAAATCCTACGTCCACCGTCCCGAATGATCAGGAGGCTATTTATTATCCTGAGTTAGTCTCGGTCGCTGCACACTCGGGCAAAGCCGCGTCTTGGTTTTTATGCGATCCAAGTCTCGGTTTACAACACTATCAAACTTAAAGTGTTTGACAAACTTCTCCAACAGTGAAGGAGTCCTTATACAATAAGGATTGGGTTCAAATGTGAAGTCCTTCGTCTAAGCTATGGATAAGAACAGTTGAGCTTAGGGTTAGAGGGATAGGGAATATGAGAATAGCTTCTAGATCGACGAACAGCTGAAGGTAAGCTTTGAGTTCGTGTAACGTCGATTTGGATACTAGAGGCTTTATATGTCGGTTTAGCTTGATTCCCTATGAGCTAGAATGTAGTCTTTCACCGGAGATTGTTCTTCAAGTTCTTGCTAAGACTTTGTTCTTTGGAATTCGCTCGTTTTTCGCGCTCTCTTGTGTTCTTTGTGTATTTTCAAATCTTAAATGATCCCTCTATTTATAGAGCAGAGATTAAAATAGATCCGTTGGAGACGATCTTCTTCTCTCTCTCTCTTTTGGTAGCAAACGGCTCTTTTGGTGTAGGTAACAGTGTACTTTCCCACCTTTTTTAGGTAAAAGGTTGATCTGCAGCTTTAGCGGTGAGAAGACACGTGTATGCTTGTCATTCGTCAAGGTGGTTGAGACAGCACAAACTTCGAGACGGGACCGAAGGCGACTTCTCTCTTCCTCGTACATGACAATGCGATTGTCTTTCAAAAGATTCGGCGAGTCCCGAAGACTATCTGCCGTTCGAGTTCGACCTTGTATTCGTAGATAGGATCGCCGAGATAAGTCTATCGAAGATCGGCTACGAGTCCAAATGAACTACTCTGCTGGAGTTCGATTCAACTAACTCTCTCGATATCTTGCTCCCGCTGAGTCCAAGTATCACTGAGTCTTACGCACCGGTGAGGCGGTGCGCATAAGCTGCGAGCGCCTTGACGAGGAGCGGAGTGTCTACTCGGTACGAAACCTCGGAGACAAAAACAGTATACAAGGGAATGGTTCATCATTCGGGATAAGGTTTTGGGATCTTCAAATCTTCGGACAAGTACAGAGCACAAGGCTACCGAGCTTAAGATCGCGGTGTCTAAGACCGAATCATTTCCCATTGAGTGAAAGCTAAGGCTTGAGGATGGAATCATCACCCAACAATTTCCCCCTATTTGATGATGCCAAAACCTATCATCTATGTCCTATCAACTATGCTAAACACTAACTTATTCAGAAACAGAGCTCCTTACAAATATTACAAGTAGGATCAGTGGAGTTGTCTGGTAAGTGCTAGACTACTGAGGGAGACAGGGCAGAACAATTTCCCCCTTTTACAATAATTTCCCCCATGCAACAATTTCCCCCTAAGAGAAATAACTCTCTATGAAAGTCTAGTCTATCAGAAGTCTAACCGAGCAAAAAACTGACAGGAAAATAAACAAGGTGTGTGTCAGTAATCACTTCAGTGATTCTGAGTGTTAAAGCATAAAGCAAACACGGCTATTTAGACAACAAGTAGTTGTCAGAGCCAAAAGAAGATTTGTATATATGATAAACAGTTCAGTACATTACAAATCTTGCTAAGCTAAAAGGAGAACTAAGGAGAACCCTTAAACTGCTGAATCCTATTCATGAAACCTTGGGATTTATCTTCAGGCAGTGGGACTCCATACATTCTGAACGTGTTCTTCCTCAGCTTCAGGTATTCGGCGAAGTCTGCTGGTTCATCTTGTTCTAGACCTCTGTTCATCGCAGCATTCTTCACTTCTTGTTCAATTATTCCGAGATGTACTGAGTCATCTTGTCTTCTGGGTGGAGGAATGATCCTTGCTTCGAGAACCACGACTACTACCCCTTCGCCATTCTTGCTCGTGCATATATGGGTAAAGATCGGGTTCGGTAATGGTCATCCACTCGACATAAGCATCAGCCTTAGACATTTCAGGCCAAAATCGCCAGAAATAATTTCTCTTGATAAACTCTATCTTGGCCGATTCCCATCTCTGATTGAACTGAATAGGCATCCATTCGTCTGATCTCGGCCATCTATGTGTTTTCAGATCGTTTGGCTTCCTGAACCTTCTGTATCGATAAGGAATGTCAGCTTTCGAAGGAACTCTCAGCCTGGCCTCTTGTTCAGTACGCTTCCCGAGTGCCTCAAGGTGCGCCAAATGTATCCCTGCCTGGCGGCCTCTATCTGTCTAGCTTCCTCTCCTTCGTAGAGATATCTATCCATCTCGAGCGAAGATTTCTTCAATTTTCGCATCTTGCTCTTGGAGGCTTCGAGGAGCTTTTTCGGAGTCGGCAGAGGTACTGGATTTGGTTTTGGATGTACCTTCTTGCTTTCGAGTGCCTTTTTCTTTGTTGCCTCTCCCTATCTTCATCATCTTCAATTTCGAGTTTTCTCGGGAGGCAATCTAGCGGGCGCCTTCTTTTTTTCCACCGCGTCTTTGGTGCCTTAGTCTTTCCTTTGAAGAGGCTTAGACTTTGGTTTGTTGGCGGCAAAGCATCGGCAATCTCCCTAGCGAGCTTCTCATCGGCCGCTATCCGAGCCTCCTCCTCACTGAGATGTATCTCTTGGGTTTGTTCTTTGGAGGGGTCGGGAGTTTCGGAATTTTCTTACCTTTGCCTTGAACAGTGGAGGTAGAGAGACTTCTTCATCATCATCCGAGTCCTCCGAGTCCTCTTTACATTCAAAGCATACTCTGCAACCTCCTTGATGATATCAGTAGGAGTCTGGGTTGCATGAGTAGCTTGGGATCCTGAGCCACTTGGGCCGGCCTCAACTGTGCTCGCAGCTGGGACACCCTGGGCCTCACCCTTCTGAGTCTGAGTCTGAGTCTGGGATGACTTCAGTGTAGCTTCCCCCTTAGATTTTGGACTTTTGGTGGGGTCAGCTTCTCAGTACTCTTCTTTCCTTCTCTTTCTTCAGTTCTCTTTCCTTCCCTTTTTCCTTCACTTACCCCCTTTTTGGCATCATCAATGAGCACCGGGGTAGGGATTAGGACTGACTTCTTCAGACTTTCGTAGGAGGTTGATAGCTCATCAAGACGATGGTGGAGCTTAGTCAGAGCCTCATGCAACTCGTTCCTCTCCATGGTAAGGTCTGCCTTGTACTGCTTGTGAGAGAGGTCAGCTGCTTCCTTGAAGTCTTTTAGCTTCTCAGCGATCTTATCCTCCAGGACCAGTTGAATGTTGTCTAATCTGATCTCAGTGGCCTGGGCTTGTTCAGCAATAGCTGCAGTATGAGCCAGTTTAGAAGCATGAAAATCTTGAAGTAGTTTGGCTTGGCTCTCCTGAAAGATCCTGAGCTGAGATTCAAAGTTGGTCTGCTGTTGAGCCAACGCTTGAGTGACAATTTCAGAGACATCAGGGGCGGCTGATTGGGACATTGAGGATTTCAGCCCCTGAAGCTCAGTAGATGTGGCTTCAGCCGTCTTCTTCCAAGCTCTGTGGACTGCCTTGGCGAGGGCACGGTTCTGAGTGCCTTGGCTTTGTAGAGCCTTTGCCACAGACTTGGAGCGTCGACGATGCGGGGCTGGGCGCTACTCGAAATCGATTTCGGCAGAGCCGAGCGAGCTCGTTGATGAGGTACCAGGCCGACTTCGCAGAACCAAGGATACTGAGGTTCTTCAGTAATTTGTGTATCCTTGTCCTGGGGAGTTCCCTCATCAGGCTTTCCAAGGCCTGAATCACTGGGTGGGTCGTCATGGTCTGACCCATCTGAGGGTGCTGGGCCGGAGGCGAGCTGTCGATCATGAATCATTGCCAGCATCGCAGCCCTCAGATTGTCCATTGAGCTGAGGTCTTCAGGCTCTTAATAGCCTATCTCCTCTCTCAGTCTCAATTCCTCTTCATGCAGCTGCTGACAGGAGTAGTGGAGGACTAGGCGCTGTAGACGAGGCCACTCCTGATGTCGTAGCAACATGTGGAGCCTTGCTGACTTGGTGATGAGCAACAAGTCTGAGTAGTCAGCAAGCTCCGGAACCAGTTGAAGAATCTCTTGGGATGCTCTGGATATAATCACTGAAACTTCCATCCCGATTCTTTCTTCTTCAGACGCCGTCTCGGATTCGTCAATTGGTGTAGACGTCCGAGTCTCAGCGAGTGCCGCACTGCTTGAGTGGAGGAACTGCGAGGGGGCTGTCAAGGCACCGAACTTCTTCACTTTGAGCTTCAGTAGCCTCCCTCTTGTTCCATCTCTTCGAGTGCTTCAATGGAGACGATCTCCTCCACTGATTGAGTCTTTTCGGAAGACTCTGACTCATCTATCAGCCTCTGGGGCTGAGTAGTCTGCTGAGTGGCCCGTTCGGCCAGGGGCCTCAGGTTCAGCAGGCACCTCGACGGCTTTCTTCAGTTTCTTAGCCGGTGCCTTCGGGGTTTTTTGCCGGAGGCGTTCTCCTCTTCGTGGAGTAGCCTTCGAGATTCGGTCTCTGCCGAAGGACCCGACCCAATTTGTCGAAGGGGCCGCAGTTCGGTTATGAAACCGAATCTTCTTGACATTGAAGTACTCCTTGGCGTCATATGTGATTCGCTCGAGCCACGAAGTCTTCAATCATCACTGATAGTTTGAGCCCGTATAGTAGCTTTCCTTTTGTGCTCGGCGTACGCGTGGGCTTGTCAAATTTAGCTTCTTGGATCATGAACTCCCGAATGAAGAACTTCAGCCAGTTGACCTTGGCGCAGCCATATATGGCCATCATCAAAGTGGATCTTAGGTCGCGAGACCTGATCGAACGATCCATCCCGGCTCATCGCCAGCTGCGTGAGGATATAGGCCAATGCCTGATCTGGGGAGCATTGTGTTCTTTGGGAAGGCGCTACGAAGGTAGTCGGCTTGCCACGAATACCGTCTGTATTCATCTACCGAATCGTCGTTGTAGCCTATCGTGCCGATACCTTCGGATGGAAGATTGAAGCTTTTCTTCGGGGCTTGCTTTATCGACATCCGCCGGGAATCTTCGAGGCGTTGCCAATCGCGTGAACAATGAAACTTGCCATAATATCGCCTTTGACGGAGTCGAGTTCGAGATACGCCTACGCCACTTGTCGAGGAAGGAAGAAAGTAGGCTTCCTCGATAAGAACTCTTCTAGTCGGAGACGCTCGGAGGTACGTGAATACTTCCTCCATGTATTCGAAGCTCGCAAGCATCAAACTCCATGACTGGTTCGCACTGCACACGGCCTTTGCCGATGATCTCCTCTATCTTGTCGGGACCGGTTACAAAGATACCGGCCCATCGTAATCGTTACAAGAAATTTATCGTATCTCGATTCTTGGATAGAACAGTATATATATATATATATCGATTCTAAATAATAAAATAAGCTATCGTAACAGTTCTAATATGCATACCAGTGAGAAATCTAATGCTTTAGAAGGATATAATGCAAAATACGGATGAGATTCGTTCTAAAAGATGCTTCAGATTTCTCGGACTTGAAAGATTTGTATGCTAATGGCGGTTTCTAGGATATGATTGAATATATATATATCTATCGAGAAAACGAACAGTTATTTGATCAAAAGGCTGAGTTTAAAACTACTTTTAGAAAGGACGGTCAAGATTAGACGTTATATAATAGGCAATGATCGCATAAGCCGCCTAAGTCAAAAGACAGTTGTAAAATAACCTAAGTAGTAACTGCGAAAAGACATGCATTAAATGCGCGCAGAGTTCAGCAAACTTATGTATGGAATGTCGTGCAATAAATGAAATTCGTTAATAATAAAGACAAACCAAAAGATATTAAATATCATGCTGAATCTTTGACATAAATGCAAAGTTCGAAATATAAGTTACTACCGAGTAGAGATACGCAAACCTCGTCAATGAACATAGTAGTCACCGATACCTCGTGTAGATGGTTTCGAATCTCTACGTATCGAATACATTCCGCATCGAGAGTGAACATTCCCCCCTTACCGAAATGTCTCTCTCCCCGAAACCTCTTACCGATCGGGGTCGTAGGGTCCAACAGCACTTAGCTCTACCGAAAGTTCTCTCGAATGCGGATTCGACTAGAGGCTTGGTCAGTATATCAGCCCTTTGTTTGTCAAGATGGGATCTTTTCCATCCTCGATATCCTTCTTTTCGACATGGTCACGAATGAAGTGATGTCGATGTCCACGTGCTTGCATCTCGTGTGTAGTACGGGATTCGAGTGATTACAATGGCACTGGTACTATCGCAGAAGATTGGTACTTCATTCGAATGACGTCATAGTCTCTCACGCTTTGTCTCGCCCAAAGGATTTGGGCGCAACAACTTCCGGCAGCCATGTATTCGGCTTCGAGTAGTCGACGTAGCTACCGAGTCTTCGTTTCTTTGAAAACCATGAGATCAGCTTGCTACCAAGGAACTGACATGTTCCTGAAGTTGATTTTCGGTCAATTCTACATCCTGCATAGTCAGCATCAGAATAGCCGGTTAGTTCAATATTATCATCAGCTGGATACCATAAACCCATGTCAGGTGTTCCTCGGAGATAGCGGAGAATCTTCTTGGCTGAGTCCATATGACTCTACTTGGGATTCGCCTGAAATCGAGCACAGACACCTACAGCATAAGTTATGTCAGGGCGGGTAGCTGTTAAATATAATAAAGAACCAATTATAGCACGGTATTCAGTTTGGTCTACTGATACTCCCTCTTTATCAAGATCTATCTTCATATTCGTGTTCATCGGGATCTTGATGGGTTTGCCGGATGTGCAGCCGAATCTTTTGATGAGGTCTCGAGTGTATTTGCCTTGGTTGATGAACGTTCCCTTTTTAGATTGCTTGACTTGAAAACCAAGGAAGTAGTTCATTTCTCCCATCATCGACGTCTCGAACTTGTCCTTCATCATTCTTTCAAACTGCTGACACATAATGACATTCTTCGAACCGAAGATGATGTCATCCACATAGATCTGCACGAGTAATAGGTCGTCTTCCAGTTGAATGCTGAACAACGTACGATCTACTGTGCCCTTCTGAAAACCTTTCTGAAGAAGAAACTCAGACATGGTATCGTACCAAGCCCTGGGTGCTTGTTTTAACCCGTACAGAGCCTTTCTGAGTCTATATACTTGATGTCCCTGCTGAAAGCCGGGCGGTTGTTCCACATAGACTTCTTCTTTCAGCACGCCGTTCAGGAACGCAGACTTCACATCCATTTAATAAACTCTGAATCTTTGATGTGTTGCGTAGGCTAGGAATAGTCTAATTGCCTCCAATCTTGCAACTGGAGCGAAAGTTTCATCGAAATCTATTCCTTCAGCTTAACAGTAGCCTTTAGCTACGAGCCCTGCTTTGTTCCTGACTATAACGTTGTTTTCATCTCGCTTGTTTTTGAAGACCCATTTGGTTCCAATGACATGTTGATGCCGGGGTCTGTCTACAAGAAGCACATGTTGTTCGGAAAGACTTGTCCTTTTGATATTTTTTCCTTCTTAGTGGATTTCGCTATTGATACTGCAACCGACTTGCTTGCTGAACTGGGGCTAGCTCCAGAGGTGCTGATTGGTTCTTTAAAAGCATGGTCAATTGGTGTGTCAGCTGGAGTGCTAGCGCATCTTTGGGGTAGACTATGCTCGAACTCCTCCATCTTTAGTTCTGAAAATATAACATCAGGAGGTAAAGCATTAAGACCAAGAGCGACATAAATAAGTAGCAAAAGGAAGCCGCTTCAGTCGAGGCAGCGCTTTGAAGATCTTGGTGTTCATCTCTTTGTTAGTGAACGTCCTCCCCAGCCCATTGATCTGGTTTGTGAATCTGACGTTAAGCTCGTCAATGGATTCATTGGGCACCATGACAAATGTTTCGAACTTTTAAAGCTCTAGCTCAAGCTTGGTTTCTTTGATCTGGGGGGGTTCCTTGGCTCAGTACAGCCAAGGCATCCCAAAGTTCTTTTGCTGTCGTGTAGTCCTGATTGTGCAGTTTCTTCTCTTCCGGCGTGAAGGTAGCTTTATCTTAACCTTCGCCCCAGTTTATCCTCCTACACCTCCCACAGCAGCAAATTCTACATTGTCTATCATAGGAATGATTTGTCCTGTCTCAAGGACATCAGTCATACTGTCATGCAACAATTTAAGGTGTGCCTCCATTCTTAAGCGCCATACCGTATAATTCTCAACAGATAACATAGGTACCATCCGAATACCTGACATATCAGGCATTATAGACAAGTATTATAAGGATGAATGAAGAGATGCTTGTGCAGTAAAAATATTTTTATACGGATCTGTTCGAGTAGACTAATAGGTTTTCAAAAAGGATGATCAAAAGAACACCTCTGTGATACCAATTATTGGTCTGGAGATGAGTATCAGGTGTCGGGGGGGGGTGGTTGAATACACCTGATTACTGAGTTTTGCTACTGAACAGGTTCAGTGCCAAATAAGCCTTCTGATCGCGGGGCAGAGTGATTCAGTAGTTGAGTTCCTTCTACTGACTAACGTCAATATGAGAAGTTCAGTCACAAAATAATGTGCGGATAAGTGTGGGGCCTGATTTAACTTCATCTCTTTAAAAACGTTTTATGCAAACCAAAACCGTTTTGGTTGTTGCACTTTTCAAGTCAGTTTTATTGAAAGTATGATTTTGTAAACAGTTTGAGGACAATGCAATAAAACAGTAGACTACACAAGCAATTTTTAACGTGGTTCGAATACGCAAGATCCTATATCCACGGTCCTGCTGAATAGGAGGTCTTGTTGGCTTATCTGAGCAAGGCTCAACAAAGAATCTGTGCACTGGACAGACCCTTCTAGGTTATAGTCCTTAGTGACTTTACAAACTCAAACCGAAGTTTGAAGAATGATCTCCAACTGTGAAGGAGTTCTTACAGTAAGAACATTTCACTAAAAGTGAACTCCTTCGAAAGTTCTAAACTTACGATATTACAGTGAATGCTTAGATAGAGAAGGGGAACTAGAGGATCTCTAGAGAGAAGAACTAAACAAAGATGATCTTCAAGGAGCAAGTTCTTCACTGTATTTGGCTTTGAGCTCGCTAGAGATTTGAGCTTTGATTTATTTGGTTCCCGGTGTTGTCGTTGTCTTCTTGGAGACTCTTCTCTGTTTATAGTTGTGATCCAGGCATATATCCGTTGGAGAGGATGATGCCACGTGTCACAAAACTCCACGGAAAACGGCTATATATTTTTGAAATGTCACCGTAGAGTGGTTGGCCTTCTGTACATGAGAGCAGCTTTGTTCAGAGCAGATAAGCTTTGCTTGCTTCTCATTGGTCGAGGTATGCGATAGTGAGACTTGTCAAACATCAGTCTTCTACCTGAGTTGACTCTCCGAATCTCGTATACTGAATGTTCTCTGCTGACATTCGATTGATAAAGGATAGGCAGTCAAATTTCCTTGTACGGTCTGCAACTGAGTGCAGTCTATTAGTAGATCAAATATGATTGTACTGAGTCTTCTCACAGAATCTACCTTCCACTGAATGTAGTCAGCTTCTGACTCGAAGACAAACAATGGAGCTCTTCACTAAATCAATAGGTCAAGGATCATATTGAGTCTTCTACCAAAGTCTGCTGAAGAGAATCTTCAGTTGAGTGCTGTTAGCTACTGACTCTGAAGACTACTGAGCTCTACTGAACCGATGACTTGGCGTTCAGGAACTTTAACTTCTCTACTGAAGTTCACTCCAACAATATACCCCTTACAAGATTAGACTAAAATAAATCTATGAAAATCAAGACAAGTCTAGCCTATTACATCATAACGGTTCCACACACACAGGGGTTAGGACGGGGTTTTGGGATCTTCAATTCTATAGCTATACAATTCAGTATCACTACAATTTCCCCCATAACATATATTACAATAGTGTCCCTAAAGTTTACATAAATTACTGACTCATATCCCTACACATCTACTGAGTCAAGTTCTATGTATCCCCTAGCAATGGTCTACTTGACCACTGACTCATATCCCTATAGAAAACATTTGGTTGAAGGGAGGCGGTTTTCTTTTTCTTGCTATATATTTGAAATGAAGGTGAAGTGGAAAAAATTAGGTTTTAGTTCTTTTAATAGTGCAATTTGACCATTATGGCCTTTGTGCAAATTTTATTACTGAATTGTGCAATTTGAAAATTAGAATAAAAAAATCATTCTTGTCCATCTATTTCCAAGATTTAAAGGCAAATAAATGTTCATATTTCTTACTCGGTGTTCTTATTTGAAATCATATGGAAATTACTTAATTACTGATAACATTTTATTAACTGTAACTTTCATTTTTTATTTTATTTTAGCATTATTCGTAGCTAGCATGTAACATATGGAACATAAAACTAAACTACTCCCTAACTAAGACAAACCTAGTTGGAAAAACCTAGACTAGATTTAACACCTAAGAAACAATTCGATCTATAGAAACCCTATTTAAATAACTAACCGTATGTTGAACATCGATTAAACTATTAGCGAATTAATCCACACTACCCGCAAGATAGTCTTGCCACTACTTTAACATTATTTCTACGATCCCGATGAAGTACTAAATGACTTAGATTAACTTATGGAGATCAATCCTAAATTACTGACCGATTCCATGAAACAAGATTAATTTGAAATCCTATTGTTTTATTATGAGATCGAGAGATCTTATGGTAGTGGTCGTCGTATCCCACCAAATAACTTCCTGCAACACTTAGAACTTAAATTAGTATGGAAAAAATGGTATCGAACACAGGGAACAGAGACTTAACATGCATTTCCTACAACCTATGGTTTTTTTATTAAAAACCAGGCATTATGGGATTTTACTAAGCTAAATTTTTTCACGATCAAAAGCAAGTAAATAGTGTTTAAACACATATATAAAAATATAATAAGAAGATGTATCTATCTTAGACAATCCATACACACACATTGTTCAATCCTCGACACTAATGATTTATTAGTTTCTAAGAATAAACTAGTTATAGGTTGTCGTAATTAAACTAACACGTCTCTTATTCAACCTTAGTTATTATTTTATAGCCGCCTTGTTCATGGACAACTAATAGATATCACCTAGACAATTTAGATAACAAGTGTATGGGGGGGGAAGCACCTGTGACAAATTGCGGCACTAACACACGTTGGGACAGTGTCTTCGTTAAAGAGTTTACTGGAAACAAATAAACGAAATTTGTAGCCCCTTCTTGTTTTGAGAACCTTTTGAAAATATGTGTAATCTTATATTTGTGTCTTTTGAAAGATGTCGATAAACCAGTTATAAACCAGTTACTCATTTGATCAGAGAATAAAGAATACTAAAGTACCAAAGCAGTAAAGAGACACAAGATTTATATTTGTTCGGAGATAGATCCTACATCCACTATCAGAGATTCTATTAACAAAATTTACAAGTTTTGTTACACGTCTTATTCGTCGTCGTCGTCGTCTATTGATGGGGTCATGTAATAAACCGAAAAGGCGTACTAGGCTATACTTAATCTAACCCCCGAGGTCGAATATCGTGGAATGAATGATGGTTTATGCTACTTCCGATAGATAGCTTAAATACGCCCTGAATTTTCTATTTGTAGCTCTAAAAAAAACATAGAAATCTACTTAAATAAAACATATCCGCGCAGTCAGTGATCCGACTCAAGTAAGGATTCGAGATATCCCCTAGGATGTCTCAGGGCGTGCAGCTAGATCTTTTATCTGAAAAAAATCCGTCAGGATGTCTCGGGGTAATGCACTTGTGACAAATTCTTGCACTAACACAAGTTGGGTCAGTGTCTGAACGTAGATAATCGTACACCTAAATCATTAAAGAGTTTACCGAAAAAAATATGCAGAATTTCGTTGACCCTTCTTGTTTGGAAAACCTTTAGAAAATGTGTGTACTCTTGTGATTGTATCTTTTAAAAGATGCTGATAAAATAGTTACTGATATGACAGTGAATACGGAATAGTAAAGTACCAAAGCAATAAAGAGACACAAGATTTATAGTTGTTCGGAGATACCTCCTACATCCACTCTTCCTGAGTAGTTCTTAGATTCCCTTAACAAAATTTTACAAGTCTTGTTACACGCCTTCTTCATCTTCGTCATCGTCTATTGATGGGGCCATGCAATAAATCAAAAAAGCGGACTAGGCTATACCTAATCTACCTCCCGAGGTCAAATTTCATGTACTGAACGATGATCCATGCTACTACTTATAGATAGATCTATTGTTCGGTAGTTCTAAAAGGGGCTTTGTAAATGCGGTGATTCTAACTGTTCGAATTTTGTATACTTGTAGCAGCTTTTATGCAAGCGCTTTCAGTGACACTCCTTCCTTGTCTAGAAGAATTTTTATTTGAGCTCGGAATGTGGGATCATAATTGTATAAGAATTGATCGAACAGCTTATCCACTGGAGTGTCGCCTGGGTAGCATAGCCATGCATAATAACTCTTGATGAAGTCTTCTTTCAGACTCTCCCACTACTTTTTGAGGTTCCAAGGTATCCACTTATCCATGCGGTGGTATGGAGTTTTCTTCAGATGAGGCTTTTGTCCACCGCGCCTGTAGAATTTGGGAGTAGTCGGGATCTTCCCTGGCTGCCTTTTCAGTTTTGGCAATATGCTCTGCCAGTTCAGCTTTTCTTAGTCTTTCTCTGGCTTCAACTATCAACCTTTCTCAGGCTGTGAAGTCGGAGGCCCATTTCCACTGCGTCCCAAAAGGCTTTCTCCTCAGCTATCTGCTTAACTGTAAGTTTAGGAGGTTTCTTCATCAGCCATTCAGACAGTGACAACTTGTTAGTGTTATGCTCTTCAGTAGACTCAGAAGCTGATTTTCCAGTAGGCTTTTACTGAGTCTTTTTAGGAGGTGTTGGCTTCTTCTGATCTTTCTTCAGCTGAGCCCGAGCCTTTGACTGTCTTGCCACATGGACTTTTGGCTTTCTCTTCAGTTTGGCCTCTTCTTCCATTCTAGCTTCATGATCTAGCTGAGCCTGCAGTTGCTGAGCCATGAATTCATCATGAGCCTCTTGTTCTTTCCTTGATTTGAACTTAGGAGATGGAGGGAGAGAGCTTTATGTAGCTATCTCTTTGCCAGGCCTCTTCGGCGGAATTGGCTCTATCCCCTCGATGCACTCGGCAATCTCATCGATGTGTGCCTGAGTTGAGGATCCTTCTCCTGATCCTCCAGCATACACTGTCAGTTGCTCTATATGCTTCTGAGGCTCTACATGGCCTTCATTGGATTTTTTTTCCAATCAAAACGCCTATTGTGGGCGGGGAGTTAGGCGGACTCCCAACACGTCCATATCATAATAAGAGAAATACAATGTTCGAGGCTTGCCCAAAAATGACATCCTTTACAAATCACAAGATACAAAACCATGAAATCAAACAAAAGGCCTAACAGATGGCCCAACCAAGAGAGCACGAACAAAAGGAGATAACAATAAGTTCAAAACATATGCAAATCCCCAAGTAGTCTAATGACGAAATCTGAAGTTAGGATAGCCAATCTGGTCCATCATAACTAAACTCTATAAGTACCTCGGCGCACACAGTAAGCTCTGATACCTGATGACCACACCATGCTAGAAAGTTAGCCGGTTTGTTCCCCTCACGATGGATACTGGAGATACGAAACCGGACACCTCGGAGAAGAAGCCTGATACGCACCAAAGTGTGACGCATCGCAGCCGAACTATGCTGACCGGAAGAAAGAAGAGTGACGACCACTGCATCATCCAACTCGATCCAAATATCTGAAGATAACTGAGTGGCAAGCCGAAGACCCTGAAAAAGGGCTAGCAACTCAGTGTCAAAAGAAAATAGTCAAGAGTGATCCAGAATGATCCTGGACCAAACCGCCACCTGCCGCCAATCCAGTACCCGCAACGAAAGAGACGTCAATATCCAGCTTTACCCAGCGCGCCTCCGGGGGATGCCACAAGACCATAAGATACCGAAGGACTCTCGTGATCGGTGGATGAGGAGGCATGAAGGGCACCCTAGGCAAGCAGCCAACCCACTGCTCGGGAAGAAGCTTCCTAGCAATGGCCTTCATTGGCTTTTTTCTTAGCCTTTTCTTCTTGTAGGACTGTGAGGAGGGGGAGATCAGTTTTGGACATAATGAACACCTTAATCTCTTCGATCTCTTCCCCCTATCTCT
This sequence comes from Lavandula angustifolia, assembly GCA_028984105.1. NCBI lineage: Eukaryota > Viridiplantae > Streptophyta > Magnoliopsida > Lamiales > Lamiaceae > Lavandula > Lavandula angustifolia. The sequence goes on along the minus strand of CM054808.1, from coordinate 5,065,133 downwards.
ATGCCCCGTCCTTCTCTACTTCTCCATCATTTCCTTCCCTTACCCTCTTATCTTCCCCCTTTTTGGCATCATCAGCCGAGGTCAGTAGGGTTTTGACCGCATCTACGTTATCTCGTAGGTTGTATCGAGAATGTTTGATCTGGGTGAAGGAGGAGTTGAGGTCCTCGACGGCATCGTAGTATTTTTCCTAATCCCTTTCATGATCACGACGTATCTCCTGGATCAAAGTATCAGTTTGGGCTCTGTATTGCAGTGGGGATGCGTTTAGTAACCTCTGGGAGTCCGAATGGATGAGGTCTAGAGTTGTGGCTTGAGTTTCAAGAGCTTTGGCTACACTGGATGATGCAGCTTTGTTCCTTTCATCCATCGTCTTTTGAACTTCAGCCTTTGCCGCAACCAGTTGCTTTGAGAATTGTTGAGCTTGAGATTCAAGCTACTACTGGCACTGTGTGGCTAAGTCCAGCTTCTGAGCTTCTAGAGTCGTCTCGATGATCTCCTGAATATTGGGCGTTAGAGCTTCAAAGACCTTCTTGACTTCTCCAGCAAGGGCATCAAACTAATTTTTTTGTCTCCTTACTTCCGAATAGCTCTGTTGATGCTCCTTGATGATACAGTATTGGATCTGACATGATGAGCTACTGATCCTCTGCTCAGAGGCAGAGAGTTGTTGTTGTCTTGAAGTACACGCAACAGGGGCGGCACCAGATGCAGGAGGTGGTGGTGGTGAGTCGCCCTTCTCGCTGGGAGTTTTACCCTAAGCAGAGTCTCCCCGCTCTGGATCCTTGGGTGCTGAGTCATCATCAGCTGGGTCCTCAGCCGATGAAGGATCCTTGAGGATACAGTAGTGAATAGATTTGATATGATGAGCTACTGATCCTCTGCTCAGAGGCAGCGTGTTGTTGTTGTCTTAAAGTACATGCAACAGGGGCGGCACCAGATGCAGGAGGTGGTGGTGGTAAGTAGCCCTTCTCGCTGGGAGTTTTGCCCTCAGCAGAGTCTCCCCGCTTTGGATCCTTGGGTGCTAAGTCATCATCAGCTGGGTCGTCAGCCGGCAAAGGATCCTTGGCTGGAGAGGAGGCAGTCTTCTTCTCTAGCAAATACAGCATAGCAGACTTCAGGTCCTCGAAGGTGGCAATGTCTGAGGGCTCCCCAAACACTATATCAGACTGAAGTTGTTGCTCCTCTGCCAATAGTGTGGGTACAGAATACTGCTGGATCGTCTCTTCCAGAATGTCCCAATTAAGGAACCTCAGCAGCATCTGAGTCTTACCCTGACTACTACGTCCACCAAGTCCGGATAGTTAACAATCTCGGCGACTTTTGATTCAGCTCTAAGTCTGGTCAGCTGAACAGTGGCTAGTAGCTCTGAAGATACCTCAGTAGTTAGTTCAATTTCAAATTCCAACAGAGTCTCTTCAGTACTGACTCTCTAGACTTTGTCTTTGATAGTGGCACCTTCCATGCCTATGTCCGAGTCCAGTATAATTTCCACTAGAAACTGGTTTCTTTGTCATCTTCTTCTTCTTTGGTTGTTCGGTTCGTGGAGGCATTTTAGTAGATGAACGCTTTAGTGTAGTTCCATGAGAGATTGACTTTTCAACAACGGTCCTTGTTGTGAATTTGATTAGCTTCTTATCGAAGTATTTAATGTCTTTGAATGAAGCTTTTGAGGACACTGAGGCTTCTATCAGTGCTGACACTTTAGTCCCGTACAAGTTTACCTGGACTCCGTCCATAATCGCCATGTCTTCACTTTCCTGTCTTCTCTTTCTTGCTTCGCCTAGGACAAACTTCTGCGACTGAGCCTTCAGTTCTGTAAGAAAAAACTGACTCCAGTTTACCTGGACTCCATCCATAATCGCCATCATAATCTGGTGTCTAGGCTTGGACAGCTGATCAAACAATCCAGCCACGCTAGTGAGGATGTGGATAACAACGTAAGCCAGACCTCTGTATTCTGGCAGGAGCTGACTCTGTGAAAAAATAGCTTTAAAGGATATGCCATCCCTCCCATAGAAATGCCTAACGTAATTATGAATTTTGGCTTCCTTGTATCCAATAGGAGAAATGCCGGAGTCGGGAAGGCTGAAAAATATCTTAAGCGCTTCGAGGATGTTGATGTCGGCGAAGCTCTCCTCCGAATTCTGCTGAGATGTCTCCTTCAAGTATCTCACAGAAGTGGCCTCTGTGTCTATATCCTCTACTTCACGCAAGCTGAAATAAAATTCAACAACTTGTCTCGAAAGATAAGCATGGGGTTGCTTCGTCAAAAGTGTCTGTAAATACCCTCCATGAATGGCAGTTCTGTTGAGAGATGATTCAGCAGTAGATTTTTTAGAAGATTTGGCTGATCCCAAAACCCTAATTTGATTGGTGAACCATTCCTTTGTATTTTGTAACGCCTTGGTCTCTAAGAGTTTCAGACTCAGTAGACTTGCTTTCAGCATGGTCCCAGGCTCAGAAGTTCTGTTTGCTGAACCTCATTAGACTATCCACCTCAGTACCATGGAGTGAAGACTCAGTAGTGCTGGACTCAGTAGGAGCAGCATACTGAAAGGAGTCAGTAGAACTAGAGACAGCAGGAGCAGTTTACTGAACTCAGAGTCGACCTTCAGTAGAGTTGAACTCAGCAGGAGCATACTAATGAATCCCTGGTCAGACTCAGCAACGGCTTGACAGTTTCCTTGACTGTCAGTGGTCTTTATAGGATAAATCAGTAGAGTTGTCCGAGGTCGTACACATCAGAGAAGTCAGCTTCAGTATCTGCCTTGAAGTTTGAATGTCTCAACAACTTTCTATACCTCGACCAATGACGAGCTGCCAGCTGTCAAAGTACTGGTAAAAAGTTGGAAGTCAACCACTTTCCTGAAAAAGAGAGTGGAATCTGCACGATTTCAAAAGAGTTGTTAGCTACCCAAATAGAGTGACACGGGGACAGTTCGTCTCCAACGGATCTATCCATAGCTCACCTCTATAAATAGAGGGAAAATCAAATTGTTGAAGACTCACAAAGATATACGATTTACGAGCATTGAACAATCAAGAACACAGCTTTCCGTGAAGAACTGAAGAGAAAACACCTAATGCGAGAAGCACTCATACTGCTCTAGGGAACAAAGCTTCATAGAATCAAAACCTCTAGCATCCAAGTAAAAGAACACGAACCCAGAGAGATTATTCCTCATTGTTCTTCACTCCAGAAGCCCTTTCTTGTTCCCTTTCCCTCTAACCTGAGCTCAACTGAAAATATCTATAGCTTAGAACCAAAGAAGTTCATCTCTTGAACTGTTCTTACTATATAGAACTCCTTCATCATAGGAGAATCATTAAAACATTCTTGTTTGATTTTTGTAAACTGAGACTTGCTCAGTATAATCAGAAGGCCGTGTTTGTCCTTTGTACAAACCAACTGAGACTAACTCAGTATAATAAAATAGCCTCCTGATCTGTTCAGGACAGTGAACGTAGGATTTTGGATATTCGAACCACTTTAAAAGTTGTTGTGTCTTTTACTCGTTGCATTGATTTACTGTTCATTCTGAAAACCATCTACAAAATCATTCAACAGAGGTTTCAGTAAAAAGGCTTAACTGAGTGCACTAATCTACTGAAACAGTTTTCATTAATAACGTTTTCAAACTCAACTGAATTGGGCCTACACTATTCCGCACGCTACTGAACCCTTACTGAACGGTAATGAATTCTGACATCAGTCAGCTAGCAGGCCTCAGTATAGTCAGTCACTCTGTCCACGCGATCCAGAACAGCTTGCCTGGTCTACTAAATTCATTTAGCAAACAATCTACGTAATCGGACAGTTCGCGTTCAAGTTTGAGAAAAAAGGTTTTCAGGTGTATTCACCCCCACCCCCCTACACCTAAACATTTGACTCGGCACCAACAAGTTCCAACTTGTGGAACACCATGGTTGGCTTGAAAAGACTCTGCCTTGGATGATCTCGTTGATATCAACATGAGTCTGAACGATGCTTGAGAGTGACGCCATTTTATCTAGAATCTGCAAAACAAGTATTAGCACTTGAAAATAGAGTAAGTTAGAATATGCAGACAAAATATTAGAGATTTACCGTAAATTAAGAGCTTAGATGGTGACGAAGTCTTAGAAAGCAGTTTTAGATGTAGATCTCTTAAGATCGGAAATGGCGGAAATAGGAAGAGAAGATAAAGCGAGAGAGATTATGTATGATTTGAATACCAAGCGATTTTCAGATCTGACCGTTAAGATTTAATCTCACTTTATCATAGACAGTTAGGATGAAATGTTATAAAATGAATGATTACTAAGCCGCCTATAATCTCGACTGCGAAAGAGTTACAAGTCGGAGTTAGGTGAGAAGACATGCATTTAATGCACCACAGTCAGTTCTTAGGATGTTGTGCTTTTAATGAGAATGGTTTTACTGAATGCATCCTAGGAGACTTAATGGCGGGAAATTGATGTGAAGCATGCAACTGAATGTATACCATTGATACCAATTAAATGCGATGCATGCTACTGAATGTAAATACTCAAACCTGTCAGCTGAACATAGTAGTCAGCTGATACCAATTGCAAATGAGGAGGAGGAAACATCGTGATACCAATGTTGATACCAATTGTAGGTTCACACGATCTCATGTTCCCCCTTGCTGAGTATTGTATAGTACTGAGTTTGACTAACTAACTTGTCGTACCGATCCTATTACTGACTCGGGTCAGTAGGATCCAGCAGACCCAGTTCAACTGAGAGTTCTCTGAATCTAGTCTCAGCTAGCGGCTTGGTTAGTATGTTTGCTCTTTGCCTATAAGTATAGATTTTCTCCATCCTGATATCCTTCTCGACATGGTCTTGGATGAAGTGGTGTCGGATATCCACGTGCTAGCATCTCGTGTGAAGAACTGGATTCTAAGTGATTGCAATCGCACTGGTGGAGTCTCAGTAGATGGGCACTTCATCTTGATAGTTACCATAATCACGCAGTTGTTGTCGAATCCAAAGGATTTTGGCACAACAACTTCCGGCAGCCATATACTCAGCTTCAGTAGTGGACGTTGCCACTAAAAGTTGTTTCTTAGAGAACCATGATATGAGCTTATTGTTGGGAACTGACAAGTTCCAGAAGTTGAGTTTCGATCTATCTTGCATCCTGCATAATCAGCGTTATAATATCCAGTTAAAACAAGATTATCATCAGCAGGATACCATAACCCAGCCTCAGGTGTTCCTTTCAGGTCTCGCAGAATCTTCTTCGCTGAGTCTAGATGACTTCGCTTCGAATTCGCTTGAAATCTCGCACATACACCTACAACATAAGTTATTTCGGGTCTGATTGCTGTTAAATTTAATAAATAACCAATAATAGCGCTATAATCAGTTGAGTTAATAGAAGCTCTCTCTTTGTCTAGATCGATTTCGAAATTCGTATTCATGGGGATCTTGACTGGCTTGCTCGATTCACAACCAAATCTTTTCAGGAGCTCTCGAGTTTATTTGGCTTGGTTGATGAATGTTCCCTTCTCAGATTGCTTTAGTTGAAAACCAAGGAAGAAGTTCATCTCCCCATCATAGACATCTTGAACTCCTCCTTCATAATCTTTTTGAATAGTTAACACATGGTCACATTTTTGGAACCGAAGACGATGTCGTCCACGTAGATCTGCACCAGTGGAATGTCATCTTCTGACTTGATGCTGAACAGAGTGCGATCTACTGTCCCCTTCTAAAAACATTTATGCAGTAGAAATTTGTATAGGGTATCGTACCAAGCCCTGGGTGCTTGTTTTAACCCGTACAGAGCTTTCCTGAGTCTGTAAACCTGATGTCCTTGCTCAAAGTCGGGCGATATTTCTATGTATACTTCTTCCTTCAGTACACTGTTCTGAAAAGCTGACTTTACATCCATTTGATATACTTTGAATCGTTGATGCGTTGCGTCATGCGTTGCGTAGGCTAGGAATAGATGAATGGCTTCTAATCTTGCGACTGAGCGAACGTTTCGTCGAAGTCGATTCCTTCTGCTTGACTATATCCGTTGTCAAGTAGTCGAGCTTTGTTTCTGACTATGATGTTATTTTCATCAAGCTTGTTCTTGAAGACCCACTTTGTACCTATCATGTGTTGGTGCCTAGGTCTATCAACAAGCTCCCAGACCTCATTTCTGATGAACTGGTTTAACACCTCTTGCATTGCAATGATCCAGTCAGCATTCTTCAGTGTGTCCTCTATCGACTGAGGTTCTTCTGTAGACAAGAAACATGAGTATAAAGCACTTTCTCCTTGACAGAATCAAGATCTTATCTTTACACTTGCTAAAGGATCTCCAATGATGAGATCATACAGGTGAGCATCTAGGCATGATCATCTTTGCCTGGTCTCTTCTTCTGAAATTACTTTTGTACAGTTAGTAGGAGTGTTAGGTATTTCAGTAGTACTGTTCTACGATTGAAGCAATTCAGTAAGAAGGTTAGGATCTACTGAGTTCCCAGTTTTAGGGGCATTTCGCTCAGGAACATAATTCATTCCCCCTTAATTGTTATTCTCAGTAGAGGTCTCAATTACTGCTGGGGCTTTCTCATCGACCGGGGTTACCTGAGGATGATTATGTTCAGTAGATTCAATCAAGTCAGCTACATTGCCTGATGGATAGGTCTGAGTTTTTCTTCATCTGACTCATCATCCCAACAATGCTGATCTTTTTCAGTTTCATCATTCAGCTTGAAATCCCAGCAATGCTGGATCTTTTCATTTTCATCGTTAAATACACACGAGGTCTTTCCTCCAGGCAAAGGGTCCAGTATTTAAAGACCCTGAAGGCTTTACTGACTCTAGAGTATCCTAAGAATACTCCTTGATCAGACTTGCTATCAAAGACCCTTCAACTGATCCTTTCCATTATTTTGGATAAAACAAGGACAACCAAAGATATGGAAATGAGAGATAGAAGGAATTCTTCCTTTCCATAGTTCATATGGTGTCTTCATGTGTTTCTTTGTCAATAGTGAGTTGTTCTAAGTATAACAGGCGGTATCAGTAGCATCGACCGAGAACTTCGAGGGCAATCCAGAGTCTGCTAGAAGCGTTCTTGCTGCTTCTTTTAATGTTCTGTTCTTTCGTTCAGCAAGACCGTTCTGACTGGGGTGTGCGAGCTGTTGAAGTCTCGTGTTGAATCCCCTCAGTATCGCAGTAGTCTTTGATAGTGATGTTTCTATCATGAAAGACGGTGATTTTATCAATGGTGGGCCATGAAACGGATCTTTATACACTATTACTTGTAAACCATGTAATTCTGTTAATGTTACTTCCTCACCATCAAACTCCAGGATGAGAAAAGAATCTTCTAAAGAGAATCAAACCTATTTGTGGTATCTAAGACTAGGTCACATCAATTTGAATGGGATTCCAAGGTTAGTGACGATGGATCATTGTAGTCTCTCCAAGTTGAACCATTTTTAACCTGTAAATCCTACTTGGAAGGACAAATGGTGACTAGGGCTTTTTTAAGCCAAAGGGGTATAGAGCCATAGAAGCGCTACGTTTGATCCATAATGACTTGTGTAAGCCTATATCTACACAAGCTCGTGGAGGGTATGAGTACTTCGTCACATTTATCGACGTTTACTTGAGGTATGATTATGTTTACCTTCTTCTACACAAATATAATTACTTCGACTATTTCAAGAAATTTAAGGCGGAAGTGGAGAATGAGATACCTAACCATATCAAAATGCTACAATCTGATCGTGTTGGTGAATACCTTACCAATGAGTTCAAGGTTTACTTGACAGATGTGGGATTACATTCCAACTGAAAGCACCGGGCAAGCCTCAACAGAATGGTGTGTCAGAGAGAAGAAATTGAACCCTACTAGAGATGGTTCAATCGATGATGAGTTAGGCAACATTTCCTATTTCTTTTTCGGTATATACTCTAGAGACTACAACATACTTTCTAAATTGTGTGCCTCTTCCAAGTCGGTCAATAAGACCTCTTTCAAGTTGTGGAGCGAGGCACAAGCCTAGTATGCACCAAATAAGGATTTGGGGCTATCCAGCTTATGTGCTAAACAAACAAGCCGACAAGTTGGAATTATGTTCGGAAGTGATGTTGTTCATAGGGTATCCAAAGGAAATGAAAGGTGGATACATTTATGATCCTAAAGAGCAAAAAGATCGTTGTTAGCACCAGTCGTTGGTTCTTAGAAGAGGACTATATGAGTAACCACAAGTCTCAAGTCGACATTACCTTGAGGAATTACAAGATAGTTGAGATCCACTCAGAAAATCAGTTGTTCAAGATAAGGCACCACAAGCTACTGCATAATCTGTTAGCACAACGCCTGATACTGTTCGAAGTAATGAGAGGGTTATATTAGCCCTGATCGATTTATATTCATTGGGAAAATGTCTGATGATCTCTCAGCTGGTGAACTAGATACCATGGATCCCTAGACCTACACCGAAGCGGTCAGAGATTTAGATGCAGATTCACGGCGAATCTATATGGACTCAGAATATGAGTCCATAACTCATATGGATATATACAAGGTCACAGAACTACCTGAGAGCTACTAGGTCATTGGTAGTAAATGGGTGTACAAGTGAAAGAGAGGTCCTAATGGAGAGATCATAACGTTTAAGGCCGGGCTGGTGGCGGAAAGGTTTACTCAAAAAGAGGATATCGATTATGAGGGCACCTTCTCACTTGTATTAAGGATAAAGTCCATTAGAATAATCCTTGTAATAGCAGTTTACTCCTAGAAATCTGGCACATGATTGTCAAGAATGCATTCTTAAACGACCACCTTGTAGAAGGTAGAGACATCTGCATGAAATAGCGAGAAGGTTATGTGAAAGAGGGCGGAGAGCATCTAGTTTGTAAGCTAAAGAAGTCCACATATGGACTTAAATAAGCTTCCTGGTTATGGAACCAACGTTTTGACAAGGTTGGCAAGTCCTACGGTGTTGACTCTTGTCCTAATGAGGTTTGTGTATACCACTATCGTGTTAACGAATCTGTGCTATTTCTTGCAATTTACGTAGATGACACCCTTCTTATTGGGAACAATGTTGAAGTGTTATTAGATGTAAAGAAATGGTTATCTCATATGTCGTAGGCATAGTCTTAGATATTAGTCTTACCCTGGAAAGAAGCACTGAATTGCAGTCAATCATATTCTTAAGTACCTGAAGAGGACTAGAGATTATAGGCTTGTTTGTAGGGATGACAAAATTGCAGGGCAAGGCCGGTACCATCAAAACCTAACCCGCCCCATCCCGTAGACCCACACGGGTCCAGTAACCTAGCCCCAAAACCAGACCCACAGTGGGCAGGTCCTGCCTGCCCCATCCCGTAGCCACCTTTTTTTTTTTTTTTTTTTTTTTTGAACAATTGCAAAAAAATGGTGATTTTATGAAGTAAAGAAACTGTCAACATTACTACAGTCAAATTTCAAAGCTCAAAGCAAATAAATAGCTAACATAATCTCAAATCCCAAATATGTACTTGCTTGATATAAAGATGTTCCATAGTAGATGCTTAAATGTAAAGATGTTCTAAATTAGATAATGAGTCTAATTCGTACTATGCAAAATCTGTTTGTTACACACGACTAGGCTCCTAAATTGGGTTCCCTTAGATTTTAATGTTGATTAGGTGCTAAACCTATTGATTGTCCACCAACGTAGGTTGTACCTAATTTAGAGAAGTACTTGTTTTGATGTCCACCATGGCGACTATCAATTAATTAAGGGGGAATATGGGAGGATGTGTCTGTTTAATTACGACGACCTACAACTAATTGATTTCAAGGGATTAATTCATTTTTAGTGTCGAGGATCGGATAATGTGTGTGTGAATAATCTTGTTGGACCCATTTCTTCGTATACTTTTATGCGTACATTTATTTTAGTTTCTTTACTTTATTGCACTAGTTTAGAAAATCCCAAAATTGTGTGGTCGCTAACCAACCCCTTAGATTGATAGGAGTTTCATGTCTAAAATCTTCATTCCTTGTGTTCGATACATGTTTGCTATACTAATTGGAGTTTCAGCATATTTGCAGGATTTATTTGGCGAACACAACGACCACCAGTAGAATGCAAATATGCTCAATTGCATTATCTGATTATAATATGTAATTTGAAATTCAAAAAGTTAAAGATTCATATTTTATAAGCTAATTACGCATTAATAAATTTTTATTTTTGTGAATCATATGGATATATATTTATTATGTAATATATATTAATACATGTAAATAATAACAAATGATAACCTTAGTTCTTATGGTAAAAGTGTCTGTAAAAAAATTATTAGTAAGTGTGCGAATCCTATAAAGAAAGTTTTAAAATTTTAATTGGTGTGGGCGGGTCTTGCGGGTCCGGGGCAAGGTGGGGCAGGGCAGGTCCGATATCGGAACCAGATCTGCCCTGGACTCGGTGCCGGTCGGGTAATACCCACCCCATCGCGGGGCGGGGGGGCTTCGGGTCGGTTCCGGATTGCCATCCCTACTTGTTTGCTAGTCAGGTAGTCTAGTACCTTTGATTTATACGAGACTCAGATTTCCAGGCCTACCCAGATATAAGAAGTCTACTTCGGGTTATGTGTTTACCTAGGGAGGTGAAGCCATGTCATGGAGGATAAATGCATTGCGGAGTCCAACATGGAAGCAGAGTATGTTGCTGCTCTGCTTCAAAAGTCTCGAGGGAGATAGTTTGGCTCAAGAATTTCATCCAGGATCTTGATATTGTTCATGATTTGCCCAAGAATATCACGGCTAATTATCATAATTCGCATGCAGTAGAAAATCCAAAAGAACCTAGATCACATAGGGCATGTAAACACATAGACTGAAAATACCACATTATACGAGAATTCATAAAACGAGGAGACGTGGTGGTGGAGAAGATCGGAACTTAAAATAACCTTGCTAACTTTTCACTAAGAGTTTGTCACAACAAGTCTACGAGAAGCATGTTTGTGGTCTTGGATTCTATCAAATGCCCCACTTAGGAGTTTAGATACTTTTGTATAAGTGGGAGAGATAGTGATAGTCGCTGAGTTATTTACTGTACCAGTTTGTATTTGAATAGATGCATTATATACAAAATGTTTCCTCATTTAGCGGTGATTTCAACTATTGGAATTTTGAATATTTGTAGCAACTTTAATGCTTATATACCTCAGGCTGTGGTGAACGTTACTATGGTTGAATCTACATATCTTGGGTGATAGAAGTTACTTGTACCTCAGGCTAGTTAGCTATATCTCGGATAATTAGGTTGATAATATCCCCTAAGGAGCTCGAAAGAATTAGCAAACTAAACCCTAAAGGTTGATTAAGTTCATGTGTGTTAATAAAGTCGAGTGGTACTACTCATAGATATGATCCTAAATAAATTGAGTTGTTAATGAGCTTAAGTAATTAGTGGATATTTCAATCTTAAATAGAGGGATCGATTAAATCTAAATACAAGCCTATGATCAAATTAGGATAAAGGGGTAAAGTTAGAATTAATTCTCTAGTAGAATGAATTCATATTTTTTAATTAATTTTAGTCTGGGATGAGCATAGATAATTAATTAATTTGAGGCATATATTTATTTCTTGTATTAGATCCTTGATCTGGCCCAAATAGATGCCCAATGATGATTTTGTACTCTCGGGAAATCTTTATTAAGAGAATAGTTTATACTAAGAGAATGGTTTATTTATACATTGATTAATAATAAAGAAATTTATTTATATGGAATTAATTAGCCAGGTTAATTAATTGATAAATAAAACTAGCCTAGCTAATTTATTTATTATATTATGGGATTGTTGGTATTAAAGCCTATTAGAAATATAGTTAAATTAATGGGCTACAATTATGATTATATTAATGTGGTATACCGTTAATTAATTCATTCTCATCCTTTCACAATTCACGTTCAAGAGAGAGAGGAAACATGAGCTTTATCCATCCGAAGGAAGAACGGGGCATAGGGACACAAATCAGAAAATCCTATACGCGAACGACTGAAATTTTGTATACTGGAAGAAACTCTTATATGCTTGTATACAATGTGTTTTTCCTTCCACTATTTTATTCTCCTAATCTGAAATATATATATATATATATATATATATATATATATATATATATATATATATATATATATATATATATGGTGTGGTTCTAGGGAGATCCATTGTTCAAAAGAGATATGAGAACCACTATAAGTCATTGATCATTACTAAATGGATGGCCTAGATTTCTTATTAGTTTCTACAAAAAATAAAACAAAAATAAGTATAAGGGTAATATAGGAATTGTATATGATGCAAATTTGAAATCATATCTCCACCCTCCTCCATGTCTCTATTCTCTCTCGCTCACTTTCTGTCTCTAAAATCAAAACCTCCACCCTCCTCCACGCCTCCATTCTCTCTCACTCTCTTCAATTTCTTAAAAATTCGTTGCCCGTTAGAAACTTTGGTGTGTTCTTCAAATTCGAAGTTCTTGAGTTTTGATTGGAGTGGGTTTTTTAAATTCATTGAAGTGGGTTCTTCAAATTCGATTGGAGTGGGTTCTTCAAATTCGATTGAAGTGTGTTCTTCAAATTCGATGGAAGTGGGTTCAAAAAAATTCGTTTGGAGTGGGTTCTTCAAAATTCAATTGGAGTGGGTTCTTCAAAATTGACTGGAGTGGGTTCTTCACATTCGATTGGAGTGGGTTCGAAAAATTCGTTACCCATTAGAAACCTAAGTGTGTTCTTCAAATTCGAAGTTCTTGAGTTTCGATTGGAGTGGGTTTAGTGTTTCTTGGTCAATTTCTTGAATTTTGTTCCTCAATTTTTGTAGTTTCCTCCTTCGTTTGTTAATTTAGTTTACCCATGGATGATTTTGTGTTTTAGAAGAGAAATTGTGGGTGTAACCGATTTCCTTTTGAAAACCGAAAATTGTAGAAGTTGGTGAAAACTCTCGGGCTAAGGACTGTAGCGATTCAAGATAATTATTTTGATTTGTCAAAATTGATGCTCATGGGAATGTTTTAGCCTTTTGTTAGCTTGTTTTCATTGTCAAATTGTTGCTAATGGGAATGGTTTGTTGTTTGTATTTCATATAAAACCCTTGTTTTTTGTATCCCGGTTTCATTGATATATGAATCTCTTGTATTATTAGCATGAAATTGAGTGTCTATGTGCATGAAAGTTTTAATATTGGTATGCATACCCTTTTTTTTCGTTTGCTTTTTTTTGTAGGCATAAGCATAAAACATTTTATATATTAGAATAAAAATATGAAATAGTAAAGATAACTTTTTTTTCCATTGACACATATTATTTTGGATTTTTGTGCATAATTAATATTGGTGGTGTGCATAACTTGATCGATATGTTAGCATGAAAAGATTGAGTCAAATGCATAAAATGTGTGCATAACTTGATCGAAAGGTTAGCATGAAATTATATACTTGTGTGCATGATTTCTGAAAAAGGTAAGCATAAATCAATTTGTAACGGTAAAATATGATAAATATGAATTATTTCTTGCAGGAGTGTATTTGATGAGACATATGGAGACGTTCAAGGATGACATAATCAACTAGGACACGGGATTTTTGAGGAAAGGTGTGAAGCAAATTAAGCTTTTGAGGATGCGGTATTGCTTGAGCCTAGTCAATTTCGATGATAACAAAATGAAGGAGACAGTGGACCAAGAGGATGTTGGTCATGCCGATGAGAATGAACTTGATTCTAAAGAATGTGTGAAAGCTCTTTTGTTGGAACAACTTGGGATGTAAAACTTAGAAGTTATGGTGGTACTTATGTTTTTTATTGATACAGTAGTTGAACTAATGTAGGCGAACACTTGTTTTGGTATATTTAACTATTAGAAGTTATGCATATATAAGGTGTTTTTCATGCAAATCAAAATTGGGCACTATGCAGATATATAAACACACATGTACATAAAAAAGGGATATGCAAAAAAATTACATACCATAAGCATATAAATACACTACGGTATGCATGACATATCAAACCTTGAACATGACTACGAAAAAACATACAAAGAATACAACCAAACTATACGATAAAGCTTGAACATGAGAACTAAAAAAGATATGCATAAAAGTTACAAAATACATGCATAAAAATAAACTGTCGTATGCATGAAAATAACATAAGCAATTTTCAAGAGATTCAGTTTTGAATTACACCTTCGCTTTGTTCTTTTGGAATTAAACATTGTCAACATCCATGAATTTCTCCCCTTCTCTACTGCACACCAAATATCTACGCAAGATAGACCGATCCCCATGATGTTTTATGGACCACTTACGGATATCGAAACCGCACAAACCTCCGTAGTCTCTATAGAAACTTTCGGCCTCATCAAGAGTATCAAATTTCCGTCCAACATACGGTTTCAATTCGGCCGCGCAATCAGGAATGAAAATGGATTCATCGGATTCAAGAGACACATTTGGCTGTAACGATTCAGCCATTCAACAGACTGCATGCATGAATGTTACACAGTATCAGCATAAACACACAAAAACATATGCATGAAAATTGTACTTACGTATGCAAAAATTATAATAGTGAATCTACAACATAAAAACAATACTTAATCGATACATACATCTCTTAAATAAACAAGAGAAACCCTAATCACTTGGAAAAATGACTACTACCCTATAAATCAAAAAATCTCTACGAGAAAAATATCAAATGACATCGAGCTTCAAGAATTTGAACCCAACAAAGCATTCCACAAATATTGAACTACAATTTTTCGAAAACTATAAGTAATTCTTACCTTCTAATTGGATCTGTAAAAATTCAAAAAATGTGCAGAAATCAATCTTCAAAATCGGCAATAATCGGGATAAATAGACAAGGAAAACGAGCTTAAATCACTCAAGAAACATAGAACTTCGAACCCCAGCATAAATAATCGACTTCCAAGTGTTCGATTTGAAGAAAATCTTGAGGCAGTGCTCGTGAGTTATCCATTTCGAAAATGAAGAGTGAGAAATATAATACCCACAAACAGCCGAAATGGAGGGCTAGGGAAAAAGAAAAGAGAATATTACAAATTTGCCCTTAATGAGGCTATTTTTTCCTTTTTTGATTTAAATTTAAATGCTTTTAAGGATAAAATGAGAGCCTTAGATTTGCGAAATGGAGGGACGAGATCGGTTCTCGTATCTCTTTTAAGATTTGGATCTCATAATATTCATTCCCTATATATATATATATATATATATATATATATATATATATATATATATATATATATATATATATATACATTTGCACATGTTTAATCCTTTATCTTGTATAAAATTTGGACTGTGTAGTGTGTTGTAGATCACAGAAGACTACACAATTGGTTTAACTAACTAGATAAATACAGTTATTACAGACTAAAGAACTTTCCCACAAGTTGTCGGTTTAAGATGCAGTTTAGATAAGAAGTGGTTTGTTTTGACTACTTGTCTATACTGGTACACTAAAGGTGGTTTATTGACGGATTACAGTGAGATGTGTTCTCCTGACTGACCTTAGTAGAGGACCACTACCGGTGAACGTCATCGCGATCAGATCTACGTATCTTGGGTTCTAGTAGTCATTTGTGGCTCAGGTTGGTTGTCTATATCTTGCAATCGTATCCTAGTAATATAGGTTGATAATATCCCCTGAGGAATTTATAAAAATTAGCACACTAAACCCGTCCGATTGATTAAGTTCAGGTGTATTAATAAGGTCGAGTCATACTACTCAGGAATATAATAAGATGTTAGTTAATTTAAGTTGTCGTCGGTTTAATTAATTTATGAATATTTCTATCTTAAATACGGGGATCAATTAAGCACATACTCAAATTAGGACAAAGGGTAAATCATCACGGATTCTGTAGTGGAATGAATCCGTGTTTATTAATTAATTTTTTCTCTGAGTTTAGCATATATTAATTATTGATTTGAGGCCCGACTTTATTTCTTTTGTTGGATCCGTGCTCTGGCCCAATTAGATGACAAATTATTTATTGTCTTTCAGGAATCATTATTAATAGATTAATGTATTTTACATTATTTAATAATATTATTTATCTAGAATTAATTAGATGTGCTAATTAATTGAGAAACAAAAGTAGCTCAGCAAATTAATTCATTTTACTATGGGCCAATTGATGCTAAAGCCCATCAGAAGTATAATTGAATTAATGGGTTATAAATATTAATATAATATATGCTTTTGAAGCCTTTATATATTAGTATTCCGTTCATAATCTCTACGGAATATACATACGCAAACGCACGAGATAAAGAGAGACAATTATTTATTTTTTTTCAGTTATCTGACCACGCGGAGGAAGAAAAGGGTTGTGACACAGATCAAAAGGTCTGACCAAGAGCAAAATCAAAACTACAACAACATACGAATGAGACATGTATAATTTTGTTACTTCACGAGCAAATCCAACTGCAACTTAAGGACGCAGGTTGAATTTCTAACTCCTTGACTACCTACTAGACAAGATAAAGCGAATAAAGTAAAGGTGAAGGGGATAAAGGATACGTGATTAAGTGAGGGAGATGTGTAGGAATTAGCCATCCCAGTCAGCGCAGTTCTTAGACCCAATTTTTTATTTATAACTTTCAAAAATACCTAGATATCTACCCAAAATTACATAGATCAGCGCAATCAGTGATTCGGGTCAGGTCGGGATTCAAGACATCCCCCGGGTGTCTCAGGGCGTGCGGCTGGATGTGTTATCTGAAAAAGATCCCTCAGGGTGTCTCGGCGCAATACACTTGTAACAAATTCTTGCACTAATAGAAGTTGGGTCAGTGTCTGTCCAAAGATAAATATTCAGTTGTAAAGATACTTACAACTGAATTTAAATTCAAACTAAAACGCGAAAGTTAAACTTTTACTGAATACGGTTGCTGAATAATTCAGCTTGCCAAATTAGCTTTCTGATCGCATGGGAAGAGTGGTTCAAGATACTTAACACTGTTTAATGACTTTAGTCGGTCTATAGTAAACTCAGTACAAGAAGTTGTGTGGAATGTGTAGGCCCGATTTTATTCGTCTCTTTGAAAAACATTTTTACTGAATATAATTTCAGCTATACTTGTGCGTGTATTAGGGTTTTACTGAAAATCCAGAGTTATGAATTTTGCAAATCAGTTTTATACAGGATAAACAATTAACCAATAAATTAGTAAATAACACAGACAGTTTTTAAAGTGGTTCGGATACGCAAGATCCTACGTCTATTGTCCTAAATTACCATGAGGTATTGAATGACTGAGCATGTCTCAGTTGATCCATACACAAGACAAATTGCTAGTTATAGTCCTAGCGACTTTGCAAAGAGTTCAAACATGAGGTTTGAGATTCTCCAACTGATAATGAGTTCTTACAATAAGAACAATTCAAAATATAAACTCCTTCGATATCTAAGCGTATGATCTAATAAGGTTAGCAAGAATAGAGAATGGAAACTAGGTTACTCTAGAGTGAAAAACTGTATAAGATTGTTATGTGTGCAGAGAGTTCTTCGCTGGATTTATTTTAAGATTGGTAGAGCCTTTAATGCTTGAATGATTTGTGTTCCCGATGTCTTTAACGCTTGAAGAACGATATCTATTTATTGTTTTTACTCATGGAAATATCCATTGCTAGAGGACCTAGCCACGTGTCCAAAACGATAGGAAAAACGGTTATCTCAATTTCAATATTATTATAGAGACTCTCTCTTTTTCAGTCCTCTGGGAAACTTTATGTCAGATGCAAGTAAAATGTTGGTAGCTCCTCATTGGTTGAAGTGGAATGGAAGGTGAGACTTGTTCAAACTTTAAGACTGATGTAGAGTTGACCTCCTTTGATACCTTAGACACTCTAACTGAGTTGTCCTCTATTGACATTCTTCTGAGAGATTTAGCTTGTAGGCTGATTCCTTCTGGTTGGTCCTGAGACGTGGTTTAGGTGTGGGGGGGGGGGGGGTGAATACACTTGGATACAAATTCATTCTCAAACGCGAAAGGCAGCTCTAACTGAGTTTGCTACTGAACTGAGTCAGACAACGATCAGATCGCGTGGGCAAGAAATTCTTCTACTGAGTTAAGCTCTACTAACTTAGGTCAGTCGAACAGTCGTTCAGTATCAGAGTTGTGTGCGGGAGTGTAGGCCCAATTAAACGTATCGGTTAGAAAACTGGTTTTATGCTGAGTTTGATGAAATACAGTTTCAAGGCAGTATGATCAATAAAAGAAAACAGTAAATCAACAGAGCAGATTTTTAAAATGGTTCGGACACACTGGGTCCTACGTCCACTGTCCTGACCCAAGCAGGATACTTGTTATATTTATACTGAGCAAGTCTCAGTGATTTGTTCTCAAGACAGATACAACTTGAAGTTTATACTGTGCAAGTTCTCATTGATCTTTATGCTGGACAGATTCTCTAATTATAGTCATAGTGACTTTTACAAGGGTTTCAAACTTAAAGAGTTTGAGTCTTCTCCAACTAAGAGGAAGTTCTTACAATAAGAAAAGTTTCACAAGGATGTGAACTTCCTCAAGGTTTCTAAGCTAAAGATATTACAATAAGGCTTGCTTAGATAAGAAAATGGGAACAAATATAACTCTAAGTGATGAGCTAAAGGGTTATTCTATGAATGCTAGTTCTTCACTGGATTCTTCGATTGAGAGTGTTAAGAGTTTTGTGCGTAGATAGCTTGGGTTCCCGGTGGTGTTTCTGCATGAAGACTTCTCCTATATAGTCATCGATGGTGAATAGATTCATTGGAGGGAGGTCTAACCACGTGTCAAAACGACAAGGAAAATGGCTCCTTAATTTCGAACGTTGGTGAGTAAGTGCACTGTAGAGATTCGCCTCTTTTTCAGTCTGGGAGCAGCTTTTGTCAGAAAAGATAAGTAGATGTCGGCTCCTTATTGGTCGAGGTAGATTGGTAGGTGTCGGTCCCGAGAAAACGTTCAGGTGTAGAGGGGGGGGGGGTGAATACACCTGAAAACCGATTCCTCAACTTAAACACGAACAGTCCTTTTCAGGATAGTGTCGTACTGAACAAGTTCAGCAGACCAGATAAGCTGTTCTGAATCGTATGGCAGAGTGACTGACTCTACTGAGACCTGCTAGTTGACTTAGAGTCAGAATTCGGTATCGTTCAGATAGAGTTCAGTAGTGCGGAATAGTGTAGGCCCAAATTCAGTTAAGTTAGGAAAACATTTTTATCAAAACAGTTTCAGTAGATTAGTGCAGTCTGTTAAGTTTGCTGAAACTCAGTTGAATGATTTGAAAGATATTTTTAGTATGAACAGTAAATCAATGCGACAGTAAAAACAGAACACGGAACACAGAGATTTTTAAAGTGGTTCGGATCCAACAATCCTACGTCCACTGTCCCGAAAGATCAGGAGGCTATGTATTATACTAAGATAGTCTCAGTTTGTTTGTACGCTGGAAAAACACTGGTCTTCAGATTTATACTGAGCAAGTCTCAGTTTACAAGGTTATCAAACTAAGTGTTTGAAAAACTCTCCAACAGTGAAGGAGTCCTTTACAATAAGGATCAATTCAGAAGTGAACTCCTTCGACTAAGCTATGGGTTTAGTCTATTGAGCTTAGGTTAAAGGGATAGGGAACAAGGATGTGGCTTCTACAACGACGAACAGCTGAGTGTAAGCTTTGGGTTCGTGTAACGTCGTTCGGATACTAGAGGCTGTATTAATCGATTCAGCTCGGTTCCCTAAGAGCAGAAGTGTAGTCTTTCACCGGAGATTGTTTCTTTGAACTTCTTGTGGAAGACTTAAGCGATTATGATTTGCTCGTTTGAAAGCTCTGTGACTTCTTGTGTGTGTTCTGGGTTTCGCGTGGGTTCTCGTGAGCTTCAAATTTGATTCATCCCTTTATTTATAGAGAAGAGATTAGGATAGATCCGTTGGAGATGACGATCCTTTGTCTCTCTCTTTCAGGTAGCTAACGGCTATTTTGAAGTATGGTGGCAGTGTCCTTTCCCACAATTTCTGGAAAGTTGTTGGCTTGCAGCTTTAATAGGTATAGGATACGTGGCTGCCTGTCATTGGTCGAGGTTCAGAAAGTGGTTGAGACAGAACAGACTTCAAGGAGATCTGAAGCTGACTTCTCTCTTCCTCGTATTGACTCTGCTGTTTTGACTTTTAAAGATCCTGACAGTCAAGAGACTGTTTGTTCGTTGCTGAGTCTGATCTCTGATTCAGTAGCATGCTCCTGCTGAGTCGGCTCTACTGTAGATCAGCTCTGAGTTCAGTGAACTACTCCTGCTGAGTTCAGTTCTACTAACTCCTTTCGATATCTTGCTCTGCTGAGTCCGGTAATACCGAGTCTTCTACTTCAGTGCCGAGGCGGATAATCCATTGAGTGCCCGAACCGGAGCAGAGTGTCTCGCCTGAGTCTGAAACCTCAGAGACAAAAACAGATTACAACGAAAAGGCTCACCAATCAATATAGGGTTTTAGGATCTTCAAATCTTTAGTAAACGTTCAGAGCGCAAGGCTACTGAGTTAACTTATCAGGTGAGAAGACTTAATCATTTCCCAACATTTCCAACATTGTTGAGGACAAAATCATCACCCAACATTTTCCCTCTATTTGATGATGCCAAAACCTAATAACCTGACAACTAATCAACCTAACACTATGACTTATCCAAAACAGAGCTCTTTACAAAATATTACAAGTAGTATCAGTGGAGTTGTTCTTCAAGTCCTAGACTACTGAGGGGATCAGGGCAGCAGAACATTTTATTTCCCCCTGTCTTAACAACATATTCCCCCGAACACTAAGCAGTCTATCAGAATCTAGCTAAGCAACAACCGACAGTAAATAACTATAGTGAGTGTGTGAGTCTGTAATCACTTCAGTGATTCTGAGTGTTAAGCATAAACAAACACGGCTATTCAGACAATAAGGAATTGTCAAAGCCAAACAGAGATGTTATATATATATGAGAAATTCAGTACAGATACATCTCTGTTAGACTAAAAGAAAGAAAGATACAAGGAGAATACATAAGCATGAATCATTTGAACTGCTTGATCCTGTCTTTGAAATCTTGAGATTGAGTTTCAGGAAGAGGCACTCCATACATGCGCTATGAGATCTTTCTCAGCTTCAGTATCTCAGCAAAGTCCGCTGGGTCTTCTTCATCAAGAAATCTGGCTTCAGCAGCGTCCTTCACTTCTTTCTCTATCACTCCATAGTGGATGGATCCGTCTAGTCTCTGTGGGGGTGGCAGGATTCTGGGATCAGGAACTCTGACCACAACATTTTCTTTTACAGCTTTTTGAAGTCTGGCATACATTTCCAGATCAGCTCTCATTAACCATTCAGTATAAGCTACTGTCTTGTGTTTCTCAGACCAGAATCTCCAGAAGTAGTTTCTTTTTATAAATTAGACTTTCAGCGTCTCCCACCTCTGAGTAACTTCACACGGAATCCATTCATCCACTCTAGGCCATCTGTGAGTCTTCAGATCAGTAGGCTTCCTGAATTTCCTGTATTTGTAGGGAATGTTAGCCTTTGCAAGGATCCTCTGACTCGCTTCCTTTTCAGTCCTCAGCCTGAGAGCTTCAAGATCAGCCATTCTTATCCTCTCTCTGGCTGCTTCTAACTGTCTAGCCTCTTCACCTCTATATAGGTAACTATCCAATTGAGCCCAGATTTCTTCCATTTCTTGTTCCTGTGCCTTTGAGGCAGTATAGGAGGGCTTATGAGGCATCTCTTCTTTTGAATCAACAGGTGTGGATGATTTCTTTTTAGAAGTTCCCTGTTGCCCAGTTGACTGTTGCTGTTGATGCTCCTTTTCTTTTTCCTTGTCAGCATCGTCGCTGAGCTTAAGTGTTCTGGGAGGCAGCCTGGCTCATGTCTTCTAGCCTCCAACTGGAGCCTTAGTTTTGCCTTTAGCATGCTTTTTCTTGGGTTTATTCACGGCTTCAGCTTTAACTATCTCCCTAGCCAGCTTTTCATCGGCTGCTATCTGAGCCTCCTCCTCCGGAGTTATGAGCCTTCTGGGTCCTTTCTTCTTGGAGGGAGGGGTGAGAAATTTCAGTACCTTCTTGCCTTTGCCGGCAACTGGAGGAGGGAGAGGAGCTTCTTCCTCTTCTGACTCCTCGTCAGCATACTCAACAACTTCTTTTATAATATCTGAAGGAGTTTGAGTTGCCTGAGTTGTGACTTCTTTGGCTCCTGAGCCACTTGGGCCGATCTCGGCAGAATCGTAGCTCCTGCTCGAGACACCCACGGGCCTCGCCAGTATGTGAAGGTCCAGTGGGGGTAGATGAATGAGTCTGGGATGCTCCTGCCACTGTCATTGCTCTCTTCGGAGCTTTCAGTATCAGCTCCTTAGTTCATTTTTCAATAAATCCTTCCCCCTTTTTGGCATCAGCAAATCGGGTAGGGGGCGGAGCAGATACTTTGCTGTTCAGGCTCTTGTATGAGTCGGATAGATCATCCAGAGTATTGTGGAGCTTTGTCAGCTTCTCATGCAGCTCGTTTCTCTCGTTAGTGAGCTGAGTGTTGTACTTCTTATGTGAGAGATCAGCTGCAACCTGAAATTCTTTCAGCTGCTTCTCCACCTTCTCTTCAATAGCCTTCTGAATATTTTCCAATCTGAGGTCAGCGACTTGAGAGATGGCAGTGATGGATTCAGTGTGAGCGGTTTGAGCGGCCTTGTAATCATTCAGCAATTTGACTTGGCCTTCCTGAATCGTCTTGAACTGTTCTTCGAATTCAGCTCACTATGCAGCTAAGGTATTCATCAGAATGCTGGAGAAGTCAGGGATTGGAGATGTTGAGATAGCGGTTCTGAGTCCCTGCAACTCTGCGCTCTGAGCCTCAGTGGTTTGCCGCCATGTTTTGTGGACGGTTCGGGCGAGTAGGCGATTCTGAGTGCCTTGGTTCCTCAGCGCCCTGGCCACTGATTTTGAACGTCGGCTTTTCGGGCTGGGCGCTACTTCAAAAGCAGATTCGAGAAGGAGCTGAGAAGGATCAGCTGCCTTCGAAGTACCAGCCACCGACTGCCGGGTCCAAGGATGCTGAGAGGAGGTTCAGCAGTAGATGTAGGAACATCCTTGGCCGGTTGAGTTCCCTCATCAGGCTTCTCAGGGCCTGAATCACGGGGTGGGTCCTGACCATCGGGGTCAGACCCATCTGAGGGCGCAGGTGCTGAGACAGGTTGTCTGTCATTCAGCATTGCGAGCATGGCCGCCCTCAAGTCTTCGAGCGTGCCGAGGTCAGACGGCTCAGAATAGCCAATCTTTCCTCTGATCAGCAGCTCTTCCTCATGAAGCTGTTCGCAGGAGTGGTGGATGATGAGTCTCTTCAGGTTGTGCCACTCCTGGAACCTTATCAGCATGTGGAGCCTCGCCTGCCTTGCAAGTAAGACAAGGTCTCTGTGGCTGGCAATCTCCGGAATAAATTGAGCAATCTCTCGGGAGGCTCTGGATTTGAGAGTTGTGGCCTCCATCCCGATAGACTCTGACTCTGAGGCTGTCTCCGAGTCCTCAACTTCAATGGGAGACGCTTGTTTCTCAGCAGACGAGATGCTGCTGAGTGGTGGGACGTCTAAGGGGCTTTCTAAAGTCTGAACTTCTTCAGCCTGGACATCTTCAGCTTGGACCCCTTGGTCCACGGTTTCACCATGCTAAGTGGAGAGGGCCTTCTCCACTGACTGTGTCTTCTCAGAAGACTCTGGCTCATCCCTCAGCTGTAGAGGCGGCTCAACAATCACGGCCTCTGGCTCCGCCTCAGTCTCAGTAGGCAGAACCTAGCTGACTTTCTTCAGCCTTTTGGTTGGTACCTTAGGCGTTGATTTGGGAGGGGACCTCTTCTTCGTTGGCATGGAGGTCTGCTGAGTCCCGGCCTTTGGTACAGCGGTCCCTGAGCCGTCTGGCGAAGGGTCGGCCGCCACATTCGAAATCGACCTTCTTCACATTAAAGTATTGCTTGTCGGTGAAGGTGATCTTTGTCGGGACTTGCCGAAGTCTTCGATCATGACGGAGAGCTTCAGTTCGTATAGGAGCTTCCCTTTGACGCTCAGTCTCTTAGATGTTTTTTCGAATTTGTCTGATTACATCATGAATTCTCTGAGGAAGAACTCAGTCCAGTTTATCTGGGCCCGGTCATAAATGGCCATCATCAGTTATAGCTTGGAGTGCAGACACTTGGTCGAATGAGCCCGCTTGACTCGTCGGGAAGTGAGTCACTTTGTACGCCAATGCTCTGTATTGAGGGAGCATTGCGTTCTTGGGAAAAGCAGCGCTGAAGACTGTTGGCTTCCCACAGAATTCAGTGAGGTACTCATCCATCAGGTCATCTTTGTAAGCGACGGTTGTGTGACCTTCATTCGACAGGTCGAAGCTTTTCTGAAGAGCTTCGCGGATTGACATCTACTTTACTTCAATATCTGTGCGTGAGGGATCGCCTACTAAGTGAACGATGAATCGGCCTCTGATGTCTCCGTCTACTGAATCGGCATTCAGATAAATTTCTGCAACTTGACGCGGGAGAAAGAAGGTTGGCTTTCTCGTCAGGAATCCTTCCACTTCGGTCTCGCGGAGGGCGTAGAAGATCTCCTCCATAAAGTCGAGATCACACTCGTCGAACTCCACGACTGGCTCGCACCAGACACGATCGTTTTCCAGGATTTCTTGTATATCGGAAGGAGCATCTACATGTGTTTCTCTCATTTTAGTAATCTGCAAACACATAGCTAGTCAGTATTCGGAAAGATATAAGAGAAATTATTGAAAGATCATACGATACTGAAAAGATCATTGAAAAATTACCAAAAGATCTTATGTGGAGTTTTAATGGATAGAATATATGTAACTAAGCAAGTGATAGTCTCAGAAAATCTAGGGCACTTAGGATATTTGCAGAGATGAAATGGTGGTTCCAAACATTTGAACGCATATATATATCTTAGAGAAGATAAATAGTTAAATATCAAGGGTTTAGTTTGAACGCGCTTTTTGAGATGGACGGCTAGGATTAAGTTTTATAAAATAGGTAATGATCATACTAGCCGCCTAAGTCAAAAGCCAGTTGTATATAGCCCAAGTAGTAACTTGATACGGCATGCATTTAATGCGTTGCAGAGTTCAGCATGCTGTTACATAGAATGTCGTGTATTAAATGTAGTCCGTTAAAATTAAATGACATTTTCTAAGGCATTGAATACGGTGCTGAATCTGATTCATAAATGCACAGAATTGTTCTATAGGCTACTGAGTAGAGATACGCAAACCTGTCAGCTGAACATCGTAGTCAGCTGATACCTCGTGTAGATGGTTGCTGAGTCTCTACGTACTGATTTTACTTAGTACAGAGAGTGAACATTCCCCCTTACTGAATGCTCCTCCCCTGGATCTTCTCTCTGACTAGAGTCAGTAGGGTCCAGTAGACCTAGCTCTACTGAAAGTTCTTTGAATCTGGCTTCAGCTAGAAACTTGGTCAGTATATCAGCCCTTTGATGGTTAGTATGGATCTTCTCCATCCTAATATCCTTCTTTTTGATTTGGTCACGGATGAAGTGGCGTCTGATGTCCACGTGCTTGCATCTCATATGAAGTACAGGATTCTGAGAGATTGCAATGGCACTGGTACTGTCGCAGAAGATCGGCACTTCATTCTGAATGACGTCATAGTCGCGTAGCTACTGTCTTAGCCAAAGGATTTGGGCTCAACAACTTCCGACAGCCATGCATTCAGCTTCAGTAGTTGACATCGCTACTGAGTGTTGTTTCTTTGAGAACCATGAGATCAGCTTACTGCCAAGGAACTGACACGTTCCAGAAGTTGACTTCCGGTCAATTCTACATCCTGCATAGTCAGCATCAGAATAACCAGTTAGTTCAATATTATCATCGCTGGATACCATAAACCCATGTCAGGTGTTCCTCTGAGATAGCGGAGAATCTTCTTTGCTGAGTCCATGTGACTCTTCTTAGGATTCGCCTGAAATCGAGTGCAGACACCTACAACATAAGTTAAGTCAGGACGAGTAGTTGTTAAATATAATAAAGAACCAATTATAGCACGAAATTCAGTTTGGTCTACTAATACTCCCTCTTTATCAAGATCCATTTTTATATTCGTGTTCATCGGGATCTTGATTGATTTGCCGAATGTTGAACCGAATCTCTTGATGAGGTCTCGAGTGTATTTGCCTTGATTGATAAACGTTCCCTTCTCAGATTGTTTAACTTGAAAGCAGACGAAATAGTTCATCTCTCCCATCATCGACATCTCGAACTTGTCCTTCATCATTTTCTCAAACTGCTGACACATGATGACGTTCTTCGAGCCGAAGATGATGTCATCTACGTAGATCTGCACAAGTAATAGGTCGTCTTCCAGTCGAATGTCGAATAATGTGCGGTCTACTGTGCCCTTTTGAAAACCATTCTTAAGAAGAAACTCAGATAGGGTATCGTACCAAGCCCTGGGTGCTTGTTTTAACCCATACAGAGCCTTTTTGAGTCTATGAACTTGATGTCCTTGCTGAAAGCCGGGAGGTTGTTCTACATAGACTTCTTCTTTCAGTACGCCATTCAGGAAAGCAAACTTGACATCCATTTGATATACTCTGAATCTTTGATGTGTTGCGTATGCTAGGAACTCCAATCTTGCAACTGGAGCAAACGTTTCATCGAAATCTATCCCTTCAGCTTGACAGTAGCCTTTTGCCACTAGTCTTGCTTTATTCCTTACTACGACATTTTTCATCTCGCTTGTTCTTGAAGACCCATTTGGTTCCGATCACATGTTGATGTCGGGGTCTATCAACAAGCTCCCAAACTTCGTTTCTCGTGAACTGATTCAGCTCCTCCTTCATGGCTATGATCCAGTCAGCATCTTTCAGTGCGTCCTCAACTGATTGAGGTTCTTCATTAGACAAGAAGCAAGAATATAAGGCGCTTTCTCCCTGACAGAATCTGGATCTTGTCTTTACGCTTGCTGAAGGATCTCCAATAATTAAATCAGAAGTGTGAGCATCTAGCCACGATCTACGATGTTTCAACTCTTCATCTGGAATTTGTTCAACACAGATAGAAGGTGAGTTAGGCATTTCAGTTGTACTATTCTAAGATTGAAGCAATTCAGTTACAAGAGTGTGATCTACTGAGTTACCAGGTTCAGGGCCATTTAGCTCAGGAACATCATTAGTTCCCCCTGAATTATCATTCTTAGTAGAGGTCTCAGTTACCACTGGGGTTTCTTCATCGACTGAGTTACACGGGATTGACTGCGTTCGGGAGAGTCAATCCGTTCGGCTCTACTTGCTGGTTGAGATTCGGTAGACTTGTCTTCGGTTTCTTCATCCGAATCATCATCCCAACATATTTGGATCTTTTCAACTTTATCTTTTAAGCTCGAGATCCCGTAGGCGCTTGCGATGTCCTTAGATTCGGGTTTAGAGTTTTACGCTCCCGTCTTGGTAGCAAACTCATTAAAAACAACATGAGGGCTTTCCTCCACGCAAAGGGTCCGATAGTTAAAGACTCTGAAAGCTTTGCTGACCCGGGAGTATCCTAAGCACACTCCCTGATCTGACTTGCTATCAAAGGTCTTCAGCTGATCTTTCCCATTATTGTGAATAAATCACGAACACCAAAAAATATGGAAATAAGATAAATAAGGCTTCCTGCCATTCCATAGTTCATATGGTGTCTTCTTATACTGCTTTGTCAGTAGAGATCGGTTCTGAGTATAACATGCAATATCAGTAGCTTCTGCCCAGAATTTGGTTGGGAGTCCTGAGTCTGCGAGCAGGGTTCTTGCTGCTTCTTTGATTGTTCGATTCTTTGTTGAGGCGTGCGCGCGGCAGACGTCTCATGCTCTATGCCTTCTGCTTTGTAGAACTCCTCTACCATGAAATTCAGGAACTCAGTTCCTCTGTCGGAATGTATCTTGACGATCTTGGTGTTCTTCTCGACACTGAGCCTTTTCAGAAGCCATGGTAACTCTGTTTTGACGTCAGACTTGTTGGCAATAAATATGACCAATGTGTAGCGTGAGTAGTCATCAATGACCACTAATGCATACTTCTTGCCTTTGATCGTCACTGGAGAGACTAGACCGAACAAATCCATATGTAGCAGCTAAAGGATTCCATCAGTGGAAGGAGATGGAACAGGCGGATTTTGATTCCTTGTTTGCTTTCCCTTCAGACATGCTTCACACTGAGTGTCTTTGCTGAATACTTCTTTTGGCAGTCCTCTTGCTAGAGTGTTTCTAGCCAATTGGTTGAGCGTTTTGAAGTTGAGATGGCTGAGTCTCCTGTGCCAGAGCCACCCCGTTCTGTTGTCATTGTTTGCCAACAAACAAGCTTCAGGTTCAGCTGAGTTCCAGTCAGCTACATAGATATTCTTCTTGCGCGAACCTGATAACACTGTTTTCCCTGTAGATTTATCAATAACATCACAGAAACCAGCGTAAAAAATCACTCTATTCGAGTTGTCACAAAATTGACTAATAGAGAGAAGATTATGCCGAAGTCCTTCAACATATGATACTCTTGGAACTGTTGTTATTCCAATGCTGAGTGTTCCATAGCCTCTGGTGTAGCCTTTTGCGTTGTCTCCAAACTCGATTCGGGGTCCTTCTTCAGTAGTATAATTCTTCAGCAAGTCCTTTTGGTACGTCATGTGTCTTGAGCATCCGCTGTCCACATACCAAGGGTCCTTGTGCACCTGCAAAATAGAATTATATTCAAGTACCCTTTATTTTTGATTTTGGGTCCTTAGATGTTAGTTTTGGTAACCCATATCTGTCTTACGACCCTGGTGGTCTCAGACAGTTTCTTTCCACTTTTATCAACATATTTGACCCTTGGGTGGTCGATGCTGACTTCTGAGGCTTTATAGGTTCAGGAGTCCTGATCTTCTGAGTGGGTGGATCGCTCGACCTTTGCCTTACGCACGGCTTTCTTCTTCTTTTCGACTTTTGGATCCTCTCCCGACTATAGGATCATAGTAATATGACCCATGCGAGCTGGATGTGTCATTGTGGAGGTCCATCTTGATCGGCCCATTTTGCTTTGTTGGTTCCCCCTTGGTGGCCGGGGTAATCCGGTGCTGATCTTCTTGTCGAGTGCTTGATAACTAGGATGAGGTGCCTTCATCTTCTGTTTGTTCTTGGCTATGGGGTTCAGTATGTCTGCATTGATGGTCTCCCCTTGAACAAACCTATCAGCTAGCCGGTTTTCTGAGCGTACGGGGGCAGATGAGGAGGCTCCTTGGCTGAATCCAAGTCCCTCCTTGCAATACTTGGGCTTGTTGCTTGCTAGCATAGCATCTAGCTTCTTTTCAGCGCCCATGTAACGCTCTGTCATCAGGTTCCTCCAGACATTATCACTCTTCTTCAGCATTTCATGCTCGGTCTGAACTCCTGACAACTCTTGCTTCAGTAGACTCAGTTCAGTATCTTTCAGAGTCAAGTCTTTGGTCAAAACTGAGATCTGAGCTTCTTGATGCTGAGACTTGGCCATCAGAGAATTTATCTCATCCCTGAGTCTCAACACAAGTCCTTCTGACTCAGTAACAACCTAACTCTCCTGAGAAAGTCTCTGATTCTCTACTTTTAGGGTATCCAATTCCTGAAGAGTCTTACTGAGCTGCGACTCATCTGAATCTGCTCGTCAAGTAGTTCTTCATATGCGATCGCGACGTCTAGATTCTCGTCTGCACCTGAAAGAATGTCGTGTGTGCAGTGTGAAGAGGAATTAAGTGGTTCATGAGAGTTTACCTCATCCTCTTCTCCTGCCATGAGACACTTTTCAGCATCTTCTTCAGCTTCAAGCTCTATGGCCATGAAAGTTGCTTCATCGTCAGATGAATCCATGAAGGTATCGACTTCATCTGAGTCGTCTGAGAGTTCACCGACAATGTATGCTTGTCTCTTCTTGATGAACTTCTCCTTTCTTGCTTTGCGTGCTGCTGTTTCAGCAGTACTGAGCTCAGGACAGTCATACTGATAATGTCCTCGCTTTTTACAATTATAGCAGGTTGTGACTCTTTCTTCTTTGCTCTCATTGTCTTTCGACTGAGTTGAGTCCTCTTGTTTCCTGCATTCAGAAGTATGCGAGTCAGGAGTGCACTTAGGCGTATATTCAGACTTACCCTTGGATTCTCTAAGGGCTTTAGTCTCTTTTCTGCGCCTCTCCTTTTCCTTCTGATACTTCACGGTAAGCAGTGCGTACTTCTTGGCTAGATTTCCTTCTTGTATGTCACTGAGTGAAGGTTCAGCCTTGCTAGGCATTTGGAGGCTGCTGTCTTGGCGACGATGCTTTAAAGTCATGGTCGACTTGGATGTCAACTTCAGTTCGCTGCTTCCTTTGAGGTAAGACAAACTCGAACTCCTCTGCTTTAAGTTCAGAAAAGATATGGTCAGGAGTAACAATATCTAAATACGTAATAAAGTAGCAAAGGGGGTCCAGTTTCCGTCTGGTAGTGCCCTCAAAATCTTGAGATTCATCTCTCGGTTGGAGAATGTCTTTCCCAGCCCGTTGATAGAGTTTATCAGATTCGTAAATTTGATATTGAGATCTTCAATGGTGTTACCAGGCATGAGGGACAATCTCTCCAGCTTCTGAACTTCCAGCGCAAGTTTATTTTCTTTGATCTTCTGAGTCCCCCGACTTAGTAGCGCTAGAGCATCCCAGAGTTCTTTCGCGGTATTGCAGTCCTGTACTCTTCCGAGATAGGAATCACTCAGGGTGGTTAGTACGGCGTTTCTGGCGACGCGGTCTAAGTTGTGAAGCTTCTTCTCCTCAGGGGTGAAGAGACTTCTGTCCTTGGGGATCTTCTTCCCGGTCACCATTCGTCCTCCATCTGCTGGATCCTGAGTTATGACACTATCGATCATAGGAATGATAAGTCCGTCCTCCAGAACCTCTGTCATGCTATCGTGGAGAGAGGTCTGATGTGCCTCCGTTCTGACCCGCCATACGCTATAGTTCTCTACTGAGAACATGGGTACCATCCTGATCCCTGACATATCAGACATGATAGATAGTGATATGAATGAAGAATGATATGCAGTGAAAACGTTTTCCGGATCCGTTCAAGTAGGCCAGTTTCAGAATAACAAGAGTCTTATAGAACTCCTACTCTGATACCAATTGTTGGTCCCGAGAGTACGTTCAGGTGTAAAGGGGGGGTGAATACACCTGAAAACCGATTCTTCAACTTAAACATGAACGAGTCCTTTTCGGGATAGTGTAAATGCTTGAACAAGTTCGGCGGACCGGATAAAGTTGTTCTAAATCGTATGGCAGAGTGACTCTCCTGAGACCTGCTAGCTGACTTAGAGTCAGAATTCAGTATCGTTCAGATAGAGTTCAGTAGTGCGGAATAGTGTAGGCCCAAATTTAGTTAAGTTAGGAAAATGTTTTTATCAAGAGAGCGTGCGGCCGTTCTTGAGTCGATCTACGATTCGATAGTATGCTCTCTTTGAGTCGGCTCTCTTGTAGATCAGCTACGAGTTCGGTGAACTACTCTGGCTGAGTTCGGTTCTCGCCGACTCCTTTCGGTATCTTGCTCCTGCTGAGTCGATATGCGAGTCTTCTACTTCTGGTGCTCAGGCAGATAATCCATTGAGTGCCTGAACCAGAGCAGAGTGTCTACTGAGTCTGAAACCTCAAAGACATAAACAGATTACAACGAAAAGTTTCCCAAATCAATATAGGGTTTTGGGATCTTCAAATCTTCAGTAAACGTTCAGAGCGCAAGGCTACTGTGTTAACTTATCAGATGAGAAGACTGAATCATTTCCCAACATTTCCAGCATTGCTGAGGACAAAATCATCACCCAACAGTAGGTGAGACTTGTCAAACATCAAGGTTGACTTCCTTTGAATCCTCGGACCTTCAACTGAAGTGACTTCCTACTGATGTTCTTCTGAGTATAAGTGCATGGGCACGAATTCCTGTGCAGATTTAGTTGGTGGTCGGTTGACCAACTGACTTCTTCGATCCTGAGTCCAACAGCTGAGTACAAGGTCTTCTACTGAACTCTGCAGCTACTGAACCCTAGCCTATTGAGTTCCTAACAACTGAACTCAAAACTAAGCTATAACAGAACGAAGGTACAACATTCAGCTAGGGGTTTTGGGATCTTCAAATCTAACAATACATCTACTGAATTCTTATCCCAACAATTTCCCCCTATTTGATGATGCCAAAACCTATTACATCTTCTATCAAGAAATATGCTAAGGTTAAGAGCTAAAACTACTGAGTGAAGAAAATGTATTACAAGGAATGCTCCAATCAACATATTAAAGCTGACTAAGATAATAACAGAAAGAATCAGAGCAGTCACAAGTAAAAAGAATATCAGAGTTATCTTATGATATCAAGTATTGTATCAGAGCCAAGTTAAGAACAACAGTTATGGAATGCTGAATATATGAGAACTTATGGATTTTAATCCTATAAGAACAGTTATAGCATGCTGAAGTTATCAGGGATTCTATTGAAAGGTATCAGAGCTAAAAGGCAAATTCAGCATATTCACACAATATCAGGGCCAATACAAATATAACAATTAAAGCTCAGAATAGATCATATTTCATAGTAGCTAATCATCAAAGATAAATTCAGCAGTTATCAATAAAGTGCCTATAAGGCAGGTTCCCCCTAAGAAACAATTCCCCATATATCATATAAAAGAGCCCTTCTCCCTAAGTACTAGCAAAGTATCAAAGAATATTAGAGAAAACATAAGTAATTAGTAGGAAATAATTCTAAGGCATATAAGCATATAAGTCACATAGGGTCAGTTAGATATCTGATCACTTAGGTGATCAGTTGTGCTGAAAAGTAAATAAAGCCGTAGAGACAATGAATAATTGTCGAGGCCAGAAAGTGATAATTGTCATAGATGAATGAGAATTTACATTATATGACTTGCTATCACTACTGAAGCTAGACTAAGGAGAGAGAGGAGAGTCAGTTGGGCTTCTTCTTGAATTGCTGCATGCGGGCACAGAAGTCAGCAGACTTCTTCTCCGGAAGCTCAAGGCCATATCCTGCGTACACTCTGCTTCTTTGGGCCTTGATCTCCGCCAAATCTTTTTCAACATCTTTCCTCAATGCTCTGCTGATGATGGCTTCCTTGATTTCTTCTTCGATCTTTTTCTTGCACAGATTTTCTTGATGAGTTATAGGAGGAGGAAGAATTATGAAAGGAGGAGCCTTCAACGCTTGAACAGTTTGATATAGCAGAGTCTGAATTTTAGCAAGGAGGGATGGATTCACAACTGTCAGGAATTCTTTGAAGTATGCATCAGCATCAATAGACTCTTCACTTCCGACTTTCCATATGTAGAATCTCTTTATGAAGTCCACCTTCAGCATCTCCCACTGCTGATTCAGCTTGAGAGGCACCCAGTCGTCAGTTCTTTTGTATACTATTATGTTCAGCTCAGTGATTGGTTCCCTGCTCCTGAAGTATCGGGAAGATGTGGGTATGCTTCTATCTTTCTCAGCACAGGCCTTGCTTCTTTCTTTGTTCTCAGCCTGAGGGCTTCGGGGTTAGCTAGGCGAATTCTCTCTCTCGCCTCTCTGATTTGCCTTGCCTCAGCTGTTCGATCAAGTGCCCGCTCACACGCATCCCACATTTCTTTAATCTCTTGCTCTTGCTCTTTAGAGGGGACCGTTGATGGCACATGCTGCTCTTCTGAGTCATCAGGCGATGCAGATTTTGACTTAGATCCAGACGCGCCTTGCTTCTCAAACTTGGACTGTTCGGGCTTAGATTGTTGTGATTTGGCTGCTGCTGCTGAGGATTTGGATTGCGCGGGGATACTCGTCCGAGTGCGTGAAGGCGCTGGAGAACGGATCTATACCCTTTTCTTTTCGGCTGGCTTCTTCTTTGCATCCTGTTCAGCCAGTTCTCTCGCAAGCTTGTCATCATAAGCAATCTGCTCTTCATGAGATTTGAATTTAAGCTTCTTTTCTTTAGGTGGGCTAGGGTCAGCTGGACCCTTGCCCTTGCCCTTGTCAGCTTTCTTGGGATTTGGAGGTGGCGAATCCTCAATAGGTAGATTCTCCAAGTACGTGGCCACCACAGCTACAGCTGAGTCAGTAGTTCCTTCACCTGGCACTTCCCCCGTGCTGCTAAACTAGGTTCCCCCTGCAGATCTTCTGCCTTAAGGAGGGATCGGAGATGAGCTGATCTGGACTTTTCCCACTTTTTGGCATCATCAATTAGCGTTGCCAGGGCGGTAACCTTCTTTGTCAGTGCATTCACTAAGTCCTTGACCGTAGTCAAGCCTGTGGCAATGTCAGTCACTGCGTCAGTATAAGACTCCCACCTTTGCTCATGCTCTTTATTGATAGCTTTGAGTAGAGCTTCCTTGCATTTGTCGAATCGGGTGAGGTAGTCTTCAACAGCGTCTGAGGCACTTTTCTTGATCTCCTGACAGGATTTATGTTGCTGAGTCAGTGCTTTAGAAACACTGTCAGCTGTGAACTTGTATTTATCCTCAACTGCCTTCTTAACTTGACCTGTTACAACCGCCACTTCTTCTGAGAAAAGTTTGGCCTGCGACTGCAATATAT
This sequence comes from Lavandula angustifolia, assembly GCA_028984105.1. Classification (NCBI taxonomy): domain Eukaryota; kingdom Viridiplantae; phylum Streptophyta; class Magnoliopsida; order Lamiales; family Lamiaceae; genus Lavandula; species Lavandula angustifolia. Next base: position 5,030,498 of record CM054808.1, on the reverse strand, counting down.
TCTAGAACTGTGCAGTCAGGTCAGTCTTCTGAGCCTCAAGTGCCTTGGCGAGGATTTCTTCAGCATTAATAGCAGTTGGAGTGCTGATCCTCTGTACTTCAGTGGTAAAGCTTTTCAGCGTCTTCGTTTGAGCCTCAGTGAACTTGCTCCACTTAGAGTTCACATCATCAGCAAGATTCCGATTCTTGTGCACCTGACGCTTGATCACCTTATTAATTGACTCCGTAGAGAAATCCTTGATCTCAGCAGCCTGATATCAACATTTGGGCTTGGGCTGAGCCGAGGAAGGAGTCGGGAGGATATGGCCTGATGTACCTGATGTAGGAGGTGGAGGTGGCTGATCATCCTTGGGAGTTTTACCCTCAGCAGATCCTCCCTGGTCTGCATCCTTGGGTGATCCATCACGTGGGGGAGATGGAGGGGGAGAAGAAGGAGGCTGTGTGGAGGAAGGCTTAGCTCCTTGCGTCCTGTCACTGAGCAACATGAGCATCACTGCCTTCAAGTCCTCCATAGAGGCGATCTCTAAGGGCTCCTCATAGCCAATCTCCTCTTTCAGCTTGTGTTCTTCCTCCAACAGAGTGGATAGAGTCCTGAGTCGGATGGTCTCTTCTAGCAGATCCAACTCCAGGAATCTTAGACACATCTAGACTCGAGCGCGGACCGCTATGTCCACGAGATCAGCATAGGAACTGATCTCTGGGATCTCAGCTGCAACTTCATCAGCTGCTTTCAGTTGTGCATTCACCACTGAAGTCGGGAGGGAGGAAATCTCACCAGCCTGAGTATCAGCGGGGGTCTCCTACTGAGTTTCCTCCGATAGCACTCTCTCCACTTTTTCTTTCAGGGTCACATCATGTTTCCTTGACCCTGAGTCCTCGACAGAAATAGGTGAAGGAGGAGGGACGGCGAAGTTGGCTTCTTCGGTGTCTTTTGTTTCTTTGGGTCGAGTAGGGAGGGGATCCTTCGTAATCTCCAAGGGGCGCTTAGCAGGCAGTCCCTTCCCTATCGATTCCTCAGTTGAGGTTGCGTTCACAAACTTCATCAGCCTTTGATCAAAATAATATGCATCGGTGAGGGAGACTTTGTCCGGAAGGTCGTCCTCTATCATAATGGACACCTTAGTCCCATACAGAAGCTTTCCTTTCAGAATGAGCTTCATGTCTTCTTCAGAGTCCACAAACTTCTGTGTTTGAGCCTTGAATTCAGCTCTAAAGAATGCAATCCAGTTGATGGGTGCCTCATCTACTATGGCCATCATGATATGGATGCGGATGCGGGACAGCTGATCATACGATCCCGCTGAACTCGTCAAAATATGGTTGACAATATATGCCAAACCCCTGTACTCCGGCAACAGCTGACTCTTAGGAAAAGCCACTTTGAAGACGATGTTCTGTTGTCTGCTGAATCGGCACAGGTACTTGTCTATCTCAGATTCCTTGTACCCAGCGATTGGTGTCCTTTCGTCCTCCAACTCGAAGCTGACACGGAGACGTCTAGACACGTCCATCTACGTGGCCATGTCCTCCCAGCGGCCGGGACGGACCTCACGCCTTGAAATGACGAGAGGAAATGTCATTCGAGTTCGTCATCCCGATGGAAGTTCATGAAGAACTCCGCAACCTTGGCGCGGAAGGCGATGACGCGGAGAGCGGGAGAGAATCGGTAGGAGGCCCAATCTCTCTAGGGCCAAGTGGCGCTCTCCCCCCCTTCCCCCCACCCCGTCACCCTCTCCCCCCCAACCCCCCCATGTCCTCCCGGGATGGTCACATCAACGATCGAAATAAATTGCGCCATCGAATAACCAAAATCTGCAAAACGAGGAATTAGCACTCGAAAATAGAGTAAATTAGTAGCGAGATTTAGTTTAAACAATTCTTATTGAAGGAAATGTGCTAATAATGCAGTAGATGTCTAGTGCAGTTTTTAAGAATGCAGAGCACGAGTTCTTTGTTAATGGCGGACAAGTGAGGCAGTTTAGAGATGACATGCGTATATATATTTAAATTTGAATATGAGGCGGTTTTTAAGCATGCGGTTGAGATTAATCAGGTTTTAATATGTGAACGGCTCAGATTGAATGTTATAATAGGTTATGATTACTGTGCCGCCTATAATCTCACCTAGTTATCCCTATGCGGTGAAATGACATGCATTTAATGCGCCGCAGTCAGTTTTACCGAATATCGTGAGTTTAATGAAAATGACATACTTAATGCAATACGAAGAACATTAAAGGCGGGAAAAAATGTTATGACATTCTGAATCACCAAATGCTGAATTTAATAATCATAAGTCTCAGTCGGTTTGTACCTAGGACAAACATAGTCTTAAAGATTATACTGAGCAAGTCTCAGTTTACAAACTCAAACAATAAAGTTTGAAGGTTTTCTCCAACAGTGAAGGAGTTCTTATCTCTAAGAACGGTTCAATATGTGAACTCCTTCGGTTTCTAAGATATGGATATGAACGATGAACTTAGGTTAGAGGAGGGGAACAAGAACAGGCTTCTAGAATGAAGAACAGTGAGGAATATTCTCTTTGGGTTCGTGTTCTTCACTTGGATGCTAGAGGCTTTAATTCGATGAGGCTTGTGTTCCCTTGAGCAGTTGAGTGCTTTTCGCGGAAGGTTCTTTCTCTTTAATACGTCGCGGAAAGCTTTGTTCGTTTGGGTACTTGCTCGTTAATTGCTCGTGTCTCTTGGTTTTCGGTTGGTTTTTTTTACATGGAGACATCTCCTATATTTATAGTGTTCGATTGGGCAATAGATCCATTGGAGTGGGTCCTGCCACGTGTCAAAACGACAAGAAAAACGGCTACTTTAATTTGAACGTTGTGGTAGGTGCACTGTAGAGATACGCCTCTATTTCAGTCTTGGAGCAGCTTTTGTCAGAGCAGGTAAGGCGCTGTCGGCTCCTTATTGGTCGAGGTAGAGTGTTACGTGAGGTTGGTCAAACGTCAAGAGGTGACTCCCTCGGAATCCTTGGACCTTCAACTGAGTTGACATTCTACTTACATTCCTGTGGATAATCAGAATGTGTAGCTCGGATTCCTTTGCAGATTCAGTTGCTGAAATTCAGTGCAACTGATTTCTTCGATACTGAGTCCATCCAGCTGAATAGGAGATCTTCTACTGAAGCGAATGCTGCTGCCTGCGAACTCCTAGCCTGCGAGTTCCTAACAACGAGAACTCATACTAAGCTATTACATTATCGAAGGTTCATCATTCAGCTAGGGTTTTGGGATCTTCAAATCTTTCTACTGAATCTCATCCCAACGAGTACAAGATTTGTGTCTTTGAGGTGTAGGCCCTTAAAATATGCATCTCGGTTGAAAATGCGGTTTTATGCTTGTTTGAATTAAAAACTTCGGTTGGATCTTTGAATGGCCAAGTAAAATCAATACAACGATTTTTAAAGTGGTTTGGACACACATGGTCCTACGTCCACTGTCCTGAAATAAGTAGGAGAACTAGTATTAATTATACTGAGCAAGCCTCAGTTGATCTGTTCACATGACAAATTCTAACTAGTTTGCTTCTACTGAGCAAGCCTCAGTCAATCTGTACGCAAGACAGATATCTACTTATATACATAGTGACTGTACAGATCTTAACCTTTCCAGGTTATAATTTCTCCAACTAAGAAGGAGTTCAACAGTAAGAACAGTTCAATAAAATGAACTCCTTCGAGGTTCTAAGCTATTGAGTATTACAATACGCACGCTTAGATGGAGAAAGGGAACAAGGATTCTCTAGAGAGAAGAACTAAAATGATCTAAGTCTAAGAGCAAGTTCTTAGGTTAAATGTCATTGTGAGTTCGCTAGAATGTTTGAGCTTTGATTGCTTTGGTTCCCGGTGTCTTTCTACATGAAGACTCTTCTCTATTTATAATCTCCGATTTGTGAATAGATCCGTTGGAGGGAGTCTAGACACGTGTTGAATAAGAAAAATAAACAACCATAATAATTTGAACGTTGAGTAGAGTCACTGTAGAGATTTTCTATTTTCCGGCTAGGAGCAGCTTTATGGCAGAGCAGGTAAGGCATTGTCGGCTCCTTATTGGTCGAGGTCTATGAGAGTTGGTGAGGCATTGTCGGCTCATTCAAACTCAAAGTACAATGAGTTTACTTCCTCTGAATCCTCAGACCTTCACCTGATGTTCCTTTATTAACATTCGTCTGAACACTTCAGTTCGCTGGCTCGATTTCCTTTGCAGATTCAGTTGGTCGATGGCTGACCAATTGACTTCCTCCATACTGAGTTCTTCGGCTGAGTGCAGAATCTTCTACTGAATCCATAGCTACTAAACTCTAGCCTACTGAGTTCTAAAAGCTGAACTCAACTAAGTTATTACAATATCGAAGGCCCATCATTCAGCTGGGGGTTTTGGGATTTTCAAAACTTATCATATACACTCATCCCAATAATTTCCCCCTATTTGATGATGCCAAAACCTTTTACAACAACTACTGCTACTAACTATGCAAAAAAAATAATATTACAAGGTAATCTAGGCATAGTACCAGAGCAACAACATAAAACAAATATCACAAAACTCAATTTCGCATAAAAGAAAATTATCGGAGCATTAACAAAAATAGAGCAATGTCACACAATTGAATTTCTCATAAGGAAAAGTATCAGGGTATTATCAAGCTGACTATCTAATCAACACAGAGAAAACAATTTCCCTTATGAAATGGAGAAACAATTCCCTTATCACACTTAAAATCAATTTCCCCCTTTTTTGGAAAGGAAAAGCAGTTTCTTTTAAATAATGTTAAGCAATTGAACCACAGAAACATATAAGCAGATATGTGAGTGTGTGATCTGATTACTTTAGTAATCAGTAGTGTTGAATGAAAAGTACATAGCCTAGTGACAATGAGTAGTTGTCGCAGGCCAAAACAAAAGATATGTCATATATGAGATAAAGATGTTACAAGTACATGACATTTTAATTCTAAAGCCAAGAAGACTAGGGGCAATCAGCTGGACTTCTTCTTGAAAGGTTGCATGCGAGCTTTGAAGTCAGCAGACTTCTTCTCCTGAAGTTCAAGACCATAAGCTGAATACACATGGTGCCTTTGGGCCTTAATCTCTTCCTTGTCTTCATCATCATGTTTGTCAAGACCTTTGTTGGTCCCCGAGAGCACGTTCAGGTGTAGAGGGGGGGGGTGTGAATACACCGGAAACCGATTTTCTCAACTTAGAACACGAACAGTCCTGTTCAGGATAGTGTCGTACTGAATAAGTTTAGCAGACCAGATAGCTGTTCTGAATCATGTGTGGCAAAGTGTCTGACTCTACTGAGATTTGCTAGGCGGCGGCCAGTCGGAATTCAGTATCAGCAGATAGAGTCCAGTGGTGCGGAAAGTGTAGGCCCAAATCAGTTGAGTTGGAAAGACGTTTATATTAAACCAGTTTCAGTAGAATAATGAGATCAGTCAAGTTCGCTAAAACTGAGTTGAATGATTTTAAAGGATAGTTTTCAGTATGATCAGTTAAAATGAATGCAACAGTAAATAGACACAAGCGAGAGACACAGAGATTTTTAAAGTGGTTCGGATATCAAACAATCCTACGTCCGCTGTCCCGAAAGATCAGGAGGCTATTTATTATACTGAGTTAGTCTGAGTTAGCTTGTACACAGGACAAAGCCGCGTCTTGGAATTTATACTGAGCAAGTCTTAGTTTACACGGTTATCAAACTAAAGTGTTTGACAAACTCTCCAACTATGAAGGAGTCCTTTTACAATAAGGAACAAGTTCAACTATGAACTCCTTTGTCTAAGCTATAGATATATTCGGTTGAGCTTAGGGTTAGAGGGATAGGGAATGAGAATGTAGCTTCTAGAACGACGAACAGCTGAGTTTTGCTATGAGTTCGTGTAACGTCGTTTGGATACTAGAGGCTTGTATATCGGTTCAGCTTGGTTCCCTACGAGCTTAGAATGTAGTCTTTCGCCGGAGAAATATTCTTCGAGTTCTTGCGGAAGACTTAGGCTTTTTGATTTGCTCATTGAATGCTCTGTGTTCTTGTGTTTTCCCGTGAGCTTCAAATTTCGAATGATCCCTCTATTTATAGAGAAGAGTCTTGGAAAGATCCGTTGGAGACGATCATCCCTTACTCTCTCTCTTTTGGTAGCTAACGGCTCTTTTGAAGTAGAGTGACAGTGTCTTTTCCCTCCTTTTCCGGAAAGTTGTTGACTTGCAGCTTTAGTAGGTATAAGGCACGTGTCTGCTTGTCATTCGTCAAGGTTTAGAAAGCAGTTGAGACAGAACAGACCTCGAGGCATACTGAAGTTGACTTCTTTCTTCCTCGTATTTGACTATGCTGATTGTCTTTCAAAAGATCTGACAGTTCAAAAGGCTGTCTGGCCGTTGCTGAGTCTAATCTCTGATTCAGCAGTGAATAAGCTGAGATTGCTCTGCGAAGATCAGCTACGAGCACGGTGAACTACTCTGCGAGTTCGGTTCATTTGTCTCTTCTCGGTATCTTGCTCTTTGAGTCCAATACATGCTGAGTCTTCTACATGCAGTCTTGAGGCCGATAAGCTGCGAGCGCTGAACTAGAGTCGAGTGTCTGCTGAGTCTGAACCCTCAGAGACAAAAATAATTACAAAGAAACCGATCAAGATAGGGTTTTGGGATCTTCAAATCTTCATAGATTCACTCAGAGTATAAGCCTACTAAGTGCATGTCAGTACGGAAGACAGAATCATTTCCCACTATGTATTACTGTGCTGAGGATAGAATCATCACCCAACAATTTCCCCCTATTTGATGATGCTAAAACCTAACATCTATGCTGACACTAAACTACTCAGAAACAGAGCTCCTTACAATATTACAAGTAGTATCAGTGGAGTTGTTCTTCAAGTTCTAGACTACTGAAGGGAGCAGGGCAGAGGGTCAGAATAAAGAGACTAAGCATTTCCCCCTGACAGTAATTTCCCTTAACAGAACAAGTCTATCAGAATCTAAGCGGCTACTGACAGAGAATCAATCAGTGAGTGTGTGAGTCAGTAATCACTTCAGTGATTATGAGTGTTAATCATAAAAACAGAACACGGCTTATATAGACAATAAGATATTGTCGAAGCCAAAAGAAGAAATATATATATATATAAAATGATTCAGTACAATACATCTCTTTCTAAGCTAGGAAAGATAAAGAATCTAAAACTAGGAACGTCTGTACTGCTTGATCCTGTCCATGAAGTCTTGCGACTGAGTCTCGGGAAGGGGCAGTCCATACATCCTATAAGTATTCTTCCTCAGCTTCAGAAATTCAGCAAAGTCTGCTGGGTCGTCTTCTTCAAGAAATCTTGCTCCGGCAGCATCCTTCACTTCCTTCTTTATAATCCTATAATGAATAGAATCATCAAGTCTTCTTGGTGGTGGCAGAATTCTGGGTTCAGGGACTCGGACTTCAATGTTTTCTTTGACAGCTTTCTGCATGTAAGCATACATCTCAGGATCAGCCCTCATCGTCCATTCAACGTAAGCATCAGCCTTTGCCTTATCGGGCCAGAATCTCCAAAAGTAATTCCTCTTGATGAATTCTATCTTCAGCGACTCCCATCTCTGAGTGTACTCAGCTGGCATCCACTCATCAGTCCTTGGCCATCTATGTATCTTCAGATCTGTTGGCTTCCTGAACTTCCTGTATCTGTATGGAATATCAGCTTTGGAAGGAACTCTCAGCCTGGCCTCTTGTTCAGTACGGACTCTGAGTGCTTCTAAGTCTGCCATATGTATCCTCTGCCTGGCAGCTTCAATCTGTCTTGCCTCTTCTCCTCTATATAGATATCGATCCATCTGAGCAAAGATGGCTTCGATCTCAGCATCATGTTTCTTCGTTCTTGTGTAGGAAGGCTTGTGAGAAGATTCATCTTCAGAGTCAGCAGGGGTGCTTGATTTATCTTTAGGTGTACCCTGCTTCTCAGTATCCTTCTGTTGTTGCTCCTTCTCCTTTTCTCTATCTTCTTCATCGCCTATCTTCAGCTTCGTAGGAGGCAACCTAGCAGATCTCTTTCCACCGCGTGCTGGAGCCTTTGTCTTGCCTTTGGCATGCTTTGCTTTAGGCTTATTGGCTGCTTCAGCTTTGGCTATCTCCCTAGCCAGCCTTTCATCTGATGCTATCTGAGCCTCCTCCTCTGCAGAAATGTATCTCTTCGACTTCTTGGAGGGAGGGGTCGGGAGAGTTAGGATTTTCTTACCTTTGCCTTTTACTGGAGGTAGGAGAGGAGCCTCTTCCTCTTCTGAATCCTCTAGTTCAGCATACTCAGCAACCTCCTTGATTATATCTAATGGGGTTTGAGTTGCATGAGTAGCTTGTATCCTGGTTCCTGAGCCACTTGGGCCGATCTGCTTTGAGATTCCAGTTGAGACACCTCGGGCCTCACCCGGTCGGTTCGGTAGAAGGCCTGTTGTGCGAGTACGGCTTGCTTACGCCTCGGCCGTGTCTTCTTGGGAGACTTCGGTATGGCTTCCCCCCCTTAGTGGATTTTTCGGTTTCGGTAGATGCTTTAGTGAGGGTCGGCTTAGCCGTCTTGACTCCCTTCTCTTTTTCCTTTACTGCTCCCTTGTCTTTTCCTTTTCCCCCTTTTTGGCATCAGCAAATATGAGCCGGGGTAGGGAGCGAGATACCTTTGTATTCGAGGCTCTTGTACGGGGCGACAATACATCAAGTCTTGTATGTATCTTGGTCGGCCCCTCGTGCGGCTCATTCTTCTCATGGATCATTTCATCTTTGTAGTGTTGATGGGGAATGATTAGGCTGTTGCCTTGAATTCTTTCGGCTTGTCGTCAACCTAATCTTCCAAGGCCTGCTTGGATAGAGGAGATCCTGAGTTCGTTGGCACGGGAGATGGTTGTGACGGTCCGAGTGGGAGGACGAGAGAGGCCTTAAATTTTTCAAGTAATTTGGCATGTCCTTCCTGGATCGGTCTTAGGCGAGTATCGAAGGTAGTTTTACGCTTTGCCGGCGCGTCGAGATACGATAGTGGAGACATCGGGGCGGGCGATTACGTCATGGAAGTTCTCGGCCCCTTAATCTCGGCGCAAGTGGCTTGGGCGGTCTCTTTCCACACCTTGTGGATGGCTTTGGCAAGGGTACGGTTACGGGTGCCTTGGCTTCGAGAGCCTTTGCCATTGACTTCGGCGTCGGCTTTTGGGGTGGGCGCTACTTTAAAGGGCGACTCGAGCAAGAGGCGAGCGAGGCTCTGCGAGGTTGAAGTACCGGCCCACCGACTTCTCGGGCCCAAGGATACTTAGAAGTTGTTCGGTGTGGCTGAAGTATTCTTGTCTGGTGAGTTCCCTCATCGGGCTTCTCGGGGCGGAATCATGGGGTGGGTCCGGCCGTCGTGGTCGAGACCCATCCCGAGGGAGCCGAGCCGGAAGCCTGCTGTTTATTATGCAGCAAGGCCAGCATTGCGGCCCTCAGATCTTCAAGAGTCCCAAGGTCAGCAGGCTCTGAGTAGCCTATCTGCTGCCTTAATATGAGCTCTTCTTCGTGAAGTTGCTCGCAGGAGTGATGGAGAATAAGTCTCTGAAGCTTGTGCCACTCCAGGGACCTTTAGTAGCATGGGAGGCACGGCCGCTTTGCAATGATAACCAGGTCAGTATGGCCAGCTATCTCCGGAATATGCTCATGAATCTCTCGGGATGCTCGAGATTGGATCGCTAAGGCTTCCATCCCGACCGATTCTTGTTCAGACGCCGTCTCCGAATCTTCTACTTCTATCAGTGACGTCTGCTTCTCAGCAGATGGCTGACTGCTGAGTGGTGGAACGTCAAGGGGACTGTTCAGCGTTTCAATTTCTCCACTCTGGGCTTCTTAAGTCTGAACCCCTTGGTCCACTTATGTGGCTTGTTCAGTGGAGACGGCTTTCTCCGGCGGCGAGTCTTTTACGAGGACTCGACTCATCAATCGAGATGTTGCGGCTTTGCGATGCGTTTAGCGGTGGCCTCGGTACTACCTGCGGTTCAGTAGGCACGATAGGAAGAGTCTTCTTCAGTCGCTTTGCCGGTGCCTGAGGCGTTTGAGCTTGAGGAGACCGCTTTTTAGTAGGTGTGGTCTTCTGCGGCGTCGTCTGGCTTGGTGGGGGTCCGACCTTATCTGCGAAGAGCGGCGGCATTGTTATGGAACACGACCTTCTTCACATTAAAATACTGCTTATCGCTGTATGTGATTTGGTCAGAAGCGCAGAAATCTTGAATCATCACCGACAACTTCAGTCCATACAGAAGCTTGCCTTTTGCGCTCAGTCTGTATGACGCTTTGTCAAATTTGGCTGCTTGAACCATGAATTCGCGGAGAAAGAACTCCGTCCAGTTAATCTTGGCTTTGTCATAAATCGCCATCATCAGCTGAATCTTGGGCCTTGATACTTGATCGAAAGAGCCCGCTTGGCTAGTCAGTAGATGTGTCACAATGTACGCTAAAGCTCGGTACTGAGGCAGCATCATGTTCTTTGGGAAAGCGGCTCTGAACGCTGTGGGTTTCCCGCAGAAGATAGAGAGGTAGTCCTCCACCAGATCGTCATTATACCCAACGGTGCTGAGTCCCTCAGAAGGTAGATCGAAGCTTCTCCTCAGTGCTTCCTTGATCGACATCTGCTTCAATTGTGAGGCAGCTTCGCCGATGGTGTGTACGACAAATCTTCCAATGATATCACCAACTACTGAGTCTGAATTGAGGTAGACTTCAGCAACTTGCCTCGGAAGGAAGAACATCGGCTTCCTTGATAGAAAGCCCTCCAGACCGGATTCTCTGAGAGCAGAGAAGATCTCGTCCACGAAATCCGAGTCGCAAGCATCGAATTCCATGGCTGGTTCACACAGAGCCACGTCTTTATCCAAGATTTCCTGCATGTTTACGGGAGCGTCCACAGTTACATTTGAACTCGCCATTATATCTATCACAAGAAGAATTTATCAGTATCGAACTCGATAGAACGATCGATATAAGCGTCTTGAATTTTAAAAAAAAATTATTGTAACGAGATCTAATAATCATACCAATGAAAAAGCGGCGTTTGAGAAATATGCAAGTAGGGTTTGCTAGATAGATCTCAGATTTTTCGGAGTAAAAAGATTTGAAGAATGCTAATGGCGGTTTCTAAGGTATGATCGAAAATATATATCTAAGTGAAGGTGAACGGTTATCGATCAATGGCCGAGTTTGAACTTGCTTTATGAGATGGACGGTCAAGATTAAATAGTATATTATAGGTAATGATCACAAAGCCGCCTAAGTCAAAAGCCAGTTGTAAATTGCCTAAGTAGTAACTATGATACGACATGCATTAAATGCATGGCAGAGTTCAGCATACTTATGTATAGAATGTCGTGCATTAAATGTAAGCCGTTAATATTAAATGACAATCCTAGAGATATTAAATACGATGCTGACTCTGAACAATAAATGCATATTACAGTTCTATTAGTTACTGCGAGTAGAGATACGCAAACTGTTCGGTGAACATCGTAGTCGGCGGATACCTCGTGTAGATGGTTCTCTTGAGTCTCTACGTGCGATTTTACTCGATGCGAGAGTGAACATTCCCCCTTCTTGAATGCTCCTCTCCACGAAACCTCTTCTTGGCCGGAGTCGGTAGGGTCCAGCAGACCTAGCTCTGCGAAAGTTCTCGAATACGGATTCGGCTAGAGGCTTGGTCAGTATATCAGCCCTTTGTCTGTCAGTATGGATCTTTTCCATCCTGATATCCTTCTTTTCGACATGGTCACGAATGAAGTAATGTCGATGTCCACGTGCTTGCATCTTGTGTGAAGTACGGGGTTACGAGTGATTGCAATAGCACTGTATCTTGTCGCGAGAAGATTGGCACTTCATTACGAATGACATCATAGTCACGTAGGCTCTTTGTCTCGGCCCGAAGGATTTGGGCGTAGCAACTTCCGGCTGCCATGTATTCAGCTTCAGTAGTTGACGTGGCTACTGAGTGATGTTTCTTTGAAAACAATGAGATCAACTTACTGCCAAGGAACTGACACATTCCTGAAGTTGACTTTCGGTCAATTCTACACCCTGCATAGTCAGCATCAGAGTAACCAGTTAGTTCTATATTATCATCAGCTGGATACCATAAACCCATGTCAGGTGTTCCTCTGAGATAGCGGAGAATCTTCTTTGTTGAGTCCATGTGACTCTTCTTGGATTCGCCTGAAATCGAGCGCAGACACCTACTGCATAAGTTATGTCAGGACGAGTAGCTGTTAAGTATAATAAAGAACCAATTACAGCACGAAATTCAGTTTGGTCTACTGATACTCCCTCCTTATCAAGATCAATTTTCATGTTTGTGTTCATCGGGATCTTGATAGGTTTGCCGGATGTGCAACCGAATCTTTTGATGAGGTCTCGAGTGTATTTGCCTTGATTAATGAACGTCCCCTTTTCATATTGTTTGACTTGAAATCCAAGGAAGTAGTTCATTTCTCCCATCATTGACATCTCGAACTTATCCTTCATCATCTTCTCAAATTGTTGGCACGTGATGACATTCTTTGATCCAAAGATAATGTCATCTACATAGATCTGCACAAGTAGTAGATCGTCTTCCAGTCGAATACTGAATAGAGTGCGGTCTACTGTGCCTTTCTGAAAACCTTTACGGAGAAGAAACTCGAGATAGGGTATCGTACCAAGCCTCGGGTGCTTGTTTTAACCCCATCTGAGCCTTTACGAGTCCATAAACGATGTCCCTGCTGAAAGCCGGGCGGTTGTTCTACATAGACTTCTTCTTTCGAGATGCGCCGTTCGGGAACGCGAGACTTCACATCCATTTGATAGACTACGAATCTTTGATGTGTTGCGTAGGCTAGGAATAGTCTAATTGCCTCCAATCTTGCAACTGGAGCGAACGTTTCATCAAAATCTATTCCTTCAGCTTGACAGTAGCCTTTTGCCATGAGTCTTGCTTTGTTCCTTACTATGACGTTGTTTTCGTCCCGCTTGTTCTTGAAGACCCATTTTGTTCCAATAACATGTTGATGTCGGGGTCTATCAACAAGCTCCCAAACTTCGTTTCTCGTGAACTAATTCAGCTCCTCCTGCATAGCTATGATCCAGTCAGCATCTTTTAGTGCTTCCTCAATCGTCTGAGGTTCGTCAGTAGACAAGAAGCAGGAATATAAGGCGTTTTCTCCTTGACAAAATCTGGATCTTGTCTTTACTCTTCTTGAGGGATCTCCAATAATCGAGATCAGCAGTATGAGAGTCCAGCCACGATCTTCGATGTTTCAGCTCTTCATCGGAAATTTGTTCAACACAGATAGTAGGTGAGTTAGGCATTTCAGTTGTACTATTCTGAGATTGAAGCATTTCAGTAATGAGAGTGTGATCTAATGAGTCACCAGGTTCAGGGGCATTCAGCTCAGGAACATTAATAAATGTTCCCCCTGAGTTGTTATTCTCAGTAGTGGTCTCAGTTACCTCTGGGGTTTCTTCATTCACTGAGTTACCTGGGATTGACTCTGTTCAGGAGAGTCAATCGGCTCAGCTACATTTACTGCTGGTTGAGATTCAGTAGACTTGTCTTCAGTTTCCTCATCTGAATCATCATCCCAACAAAGCTGGATCTTTTCGACTTTGTCTTTTAGGCTTAGATCCTGTAGCTGCTTACTGATGTCCTCAGATTCAGAATTAGAGTTATTGCTCCTGTCTTCAGTAGCAAACTCATTAAAAACAACATGAGGGCTTTCCTCCACGCAAAGGGTTCGATAGTTGAATACTCTGAAAGCTTTGCTGACCCGAGAGTATCCTAAGAATACTCCCTGATCTGACTTGCTATCAAAAGTTTTCAGCTGATCTTTCCCATTATTGTGGATAAAGCATGAGCACCCAAAAATATGGAAATAGGATAGAGAAGGTTTCCTGTCGTTCCATAGTTCATATGGTGTTTTCTTTTGTTACTTTGTCAGTAAAGATCGGTTCTGAGTATAACAAGAAGTATCAGTGGCTTCTGCCCAGAATTTGGCTGGAGTCCTGAGTCTGCGAGTAAAGTTCTAGCTGCTTCTTTGAGAGTTCTGTTCCTTCGTTCGGCAACTCCATTTCTTTGAGGTGTGCGTGCGGCCGATGTCTCATGCTCTATTCCTTCTGCTTTGCAGAAATCCTCCACCATAGAAATAAGGAACTCAGTTCCTCTGTCAGAACGAATTTTGACAATTTTGGTGTTCTTCTCGACACTGAGCCTTTTCAGAAGCCTTGGTAACTCTGTTTTGACGTCAGACTTGTTAGCAATGAATATGACCCAAGTATAGCGCGAGTAGTCATCGATGACCACTAAAGCATATTTCTTGCCTACGATCGTCCTTGGAGAGAGCTGGACCGAACAAATTCATATGTAGCGTTGAAGGATTCCATCAGTGGAAGGAGATGGGACAGGTGGAGTTTGATTCCTTGTTTGCTTTCCCTTCAGACATGCTTCACACTGAGTGTCTTTGCTGAATACTTCATTCGGCACTCCTCTTGCTAGAGTGTTTCTTGCTAGTTTGTTGAGTGTTTTGAAGTTGAGATGGCTGAGTCTTCTGTGCCATAGCCACCCCGTTTGGTTGTCGTTCTTCGCTAACAGACAAGCTTCAGGTTCAGCTGAGTTCCAGTCAGCTACATAGATATTCTTCTTGCGCGAACCTGATAACACTGTTTTCCCTGTGGATTTATCAATGACATCACAGAAACCAGCGTCAAATATCACTCTATTCGAGTTATCACAAAATTGACTAACAGAGAGAATGTTATGCTAAAGTCCTTCAACATATGATACTCTTGGAACTTTGGCAGTTCCAATGCTAAGTGTTCCATGTCCTCTTGTGTAGCCTTTAGCATTGTCTCCAAACTCGATTTTGGGTCCTTCTTCAGGGATATAATTCTTCAGCAGACTCTTTTGGTATGTCATTTGTCGTGAGCATCCGCTGTCCACATACCATGGATCTTTGTGCACCTGCAAAATAGAATTATATTCAGGTACCCTTTATTTTTGATTTTGGGTCCTTAGATGTTAGTTTTAGTAACCCATATCTGTCTAACGACCCTGGTGGTCTCAGACAGTTTCTTTCCACTTGAGTCAACATATTTGACCCTTTGGGTAGTCTTCTGCGACTTCTGAGGCTTTTCAGGTTCAGGAGTCCGGATCTTCTGAGCTGGTGGACTGCTGACCTTTGCCTTTTGCACGGCTTTCTTCTTTTTCTGACTCTTGGGTCCTCTTCTGACTATAGGATCATAAAAATATGAACCATATTGAGCTGGATGTGTCAGCTGAGGAGGTCCATACTGATCAGCCCTTTTAGATTTGCTGGTTCCCCCTTAAACCATATTGAGGTGGATTTGTTTTGGTGCTGATCTTTTTGTCAGTGTGCTGATATGTAGGATGAGGTGCCTTCATCTTTTGTTTGTTCTTTGCTAGGGGATTCAGAATATCTGAATTGATTGTCTCCCCTCGAGCAAACCTATCAGCAAGCCGGTCTTCTGAGTGGACTAGGGCAGGCGATGAGGTACCATAGCTGAAACCAAGTACTTGCTTGCAGTGCTTGGGCTTGTTGCTTGCTAGCATAGCCTCCAACTTCTTCTCACCGCCCATGTACCGCTTAGTCATCAGATTTCTCCAGACATCATCACTTTTCTTCAGTGTTTCATGCTCGGTCTGAAGTTCTGACATTTGTTGCTTCAGTAGACTCAATTCAGTATCTTTCTGAGTTAAGTCATTGGTCAGAACTGAGATCTGATCTTCTTGATGCTGAGACTTGGCCATCAGAGAGTCTATCTCCTCCCTGAGTCTCAACACAAGTCCTTCTGACTCAGTAGTAACCTGACTTTTCGAAGAAAGTCTCTGATTCTCTATTTTCAAGGTATCAAACTCCTGAAGAGTCTTACTGAGCTGCAGACTCATATGAATCTGTTCGTCTAGAAGTTCTTCATATGCTGTGCTGACGTCCAGATTCTTGTTTGCTCCTGAAAGAGTGTCGTGTGTGCAGTGTGAAGGAGTGTTAAATAGTTCATGAGAGTTTACCTCATCCTCTTCTCCTGCCATTAGACACTTTTCAGCAGTTTCTTCAGCTTCAAGCTCTAGGGCCATGAAAGCTGCTTCATCATCGGATGAATCCATGAAGGAGTCGACTTCTTCTGAGTCGTCTGAGAGTTCACCAGCTATGTATGCTTGTCTCTTCTTGGCGAACTTCTCTCTCCTTGCTTTGCGTGCTGCTCGTTCAGCACTACTGAGCTCAGGACCGTCATATTGATAATGTCCTGGCTTTTTACAGTTGTAACAGGCGATGACTCTTTCTTCTTTGCTTTCGCTATCTTTTGATGGTGCTGAGTCATCCCTATTTTGCATTCAGAAGTATGCAAGTCAGGAGTACGTTTCGGCGTGTATTCAGACTTACCTTTTGATTCTTGATAGGCTTTAGTCACTTTTCTGCGCCGCTCCTTTTCCTTCTGATACTTTACGGCAAGCAGTGCGTACTTCTGAGCGAGACATCCTTCTTGTATGTTGTTGAGTGAAGGTTCAGTCTTACTCGACGTAGGGGATGCTTTGCTGACTGATGCTTTGAAGGCATGGTCAATTTTGGTGTCAGCTTCAGCTCGTTGCTTCCGTTGAGGTCTGTCAAACTCGAATTCCTCTACTTGAAGTTCTGAAAAGATATGGTCAGGAGTAACAATATCTAAGTCAGAATGTCGTAATAATGTAGCAAAAGGAGTCCAATGACCATCTGGCAGTGCCCTCAGTATTTTGAGATTCATTTCTCGGTTGGAGAATGTCTTTCCCAGCCCGTTGATGGAGTTCATCAGATTCGTGAATCTAACACTGAGATCTTCAATGGTGTCTCCGGGCATGAGAGACAAACTCTCCAGCTTTTGGAGTTCCAGCGCAAGTTTGTTAGCTTTGATCTTCTGAGTCCCCCGACTCAGTAGCGCTAGAGCATCCCAGAGTTCCTTTGCAGTCTTGCATTCCTGAACCCTGCCGAGATAAGAATCACTAAGAGTGGTTAGTATGGCATTCCTGGCGACTCGGTCTAAGTTGTGAAGTTTCTTCTCCTCAGGGGTGAAGAGACTTCTGTCTTTGGGAATCTTCTTCATGGTCACCATTCCTCCTCCAGCTGCTGGATCCTGAGCTACGACACTATCGATCATAGGAACGATAGGTCCTTCCTCAAGTACTTCGGTCATGCTGTCGTGGAGGGAGGTCAGATGAGCCTCCATTCTGACCCGCATACACCATAGTTCTCTACTGAGAACAGGTTCCATCCTTATACCTGACATATTAGTCATGATGAATAATCATATGAATGAAGAATGATATGCAGTGAAAACATTTTTCCGGATCCGTTCAAGTAGACCAGTTTCAAGATAACAAGAGTCTTATAGAACTCCTGCTCTGATACCAATTGTTGGTCCCCGAGAGCACGTTCAGGTGTAAAGGGGGGGGTGAATACACCTGAAACCGATTTTCTCAACTTAGAACACGAACAGTCCTATTCAGGATAGTGTCGTACTGAATGAGTTCAGCAGACCAGATAGCTGTTCTGAATCGTGTGTGCAAAGTGTCTGACTCTACTGAGATGCGCTGGGCGGCGACCGTCGAATCGGTATAAGCGAGATAGAGTCCGGTGGTGCGGAAAGTGTAGGCCCAAATCGGTTGAGTTGGAAAGACGTTTATATTAAACCGGTTTCAGTAGAATAATGAGATCAGTCAAGTTTGTTGAACCGAGGTGAATGATTTTAAAGGATAGTTTTCCGTAAGATCCGTTAAAATCAATGCAACAGTAAATAGACACAAGCAAGAGACACAGAGATTTTTAAAGTGGTTCGGATATCAAACAATCCTACGTCCACTGTCCCAAAAGATCAGGAGGCTATTTATTATACGGAGTTAGTCTCTGTCAGCTTGTACACAGGATAAAGCCGCGTCCTGGAATTTATACTGAGCAAGTCTCAGTTTACACGGTTATCAAACTAAGTGTTTGACAAACTCTCCAACTATGAAGGAGTCCTTTTACAATAAGGAACAAGTTCAAATATGAACTCCTTCGTCTAAGCTATTGATATATTCGGTTGAGCTTAGGGTTAGAGGGATAGGGAATGAGAATGTAGCTTCTAGAACGACGAACAGCTGAGTTTAGCTATGAGTTCGTGTAACGTCGTTTGGATACTAGAGGCTTGTATATCGGTTCAGCTTGGTTCCCTACGAGCTTAGAATGTAGTCTTTCGCCGGAGAAATATTCTTCGAGTTCTTGCGGAAGACTTAGGCTTTTTGATTTGCTCGTTGAATGCTCTGTGTTCTTGTGTTTTCCCGTGAGCTTCAAATTTCGAATGATCCCTCTATTTATAGAGAAGAGTTTTGGAAAGATCCGTTGGAGACGATCATCCCTTACTCTCTCTCTTTTGGTAGCTAACGGCTCTTTTGAAGTAGAGTGACAGTGTCTTTTCTCTCCTTTTCCGGAAAGTTGTTGACTTGCAGCTTTATTAGGTATAAGGCACGTGTCTGCTTGTCATTCGTCAAGGTTTAGAAAGCAGTTGAGATAGAACAGACCTCGAGGCATACTGAAGTTGACTTCTTTCTTCCTCGTATTTGACTATGTTGATTGTCTTTCAAAAGATCGGCGGTTCGAAGAGCTGTACGGCCGTTCTCGAGTCCGATCTTCGATTCGGCGGTGAATAAGCTAAGATTGCTCTGCGAAGATCAGTTCGAGCACGATGAACTACTCTGCCGAGTTCAGTTCCACTATCTCTTCTCAGTATACTGCTCCTGCTGAGTCCAATACATACTGAGTCTTCTACATCTGGTGTTGAGGATGATAAGCTACTGAACGCCTGAACCAGAGCAGAGTGTCTGCTGAGTCTGAACCCTCAGAGACAAAAACAATTACAAAGACATGGTTCACCGATCAAGATAGGGTTTTGGGATCTTCAAATCTTCATAGATTCGCTCAGAGCATAAGCCTACTAAGTGCATGTCAGTACGGAAGACATAATCATTTCCCACTATGTATTACTGTGCTGAGGATAGAATCATCACCCAACAACCTTTGTTGTTGATAGCATCAAAGATTTCTTCCTCAATCTCCTTCTTGCAGATATTGTCTTGATATGTGAGAGGAGGAGGTAAGGTCCTGAACTTAGGTGCTCTGAGAGTTTGGCCGGACTGTTCCAGTAAAGTCTGAATTTTAGCATAGAGTGAGGGATCCAGTTATTTCAGTACTTCAACAAATAGCTCGTCGTGATCGGGTCCTTCATCAAACAGCTTCCATACATAGAATCTTTTGAGAAAGTCTACTTTAATTTGTTCCCATCGTTGATTGTAAGGAACCCACCCATCAGTCCTTTTATAGATCACTGTTTTCACCTCAATGCCAGGTACCCTTCTTCTGAAGAATTTTGAAGTGGGAGGGATACTTCTGTCTTTCACGAGAAGTCTTTCTCGAGCTTGTTTTTTTGTCCTCAGCCTGAGTGCCTCTAGATCAGCAAGATGAATTCTCTCTCTGGCTTCTCTGATCTGTCTGGCCTCAGCTATCTTGTCCAAGCCTCTCTCAGAGCTACCCCAGATTTCCTTACATTTCAGTTTTCATGTCTCTTCGACAATTCTATTGTAGAGATAAGCTGCAGATCTGAGTCGCTTGGTTCAGCTAATTTTGACTTAGGAGTTTGAGGCTTCTCAGCTTGTTTGGACTTATGAGGAGTTTTAGTAGCTGCAGACTTGGATTGCCTAGGCAATACTGATCGAGTTCTTGTAGGAACTAGAGTGCGGATCTGTACGCCTTTCTTAGCTTTCGTCTGCTTTCCATCCTCTTTCTCAAGTTCACGCGCTAGCTGTTCATCATAAGCTATCTACTCTTCCCGTGTTTTGAACTTAAGCTTCTTTGGGGGGCTTGGGCTCGGAGAAGAAGGAGCTTTTCCTTTGCCTTTGGCTTTGGCTACTGCTGACTTCAGTGGTGGCTCTTCTTCGGGTAAGGCTTCAAGATACTTAGCCACTTCGATGAAAGCCTCGTCAGCGGGCTCTCCTAGGCTTCAGCATGTAGAAATTCTTTGCTTTTACCTTCCCCCTTGCTCGTTGCTGTAGCTGAGCTGGGTCCTGCCTCTTCAGATTTCAACAGGATCAGTAGTTTTGCCGATCTACTACTTTCCCCCTTTTTGGCATCATCGATCATAGTTGCCACGACAGTCACCCTGTTATTCAGCTCCTCGATAGATGATCTAATACATTTGAGAGAGGCTGCAACATCACCAATTGGGTCTGTGTGCGAAGTCCATCTCTTGTCATTCTCTGAATTTATGGCTTTCAGTAGAGCTGACTTAGATGCTTCGATGCGCTTGATATATGTCTCAACAGAATCAACAACTTCCTTCTCGATCTGTGAGCGTGCAGCATGTTGTTCCACCAGTGCTTTAGCGACACTTTCAGTGGAGAGCTTATGTCGCTCTTCAACTGTCTTCAGAACCCAAGCTGTTGCAGTGGTCATTTCCTCAAAGAATGTCTTGGCCTGAGTCTGCAAAATGATCTGAATTTGAGTTGTCAGATCGGTCCTTTGTGCTTCAAGTGCTTTAGTGAGGATCGCTTCAGCATTAAGTTCAGTTGGAGTGCTGATCCTATGCACTTTAACTGATAAGTTGCCCAAAGTCTTGGTCTGATCCTCTGTGAATTGGCTCCACTTAGTGTTCACGTCTGATGCGAGGAGAAGGTTCTTGTGACCTTGACGTTTGATGCACTTATTGATAGATGCCACTTTCAGATCCTTAATCTCAGCAAACTTCTGAGTTTGGGCCTTAATAATTTGCCCTTCGGGATCAAATGATGGAAGTTTTTTCTTCTCCATAGACAAACTTCTGAATCTGGGCCTTGAATTCTGATATGAAGAATTATGTCCAATTCACCTGAACACCATGTACTATGGCTATCATGATTTGAAGCCTGATCCTAAATAATTGATTGTAGGGTCCAGTTGAATTGGTGAGGATTTAGTTGACGTTGTATTCCAGTCCTCGATATTCAGGGAGCAGCTGGTTCTTGGGGAATGTCGCTTTGAATATAATATCCTTCATACCACTGCACAGTAATAGGTACTTATTGATAGACGTTTCTTTGTACCCTATCGGAGAAATACCTGTGTTGGGAAGCTGAAAGTTGCGTTGAAGGAAGTCGGCGATATCAAGTTCATCAATATCTGCTACCCAACCTTTATTACTCGTTTCTTACTGGAATTTGAAGCAAGAAACTTCCTGACCATCTTCTCCCTCGTGGATATTAAGGAAGAATTCCGCGATCTACCTTAAAAAATAGTGCATGGGAGCCGTAGTCAGAATTGATTCGAGGTTGGACGCCTGAAGAAGATCAAAAATCCAGTCCATACACTCCACTCCGCAAGATCGAAATGCGAGTACCGGCTCGAACCACACTCTTTTGTTGGTTATAACGTCTTCCATATCGGATGAGATCACAACAACTTTCTCGGGAAAAGATGACATTGCTATGATAAAAACTGAATCTGCAAAATAAGTGTTAGCACTTGAAAATAGAGTAAGTTAGTATCAGAAGCAGTTTTTAGAGAGATTTACCGAAAGAGATGTGCTTGATCGTAATAGATTTCTAAAAAAATATGTTTGCAGAGCACAAGTCGATGGTCAATGGCGGAAAAGTGATTTAGTCGAGATATACATAAGGATATATATGAAACTGAATATGAGCGGTTTATTCCTTGTGCGGTTGAGATTAATCAGTTTTTGGAACATTGGACGGCTTAGATTAAATGTTATAAGAGGCTATAATTACTAGCCGCCTATAATCTCGACCTACTTATCTTTATCACTTAATAGGTAAGGTGAAATGACATGCATTTAATGCGCCGCAGTAAGCATATGGAATGTCGTGTGTTTAATGAGAACGATATGCTTACTGACATACGATGAACATTAATGGCGGAATATAAATGTTATATCATGCTGATCACTAAATGCTGAATAAGTACTCATAACCTGTCAGCTAAACATAGTAGTCAGCTGATACCACTGTGAAGACGCTAAGTATTTCAGCAGTACTGAGAGTTTGTTCCCCCTCAGTCAATACCCTCTGTAAACTTGATATCCCTTCTGAAAGTCGGGCGATTGTTCAACGTAGACTTCCTCCTTCAGCACGTCGTTCAGGAAAGCTGACTTCACATCCATTTAATAAACTGTGAACTGCTGATGTATTGCATATGCTAGGAATAGACGAATGGCTTCCAATCTTGTAATTGGAGTGAGCGTTTCGTCAAAGACCATCCCTTCTGCTTGACAATATCCTTTTGCAACAAGTCTATCTTTGTTCTTGATGATGATGTTGTTTTCATCTCGCTTGTTTTTGCAGACCCACTTCATTCCTATCACATGCTGATGTCTAGTTCTGTCTATAAGCGTCCATACGTCGTTTCTGGTAAACTGGTTGAGCTCTTCTTGAATAGCGGTGATCCAGTCAGCATCATTCAGCGCATCCTCAATCGTCTGAGGCTCTTCAGTAGACAAGAAGCAAGAGTATAAAGCACTTTCTCCCTGATAGAATCTGGATCTTGTCTTATCACTTGCTGAAGGATCTCCGATTATTAGATCTGAGCTATGAGAATCTAACCATGAAGGACGACATCTTGTTACTTCATCTGGAATTGACTCTACATAGATAGTAGGAGTATTAGGAATTTCAGTAGTACTATTCGGTAATTGAATTAATTCAGTAACAAGATCAAGTTCTACTAAGTCACTAAGTTTAGGGGTATTCAGATTCAGAACATTAACAGTTCCCCTTGAGTTGTTATTCTGAATAGAGGTGTCAGTTACCACTGAGGTTTCTTCATCGGCCTGAATTACCTGGGATTGATTATGTTCAGTAGAATCAATCTCCCTAGCTACACTGCCTGTTAGTTGATTTTGAATTTCATCGTCTGAATAATCATCCCAAAAATGTTGGATCTTTTCGATGTTATCTTTTAAGCTTAGATCCATTAGCTTGCTCCTGAACAAACCACCGCTTCGTCATTAATTGACGGAGGGAAATTCCATATGATTTTTTCTACTAGGCGACTTGCAGCCTGCAATCCGAACTGGATGGTAACTTAGAACATGGAGTGTGAATCAAACCCATATTTGAATTGAGATACTGATGCAAGTTCTTCCCTTCTCACCCCCAAAAAACCAAACTTTGTCTTATGTAAAGTTGCCATTTACTCCACTTCCCTCCAAATTTCATCAAGTGGTCGTTTTGCAAACCAAACGGAATGATGACTTTGGGTTATACCAAGTCGGAAACTCTGAATAGCTTTCTGACTAATGAATTGCATTTTTAATAAGATCCAAAAGGTTTATCGATCCCAAGGATCCGAACTCGCATTTTTCTCAGCCAATTGAACCTTCTCGAACTGTTTACTTTGTGTGCTGCTTTATTGTTTGCCGGTGCGGTAGGGACCAGGAGATTGGATCTAGCAGTAAGAAGTCGATAGAGAGAGGGCCTGCTTTCTTATATTTCTACATCCGTGAACCAACCCCCTAAAGAAAAATAGGCATAAGGAAAAAACAATAGGCAAGACAAATGGGAAATGCCCTACCTTTGAGTGCGGTTTGACCTTAATTCTTGACTGGAAGGGACACCAAAGGCCTCTGCCTTGAATTGGATCCTTTCAATTTTCCATATATTTATGAAATTGTTCCATTTGACCTCTTCAGCTTCTTGCTGATAGTTTGACTTCCTATCCTTAGTAAATTCATCAAATACAACATGAGGGCTTTCCTCCACCCAAAGGGTCCGGTAGTTAAAGACCCTGAAAGGTTTGCTGACCCTGAGGTATCCTAAGAAAACTTCTTGGTCTGGCTTGCTATCAAAGACCTTTAACTAGTGCTTTCCGTTATTGTGGATAAAGCATGAACAACCAAAAATATGAAAAGGAGATATAGAAGGAGTTCTCCCTTTCCATAATTCATATGGTGTCTTCATGTGCATCTGACTCAGTAGAGTTCTGTTTTGAGTGTAACATGCAGTGTTAGTAGCTTCTGCCCAGAACTTTAATGGTAAACTTGAGTCTTTGAGTAATGTTCTTGCTACTTCCTTGAGAGTTCTGTTTTTCCTTTCAGCAAGACCATTCTGCTGAGGCGTACGTGCCGCTGAGGTCTCATGTTGAATGCCTTCAACTTCACAGAAGTCCTTCATCATCAAGTTTAGAAATTTTGTTCCACGGTCTGAGCGTATTCTTTGAATCTTGATATCCTTCTCGATGCTTAATTGTTTCAGCAGTTTCGGCAGTTCAGATTTGATGTCAGATTTATTAGCGATGAAAATCACCCATGTATATATTGAATAGTCATCAATGACTACAAGAGCATATTTCTTTCCTCTGATCGTCACTGGATTGACTTGCCCAAAAAGATCCATATGAAGCAGCTGAAGGATTCCATCAGTGGAAGGTGACGGAATAGGCGAATTGCTTGACTTTGGTTGTTTCCCCTCCAAGCATGCCTCACAATTCTTATGTCTTTTGAAAACTTCGTTAGGCAGTCCTTTGACTTTGGCATTCATTGCTAGCTTGTTCATAGTCTTGAGGTTCAGATGGCTCAGTCGTTTGTGCCACAGCTATGTTGTTTTGTCATCTGAATTGACTGACATAAAGGAGATTAATTTGAAGTCCTTCAACATATGATACTCTAGGAACTGTTGCAGTTCCTATTTTCAGCATTTCGTATCCCCTTGTGTAGCCTTTGGAGTTGTCACCAAACTCAATTCTGGATCCTTCTTGTTGAACATAGTCGATCAACAGATTCTTCTTATGTGTCATGTGTCTTGAGCATCCGTTGTCCATAATCCAAGGGTCCTTTAGCACCTGCAAAACAGAAAAAGATTCAGGTATCCTTTGGGTTCAGCTTTGGGCCCTTAGATGTTAGTAGACTTTTGAATCCAAGCTTGTCTGACAACCCTGATGGTTTCAGACTTCTTGTCTTTTTTGTTAGCTGACTTCTCCACTGAACTTGGAGATGCTAACTTTTTCTTCTTCTGAGGTTCAACATTTTTCTTCTTCTGAACCTTTGGGGTTTGAACTCTTGGCTTAGAGTAGTATGATCCATGTTCAGCTAGGTGAGTCCATTTCGGTTAGCCAAACTGTTCTGCCCACCTGACCTTCTTGGTTTCCCCTGAGTTGGACTTGGGTGTCTTGGGGCTTGAACCATGGGTCGATTTCTTATTGTTGGGCTAAGGTGCGATCATTTTCTGCTTGTTCTTCGCCTGAGGGGCTATAGGTTCAGCAGTTTGAGTTTTCCCTCTGATAAACCGATTAGCTAGTTTTTTTTAGTCTTTCGATGTAGAAGTGGATGCCCCATATGTATAGCCAAGTCCTTCCTTTACGGAAACTGGCCTCTAAGCTCTGAGCATACTTTCCAACTTCTTCTTGGCTCCTAAATACTGCTCTGTTATCAGTCCTCGCCAAACTTCATCAATTTTCCTGAGTAATTCATAATCCTTTTGTACTTCTGCGAGTTTTTGACTGAGCTTAGCTATCTCAGTGTCTTTCTCAGAGATGTCTTTGGTCAAGACTAAGATCTGTGCTTTCTTGATGTTGAGACTTAGTCATCAAAAAGTTAATCTCTTCCTTCTATCTCATCACAAGTTCTTCAAACTCAATAGAGTCCTAACTTGTCATAGAAAGTCTCTGATTTTCAGCTGTCAAAAGTTCCATGTCCTGAATTGTCCTGCTGAACTGTTGGCTCATCTGGTTCTGCTCTTCGAGCAGATCTTCGTATACAAGAACCACATCTAGCGGTTCACCTACTATCGGTCCCGAGAGTACGTTCAGGTGTAGAGGGGGGGGGTGAATACACCTGAAACCCGATTTCTCAACTTAAAACGCGAACAGTCCTCTTCAGGAGAGTGTCGTACTGAATGGGTTCAGCAGACCAGATAGGTTGTTCTGAATCGTGAGGCAGAGTGACTGACTCTACTGAGGCCTGCTAGTTGACCGGTGTCAGAATTCAGTACCGTTCAGAATAGAGTTCAGTAGTGCGGAAATGTGTAGGCCCAAATTCAATTGAGTTAGGAAAACGTTTTTATCAAAACAGTTTTAGTAGATTAGTGCAGTCGATTAAGTTTTCTGAAACTCAGTTGAATGATTTAAAAGATATTTTCAAAATGCACAGTAAATCAATGCAACAGTAAAATAAAGAACACTGAACACAACGATTTTTAAAGTGGTTCGGATCCAACAATCCTACGTCCACTGTCCCGAAAGATCAGGAGGCTATGTATTATACTGATATAGTCTCAGTCGGTATGTACACTGGACAAACACTGGTCTTGAGATTTATACTGAGCAAGTCTCAGTTTACAAGGTATCAAACTAAGTGTTTGAAAAAACTCTACATCAGTGAAGGAGTCCTTTACAATAAGGATCAGTTCGGAAGTGAACTCCTTCGTCTAAGCTATAGATATAAACGATTGAGCTTAGGTTAGAGGGATAGGGAACAAGAAATTGTCTTCTAGAGCGACGAACGGCTAAGTATAAACTTTGGGTTCGTGTTCAGTTGCTTGGATACTAGAGGTTGTATGATTCTAATTCAGCTTGGTTCCCTATGAGCAGAAATGTAGTCTTTCGTCGGAGATTGACTCTTCGAATTACTTGCGGAAGACTTAGGCGTTTTAGAGTTGGTCTTTGAATGCTCTGAGCTCGTATGTGTTCTCGTGTGTCTTAGATGACCTTCAATTTGATTTTATCCCTCTATTTATAGAGCAGAGATTAGGATAGATCCGTTGGAGACAATGATCCTTTGTCTCTCTCTTTTGGGTAGCTAACGGCTCTTTCGAAGTATGGTAGTAGTGTCCTTTCCCTCCATTTCTGGAAAGTTGTTGACTTGCAACTTTAACAGATATAGGACAGGTGGCTGCTTGTCATTGGTCGAGGTTCAGAAAAGTGGCTGAGACAGAACAGACTTCAAGGAGATCTGAAGCTGACTTCTCTCTTCCTCGTATTGACTCTGCTGATTTGACTTTTAGAGAATCTGACAGTCAGAAGACTGTCTGGCCGTTGCTGAGTCTGATCTCTGATTTAGTAGGATGCTCCTGCTGAGTCGGCTCTACTGAAGATCAGCTCTAAGTTCAGTGAACTACTCCTGCTGAGTTCAGTTCCGCTGACTCCTTTCAGTATACTGCTCCTACTGAGTCCAGTATTACTGAGTCTTCTACTTCTGGTGCTGAGGCAGGTAATCAATTGAGTGCCTGAACCAGATGCAGAGTGTCTACTGAGTCTGAAACCTCAGAGACAGAACAAAACAAGGTTACAACAAAATGGTTCATCAATCAAGATAGGGTTTTGGGATCTTCAAATCTTCAGTAAGTATTCAGAGCACTGGGCTACTAAGTTAGTTCTCAACTGATAAGACTGAATCATCTCCCAACTTTTTGCGCTTTTGCCGGGGACTGAATCATCACCCAACACCTACAGCTAAACTCGTGTCGTGTGTGCATGGTGAAGAGGGGCATATATTAGGATCAGAATTTACCTCAGCCTCTTCTCCGGCCATAAGACATAGTTCAATGTCTTCTGCTTCAATCACGACGAACGCAGCGTCATCATCTGATGATTCCATGAAAAGCTCTGCGTCTCTTGAGCAGTTGGATAACTCTCCAACTATGTAGGCTTGCCTCTTTCTGACAAATTTTTCACGTTGGGCTTGCATTTCAGCTCTTTTTGCTGCTGAGAGTTCTAGACATTCGTACTGATAATGTCCTAGCTTCTTGCATTTATAACATACTGAGCTCCTGCCTTTCCTTTTTGGTGTTTCGAAATATCCAGTGGGGGCAGCTTCAGTATTCCTGCATATAGGTAAAGATTTAGATTCACTTTTCGAGTGATCATTCTCTTTCTTACCTTGATAGCTCTTGGAAGCCCTTTTCATTTTCATTCTCCGGAATTTGTCCTTCTCCTTCTGGTATTTCACAGCAAGGAGAGCGTAATTCTCAGCCAAGTTGTCAGCAGATGGTATTGTCACTAAGCTTCCAGCTGACTGACTTGTGCTTGAGGGACTTGCTCCGGGTGTGCTGATTGATGCCTTATAAGCGTGATCTATTGGCACTTCAGTCTCAGCACCGGGGGTGTGTGGGAGATTAACCTCGAACTCCTCTGCCTTTAATTTTGAAAATATATAATCTGGAGTAACAGAGTTCAGGTTAGTTCTCCTTAAACATGTAGCAAAAGAGTACCACTTTGGCCAGCTAAGAGCCCTTAAGATCTTGGTGTTGGTCTCCTTATTGCTGAATGTTCTCCTAAGTCCGTTGATGATGTTGATTTGATTCATGAATCTGACGCTAAAATCAACAGTAGACTCTCTTGGAAGCATAGTGAATGCTTCGAGCTTCTGCAGCTCTAACTCCAGTTTGTTTTATTTTATCTATGGAGTTCCTTGGCTTAGCACAGCTAGACCATCCCATAGCTCCTTTGTTGCCTTGCATTCGTGCACCTTGCCAAGATACGAGACACTGAGAGTTATCGGTATCGCATTTCATGCGACTCGGTCGAGGTTGTGCAGCTTTCACTCTTCGGGTGTGAAGAGGTTCTTCTTTTTAGGGACTTTCGGGCCGGTTTTGGCACCTGTTGCTCCTTCCACTACGATTTTGAGGTTGACGATCATAGGAACATAAGGTCTTTCTCTAGAACCCCGGCCATGTTGTCATGCAGCGATGTTAGATAAGCGTCCATCCTCACCCTCCATACCGCATAGTTTTCTGCCGAAAACATTGATACTGTCCTAATACCTGAAAAGTCAGACATGTTGAAGAATATGGTATAGGATGCTATGAAGAGATGTAAGTGCAGAGAAAACGGTTTTCAGGATCTGTTCGAGTTTAGACCAGTAAACAGATAACGATGATCTAGAAGAACACCACTCTGATACTAATTATTGGTCCAGAGACGAGCTTCAGGTGTAGAGGGGGGGTGAATACACCTGAATGCAAATTCTAAAACTCAGAACGCAAAAGTCAGCATTAGCTAAAGGTTGCTACTGAACTTTGTCAGTTAGCCATATATGCTTTCTCGATCGCGTGGGCAGAGATTCTCCTACAGAGTATAGTCCTACTGACTTATGTCAGTGAACAATAGTTCAGTACAAGAGTTGTGTGCGGAAGTGTAGGCCCTTAAAATTTGCGTCTCAGGTGAAAATCCATTTTTATGTTTGTTTGATTAAAAACTCAGTTGGATGCTGAATGAAAAGTTAAATCAATGCAACAGTTAAAATCAACACATCGATTTTTAAAGTGGTTCGGATACACAGGGTCCTACGTCCACTGTCCTGAACTAAGTAGGAGATCTTGTATTAATTATACTGAGAAAGCCTCAGTTGATCTGTTCACATGACAGATTCTAACTTGTTTGCTTATACTGAGCAAGCTTCAGTCAATCTCTACGCAAGACAGATATATACTTATAGTCGTAATGACTGAACAGATCTTAACATTTACATGTTATAATTTCTCCAACTAAGAAGGAGTTATTACAATAACAACAGTTCAATAAAATGAACTCGTTCGAGGTTCTAAGCTATTGAGTATTACAATACGCACACTTAGATAGAGAAAGGGAACAATGATTCTCAAGAGAGAAAAACTAAAAAGATCTAAGTCTAAGAGCAAGTTCTTCACTTGAATGTCGTTGTAAGTTCGCTAAAGTGTTTGAGATTTGATTGCTTTGGTTCCCAGTGTATTTCTACCTGAAGACTTTTCTCTATTTATAGTCTTCGATTTGTGAATAGATCCCTTGGAGGGAGTCTAGACACGTGTCGAATAAGACAAGAAAACAACCATAATAATTTGAATGTTGAGTAGAGTCACTGTAGATATTTCCTCTTTTTCCGGCTAGGAGCAGCTTTATGGCATAGCAGGTAAGGCGATGTCGGCTCCTTATTGGTCGAGGTCTATGAGAGTTGGTGATGCTCATTCAAACTTAAAGACATCCTCGATACTGAGTTCTTCGGCTGAGTGCAAAATCTTCTACTGAATCTACAGCTACTGAACTCTAGCCTACTGAGTTCTAACAACTGACCTCAACTAAACTATTACAATATCGAAGGCGCATCATTCAGCTAGGGGTTTTGGGATCTTCAAATCTTATCATATACACTCATCCCAACAAAAGTTCTGCTCGAAGAACAGATCCAGATTCAGTAAGACAATTCAGGAGATGGAACTTATGAAAGCTGAGAATTAGAGTTTTTCGATGAGAAGTCAGGACTCTACTGAGTCTGAAGAACTTGTGTTGAGATAGAAGGAAGAGATTAACTCTCTGATGACTATGTCTCAACATCAAGAAGCACATATCTAAATCTTGAACAAAGACATCTCTGAGAAACTCGCAGAAGTACAGATGGACTATGAGTCACTCAGGAAGAGTGATGAAGTTTGGTGAGGTCTGATGACAGAGCAGTATCTAGGAGCCAAGGAGAAGATGGAAAGTATGCTTAGAGCTCAGAGGCATGTTTCCGTTAAGGAAGGACTTGGCTACACATATGAAGCATGTACCTCTACCTCAAAAGGCTCAGAAAAGCTGGTTGATCGGTTTGTCAGAGGGAAAGTTCAAGCTGCTAAACCTATCACCCCTCAGGCGAAGAACAAACAGAAAATGATGGCACCTCAGCCCAATAACAAGAAATCGACCCATGGTTCAAGCACCAAGACACCCAGATCCAACTCAGGGGGAACCAAGAAGGTCAGGTTGGCTGAATAGTATGGCCAACCACAGTGGACTCACCCAACTCAACATGGATCGTACTACTATGAGCCAAGAGTCAAAAGCCTGAAGGTTCAGAAGAAGAAGAAGTCTGAACCTTAGAAGAGCAAAAAGTAAGCATCGCTAAGTTCAGTGGAGAAGTCAGCTAACAAGAAGGACAAGAAGTTTAAAACCATCAGGGTTGTCAGACAAGTTTGTATTCAAAAGTCCACTAACATCTAAGGACCAAAAGCTAAACCCAAAGGGTACCTGAATCTTTTTCTGTTTTGAAGGTGCTATAGGACCCTTGGATTTTGGACAGCGGATGCTCAAGACATATGATGCATCAAAAAAATCTGTTGACCGACTATGTGCAACAAGAATGAGACATAAAATTGAGTTTGGTGACAACTCCAAAGGCTACACAAGGGGATGCAGAAAGCTGAAAATAGGGACTGCAACAGTTCCTAGAGTATCATATGTTGAAAGACTTCAACATAATCTCCCTTCAAGCATGGTTGTGGCACAGATGACTGAGCCATCTAAACTTTAAGACTATGAACAAGCTAGCAAGGAATGCTAAAGTCAAAGGGCTGCCCAACGGTGTTTTCAAAAGACACAAGAATTGTGAGGCATGCTTGAAGGTGAAGCAAACAAAGTCAAGCAATCCGCCTATTCCGTCACCTTCCACTGATAGAATCCTTCAGCTGCTTCACATGGATATATTTGGGTCAGTCAATCCAGTGACGATCAAAGGAAAGAGGAGTCATCTAGATTCAGCGAAGAAAATTATGCGTTACCTGAAGGGAACATCTGATGTTGGGTTATGGTATCCTGCTGATGATAATCTTGAATTGACAGGTTATTCTGATGTTGATTATGCAGGAAGTCGAATCGGCAGAAAGTCTACCTCATGAACTTGTCAATTCCTCGGCAGTAAGCTCATATTTTGGTTCTCCAAGAAATAACATTTAGTAGCTAAGTCCACTACTGAAGCTAAATACATGGCTGCCAGAAGCTGTTGCGCACAGATATTGTGGCTTCAACAACAACTGAGAGACTACGACATTCATCAAGATGAAGTGTCTATCTACTGCGACAATACCAGTGCAATTGCAATCACACAGAATCCTTTTCTATATACTCGATGCAAGCACATGGACATAAGGCATCACTTCATCAGAGACCAAGAACGATATCAGAATGGAAAAGATCCATACTGATAAGCAACGAGCTGATGTTCTGACCGAACCTCTAGCTGAGACCAGATTCAATGTTCTCTCAGTAGAACTAGGTCTACTAGATCCCACTTACTCAATTTAGTAAGACGATCCAGAGGGTACTGAGTAAGGGGGAACAAACTCTCAGTACTGCTGAAACACTTAGTGTCTTCACAGTGGTATCAGCTGACTACTATGTTCAGCTGACAGGTTATGAGTATTTATTCAACATTAGGTGATCAACATGATATAATATTTATTTCCCGCCATTAATATTCATAGTACGTCATTAAGCATATCGTTCTCATTAAAAGCACGACATTCCATATGCTGACTGCGGTGCATTAAATGCATGTCATTTCGCCTTACCTATTAAGTAATAGAGATAAGTAGGTCGAGATTATAGGCGGCTAGTAATTATACCCTCTTATAACATTTAATCTAAGCCGTCCAACATTTAAAAAACCAATTAATCTTAACCGCACAAGGAATAAACCATTCATATTCAGTTTCATATATATTCTAGTGTTTATCCCTTCTAAGTCACTTTTCCGCCATTAACAAACGATTTGTGCCCTGCAAATATACTTGCTTAGAAATCTATTACGATCATGTGCACATCTTTTGGTAAATATTTTTCTAAACTGCTTCTGTTACGTATTGACTCACTTTATTTTCGAGTGCTAACATTATCTTTACAGATTCAGTTTTAATCATCTTCAATGGCGACGTCCGCAAACAATGAGGTCCTCATCCCCACCGACATGCAGGAGATCCTCGACTCCAAGAGAGTCTGGTTCGAGCTAATTCTTTCATTTAGATCCTGCAACGTCGC
This sequence comes from Lavandula angustifolia, assembly GCA_028984105.1. Classification (NCBI taxonomy): domain Eukaryota; kingdom Viridiplantae; phylum Streptophyta; class Magnoliopsida; order Lamiales; family Lamiaceae; genus Lavandula; species Lavandula angustifolia. Next base: position 4,997,718 of record CM054808.1, on the reverse strand, counting down.
GTGCATGGACAGCATCATCGATGCTCTAGAGACATCCAGTCTTATAACTGTTCTCTCGAGGTCTCCATGTTATAGCCTTCCGAGGCAAGTTGTCAAGTTCTTCATTAACATCCGGCAAGATGACAAGGTGACAGACATTACCTGCATCAACTACATTAGAGAGACAACCCCAACGTCTGGAAAGAGAAGATTGCAGACGTTGATATCTCCAACTACATTCTCAGAAGCTTTCATTTATCTGATGAAGGGATTTCTCCAATCAGATACAAGGAGCCATCCATCAATCAGTATCTCTGCAGATTCAGTGGACAGCAGAACGTGGTATTCAAAGCAGCGTTCCCGAAAAATCAGCTGCTCCCTGAATACAGGGGTCTGGCCTACATAGTGAATCACGCAGGATCGTATGATGAGTTATCCAGGGTCCGGATTCAGCTCATGATGGCCATAATGAAAGGAGTGAATGTCAACTGGAACGCCTTTTTCAGATCTGAATTCAAGGCTCAGCTCCAGAAATTCACCGCTAATGATGACAACTCCAGCCTTCAACTCTTTCCTAAGGGCAAGCTACTCTACGGCTCAAAGGTTTCGATCCTTCTTGAAGATCTGTGCGAGGGAAGAGTAGTATTTGATGATGCATTCCCGTTCGACAAGAAGAACGTGAAGTTCCTAAATGAGGCAGCAGCTGAGAAGTCCATTGGACGAGGACTACATGACAAGCGTCCTTTGGAGATCTCTCAGGATCCTCGTCCAACTCAGCAGAAGAAGAGGAAAGTGTTGGAGAAGCCAGAAAGTACTGAAGTGATTCTTGAGACTGTCTCTATTCGGGACTCAGAGTCAGGTCAGGAGGACATGACTCTAAGAGAGAAGGTCAAGAGGATTCATTCTTAGGAGACTCAGTCAGACATTCCAGCAGACATTCCACCGATTGAATACTCCACATCAGTCCCAACCTCGATCCTGCTCAGAGCAGAACTGCTGAGGAAGTAGCTGATGAAATCCCTGAGATCCTCGATCATGCAGATCTCATGGATATAGCTTTCTGAGCGAGGGTGCAGATCCGTCTAAGGTTCCTGGAATGGTATCTATTGGAAGAGACGATCCACCTAAGGAGAGTCTAAATTGGCTAAAGACGAGCAGATTCTAAGAGAGGAGATTGTCTATGGCAAGTCTGTTGACATCGCCTCCATGGAGGATCTTAAAGCCGCCATGCTGATGCTCCTGAGTCAGAAGGGACAACTTGAATCGACTACTCAGCCCATGACTCATCCTGACTCGCACCCAGACTCACCACCCAATGATGCTGGCCTGGGAGGATCTGCTGAGGGAAAATCTCCCAGGGATTACTCGCCTCCACAACCTCCTTCATCTGGCGCAATCATTCCTACGCCATCTAAATCACGAATCTCAAAAGCATGAGTATGAGACAATTCAGTTGAAGGTCCGAGGATTCAGAGGAAGTGAACTCACAGTACACTTGGAGTTTGAACAAGACTCACCTACTCTCATAACCTCGACCAATGAGGAACCGCCAGCACTTTACCTGCTCTGGTATAAAGCTGCTCCAAGACTGAAAAAGAGGAAATCTCTACAGTGATATTCAAAATCGATATTGCCATTTTCCTTGTCTTATTCGACACGTGTCTAGACTCCCTCCAACGGATCTATTCATGAATCGAAGACTATAAATAGAGAAGAGTCTTCATGCAGAAAAAACCAAACAATAAGGGAACCAAGCACTCAAACGATCAAATACTCTAGCGAACTCAAAGCCAAATACAACGAAGAACTTGTTCATTTGAAGATCATCTTAGTTCTTCTATCTAGAGATCCATTAGTTCCCCTTCTCTAAACTAAACTTTCTTATTGTGATATCATTATCTTAGAAACCTCGAAGGAGTTCATCTGTGTAAACTGTTTCTTATTGTAAGAACTCCTTCATAGCTGGAGAAACTCAAACCTTCACGGTTGAGAATTGTAAAGTCACTATGACTATAAGTAAATATCTGTCCAGCGTACAGATTAACTGAGACTTGCTTAGTATAAGATAACAAGAATGTATCTGTCTAGTGAACAGATCGACTAAGACTTGCTTAGTATAAGCTAATCAAGAACTCTTGCTTTGTTCAAGATAGTGGATGTAGGATCCTGTGTATCCGAACTACTTTAAAAATTGCTTGTATTGATTTACTGTTGCATTGATTACTGTTCACATTGCATAAAACTGACTTTAAATCAAACAGCATAAAACGGGTTTTCAACTGAGACGAATATATTTTAGGCCTACACTTCCGCACAGAATTTCTAATACTGAACTACTGTTCACTGATATAAGTCAGTAGACATACTCAGTAGAGGAACTCTCTGCCCACGCGATCCAGAAATTTAACTGGCCAATTGACTAGTCAAGTAGACTAGTTAAGTAGCAACATTCAGCTATCTCTGGACCAACATGAAGCTTTAATTCTAAACAATTAGCACATTTTTTCCTAACAATTAATACTCAATAAAATGATATTTGTGTTAAAAACAAATAACATACATTTGTTCACAACATATAACACTTCTTTCATACACAAATGACATTTTTTCAAAATAAATATATTTTTTCAAAATAATTAATAATCCATAAATGACACTTTTCGTAAGAATAAATGACACTTTTGTTTGAAACAAATGATACTCTAGAAATGACATATTTGTTCAAAACAAATGACACTTTTGTCAGTGCTGGTAGTTAGTGCTGAAAATGAAAATGACACTTCTGTTTCGAAATAAATAATTTTTTTGTTCAAAACAAATGACACTTTTGTCGGTGATGATATTAAGTGTTCAAAATTGAAATGACGCTTTTGCTCTAAAATAAATGATGTTCAATGAATAATACTTTTGATCACAAAAAATGACACTCATGTCGTAAATTTCTTTTTTTTAAAAAATAAACAAGTTAAAAAATAATAATATAATAATGACGTCATACTGGTGTTATCACACGCGGATTGGAATCAAGTAGGTTAAATAGGCCGGTGCACATACGTTTTAGCCTACGTAGAGTCGATCCAACAGTAATCTTTGGGTATACGTATATATCGTTAATGTTTATATAAACTTTTCTTATCTAGTATTTATAAATTAAAAGGCTATATAGGAGTATATGTCTTCAAAAGTGAATTTAATCAATCCGCACCACGTAAAGTGCGCAGAGATTAGACAGCCACACATCCCTCTTAAATCCCTTCAACAATATTTTATTAGTATAAATACGGTAATATATTTTTGATGACTTTCTCTGTGAGGAGCTGAGAGTAATCCATAGTTGATGCAATCCTGCATAGATAACCCTCCATGTGTATATATATTTATAGTGAAATATACTAGTTTCTAATAGAAAATTAAGCATAATGTCATTTATGCACATTTAATATTTTCATCTATAACTCATTATTGTTTAATAACTAGAAATTCTAAACTTTCTGTTTGAACTGTACTGCAATTAGTACTACTGAGTACGCACATTATACATAAATAAATATGTTTCATCAATTACTTATAATATAGTTAATAAAATGTACTCACTATATATGTCCGTCATTAGTAGCTCAAAATCTTCGAGCATAAGATTTAAGAACATTGTGTCTGTTGTGTAAAGTAGTATAATAGTGGTATGACACATTATATTATATTAGAATATTATTTTAAGTATTAATCACTGAGAAGAAAATAAAAAAATCAATGCAAACCACTTAAAATGCAACAAAATTTCTTTCAAACGTTTTGAATTTCAATTTTTACACATGTTATTTATAACTTATTGCAGTTTACAGATGATTATAAAAAACAATTTATATTGAGTACGTACCATAAGTAACAACTTTAAGTTCCTCTTATTAAAGATAAAAATTAATAGGCCAGCTTTAAAGTCTATATTTACAAGATCGATCTCAAAGTAGCTTTAACCTACAATTTACGGTGTAGATTAGTAGCATTATCTCCTATTTATATCTAATTTGTTAATACAAGTTACACTCAAAACTTGTCTATATATAGAATTCTGTAATTCTACTCTCCCTGCCGCAATCCCTTCAGCTGAGTCCTCCGCCACCCTCCCACCGGCACGACGACATGGTGAAATTCTCCAAGGAGCTGGAAGCCCAACTCATTCCAGAATGGAAACATGCATTTGTAAACTACTGGCAACTCAAAAAGCTTGTGAAAAAGGTCAAGATATCAAGAAAGCCTAAGCATCTCTCCGGCACCAAATATGACTTTGGCAGATCCATTTTCGATCCGATTCGAGCTCTCTCAGCCAAACTAACAGGCAATGTTGAGAACCGCGAAATCATCCAGGTATGCAGATATTGAAAATATACATTTTCTGGAATAATCAACATCTCCCTCTTATGCAGATCTGCTTTATATATATTCCGTTTTTATTTTACTAAATGGGTGCATGTTCGGTTATCTGTTTTTTGTTTGATTCTTCCATACTTGTATTGTTCGAGGATATGGAAAAGTTGAAGATATTCGTAAGGAAGGTCCAGTATCTATATATGATATCACAAAGTCGCGCTTTTAATTGGTCAACTCGTTTTTGTTTTCCTTGGTTGCTTGCGCGATAAAGCAGAAAATTAAACAGCTTGTTTATTGCGGCTATGCATCCTGGCAAAATTGTGAAACAAAACTAACAACTAGAAAAACCAACGAAATGGCTCTTCCTGTTGCAGGTGAAAAGTAGAGTTTCAGTAGGAGGAGGAGAAGAAGATGTTGAGGTTTATGAAACTGAGCTTAGTCAGCTGTTCTCTGAGGAAGACGAGGTCTCTCAAATCTATTTAATTTCTTCTAAATTGTATTTTTAGCTACGTTAATTTGTTTGGTTAATTAATTTTGATATATATAATACGAACAGGTTAAGGTGTTCTTCGAAATGTTAGATGATGAGCTAAACAAAGTGAATCACTTTTACAAGTCTAAAGAGACCGAGTTTCTGGAAAGAGGAGATATATTGAAGAAGCAGCAATTGATTTTGATCCACCTTAAGAGAATCCTCGGCGACTGCCGCAGCAAAAGCTTTGGCGGCGCCGCACTGGGGTTTCTCTCGCGCTCGGCCTCGGACTTGTCCGGTCAGTTGTTATGTCTACATTTACATACTCATTGCAAAAATTGGATTCACAGCCTCAATTACTATATCAAGTCACCGATTAAAAGTCTATTTATTTGTTACGCCAACAATATAACTAATTAATTTTATTATATTTGTCGCATATGAAATATTTCAGATTATAGAGAATATTTTATTTTCCAAGGTACTTGGTATGTTAAAGTAGACAACAAAAAATTACAAGTATTTTTGTAAGCTCGACTGGGCCTAACCCCCTAAAACAAACCAGCCGAACAATTTATCTTCAGTTTAGCAGCTCGGCCAAACGTAATTAACAACTCTACATGTGAAAATCCAATATAAGTTGTTTACTGACACATATATAGCCATGTCAGTACAGATAGATTGAACAAAATCTAACCGAAAATTTGGTTCTCTATTTTACAAATTCAAACACCAAATTGAAATTTTTCATTTTGATTTTTAATCTAGAATTTCGGTTTGGATCGATTTGATGTTTTAACCAAAATTCTAAGAAAAAGAAAAGAAATTGACAAAACATATTGATGAGTGAAGAATTAATATATAAACTGCATTGTAATCTTATCGTTGCAAAAATAAAAATAAATACTTGTGCAAAAGTAGTTCGACTGAAACTGGAGGAGTTGAAGAATAAATGTGGATAACGAAAACGGGGTGTTCTAAGAGAGAGAGAAGAGATAACTAAAATATAGATTACTCCATGTTTTTGCAACGTTGCAACGAGAAACTGTAAAACTAAAACATCTATCCGTTTTTCGTAAAAAGGCATTGATAATTTCAAGAAGTGAACGAAAAGGTTGATTTTTACACATCTTGCATCATGATTTAGGGTCATGAATTCAGTTATGTGATAAAATATATTTCGTAAACAAGAACAGATCTGTTGTTCCAAAAAGTTAGTATGTCGACTATGTCCCAGTTAAAACTATTAATTTGCATATCAATACAAAATATTCTTTTAGTTTTTATTCTCTCTAATTATATAAAAAGTATGTATTTTTAACCACGACATGATTGAGACATTGACTTTATGGGACAACTCTTGGTAAACACTAAAAAACTATATATGCATTTAAAAAACTGATGAATATTTAAAAAGACAGATACAAAACACATCCTAGGTACGTAGTAAGTAGAGGTACTAAATTATAAAGGAAAGTGCGGATATAAGGACATTAAAATTTTGGCCTTTCATCTTTCATGAATTAAAACTTGTGTTGTATGCAGAGAGCCAGAGCGAGTGCTGCGACAGTCCAACGGATTCTCAAACCGATGAAGTTATAGCAGCACTGGAAAAAAATGGGGTAAATTTCGTGAATTCGGCCATAAGAGGAAAGACAAAGAAAGGGAAGCCTAAGATTGCCATGCGAATCGATATTCCGGCCACAACGCCGACAAAGACCATCGCTGCCGTTACGTCGATGCTGTGGGAGGATTTAGTAAACAACCCCAAGAACGGAGGAGGTGGGGAATATATCAACAGAAAGAAGATTCAGTGTGCAGAAAAGATGATTAGGGGGGCATTTGTGGAACTTTATAGAGGACTTGGCTTGCTAAAAACGTATAGGTACGTTTATTATTAATAATATTCCTTTATAAAGATTATGATACATTGTTTTTTTAACTCCAATACCCGCCTAAATAATTTCTTTCGTATTTACTATTAGTACGTAATAGTTATGAAAATTTTAAATTGTGCAAGCCAGCAATACACAGTTGGAATAAGAGATTTAAAAATGGAGAATTATTTGGTATCGGGTAGTACATGTATTTAGTGACTAATAAAAGCCATAAATCCTAGAATAGGTGGTCCTCTGGCTATATGTAAAAATCATAAGAGCAATATATACATAAATAATCAAGGTAATATTTTTGAATTTAATGAGTGAAGAATTTTGTTTTATAGAATCACATGATATATGACACCCCCTGAAAACTGGCACCTGAAATAACAGATGTGCTTTTTTATACCTGCTGTCATGCAAACAAAACGCAGAAAACATGAACTCGTGTAATAATTATTTGAGAAAATAAATAGCTAGAGACAAGACAAAAATATTATAGATACGAGGTTTCAATACAGTTTTTATCACACTGAATTTAAAGAACATTCGAGTTTGAATTTTCGCTGCATGAGTTTATTTATTCTAATGAACTTAATTAGTGCTATTTGTTAGTTCACTGAACATGGTGGCCTTTACAAAGATCCTCAAGAAATTCGACAAGGTAATTACTATCAAGTCGATCCAGTATTATGCTTTCGTAGGTTGTTTGATTGAAATTAATGAATATCTTAATAGAATTGTGGATATCTTCACCAGGTAGCAAATCAGCAGGCTTCAGCAAGCTACATCAAAGTAGTCAAAAGATCGCATTTCATTAGTTCCGACAAGGTACGACGATCACAAGTTTATAACATCTCATTATGCCAAATATGCATGATCGAAAGTTGAATGAAATATTAAACATGGATTGGTCGATTAATTAATTAATAATTATATTAAATATATACAATTAATAGTTATTGGAATGATAATTATATTATATAATGATAGTTAGTGGAATAATTATTGGGTAGGGAATTGATTAAATAAGTGAATTATTAATGATGGGTTCTTTTGTGGAAAGAAAAGGTGGTAAGACTAATGGACGAAGTGGAGTGTTTATTCACGCAGCACTTTGCCAACGGTGACAGGAAAAAGGCCATGAAATTCTTGAGGCCCCAACGCCAAAAAGATTCTCACATCGTTACCTTTTTTGTTGGTGAGATAGATTTTTAAAAATTTAATTATTCTTTTTATTAATTAATTTCCTGCGTTTATTTATGCTTTTTGAGGGTGTGTGTGGTCAGCAGGTTTATTCACTGGTACATTTGTCACATTATTCTGTTTGTATGCAATATTGGCACATCTCAGTGGCCTGTACTCGGCTTCAACAAAATCTTATTACATTGACACCGTTTACCCTCTATTCAGGTTTTTCTATTTACTTTATCCTTTTATGTTAACGTAAATATGCTTGTGTTACTTGCATTAAGAAAAGTATAGTTTATTTTTGTACAATATTACGATAAAGATACTTTAATAACAACTCTCCAGACAATTATTTTTCTTAGGGAAATTTAATTGTTTGTTTCGTAATGATTAATTTCATCCTACTAATTATTCATAAGGTTTTTAGTGCAATTGTGTAAAAAATAAGAAAAATTATTCGAAACTCCATTTCACCCAAAACTAGTACTCCCTCCGTCCCAATATTAATGTCCACTTTGCTTTTTGCACGGTTTTTAAGGAGAGTTGTTAGTTGTGAATAGAGATGTATAAAGGTGTGGGTCCTACAAAAAAAATTGTGTGTAATAATTTGCTAAAAAGGGAATACTGAACATTATATTTGGGACAACCCAAAATGGAATACTAGACATTATAATTGGGACGGAGGGAGTATATAATAAAAGTACACTCTTCACATGTTCTATTTAATTAATCTTAAAGCCCTCACTTTTATGAATCCGGAATCCGTTATGATGTAACGGAATCCAAGAATCCTGAATCCTTAGTAAATTCTGCATTCCTAAAGCATTCCATGATTATTTAAAAAAAAATATGCATGTAAAACTGCCGAATAATACATGCCAGAGAAGTAAAGAAAAAAATATTTAAGCAATGCACTTACATATTTAGACACATGACTGATATTCTTTAGGGGGGATTCCCCAAATTTGTATTTTTATCCATTTTTTTAAATGTTGCAATTTTGCCCCCATCCTCCTTCCTAAAATTAAATAACTCAAAATAGCGGATCCGCACGAACTCAAGATTTTTAAATGGGAGTATTTACATCAAGATTCAAGAATATATGATATTTGCAGCATGTTAGTTTCTCCTTGTCGAAAACATTATAAAACCTATCAAACTTGTAGGAGTTTTTCTGATATAATCAACTAATAATATTATTGAATCTGCAGCGTGTTTGCTCTGCTGAGCTTGCATTTATTCATATATGGCTGCAATTTGTTCATGTGGAAGAAAACAAGAATCAACTACAACTTTATATTCGAATTCCAGCCGAGTACATCCCTCAAGTACCGAGAAGCCTTTCTTATATGCACCTCCTTGATGACAGCCGTGGTCGGGGCCATGGTTGTCCACCTCATCTTGCTCTCAACCGGCTTCTCTCCCCATCAAGTCGATTTCATCCCTGGCCTTCTCTTTCTGGTAACACAAACAAATTCATACATGCATATTCATACCTTATTACTAATAGTTCCAAACTTGTACTGTTTTTCAGAGTTTTGCCTTACTTCTGATTTGCCCAATCAACATCTTGTATCGTCCGACCAGATACTCCTTCCTCCGAGTCATGCGCAACATAATTTGCTCGCCGTTTTACAAGGTTTATGATTTAATATTGTCTCCAAATATATAGGGAAATAGGCAAAACAAATTACTTTGTGTTATGTTGAAAATGCTAGCAAAAAATACCATGTCTCTAAGAACACGATAGTTTTTTTAAGGAAAGAAAATGAATAAGTGATAGTTTTACGAAATTATGGATGGTAATCTTTTTCCCTCTTCTCTATATAAATATGATGAATTTTTAATTTGCTGACAATTTGAAATCTTTGTAGGTATTGATGGTTGATTTCTTCATGGCGGATCAACTGACTAGTCAGGTAGAGTTTCTAACTTGAAACAAAGATGAACTACATGCAAGGCTGCAAGCCCATTTTCAAGAAACTAATCCTATCCTTCCATATCTGGATAGATTCCGTTGCTGAGGCACATGGAATCAGCAGCATGCTATTTTCTTGCTGGAAGTTTCAAGACTCATCGCTTCGAGACTTGCAAGTCCGGCAAGATGTACAGAGAGCTTGCATATGTCATCTCCTTTGCTCCCTACTACTGGAGAGCGATGCAGGCATGTCTACTTTGAAATATTTGATGTAATGTTAATTAAGATAGATATTATCTAATATTCTAGTTGTTGATGTTAATTCTTCAGTGCGTGCGGAGATGGTTTGACGAATGCAATGTGGACCATCTTGCCAACCTTGGGAAGTATGTCTCAGCTATGGTGGCGGCCGGAGCAAGGCTGACATATGCTCGGCAGCCCTCTCAGCTGTGGATGGTCATAGTTCTGGTCACTTCTGCCGCAGCCACGGTCTACCAATTATACTGGGATTTTGTTAAGGATTGGGGGCTTCTCAATACTAAGTCAAAGAATCCATGGCTCAGAGATGACTTATTACTCAAGAACAGAAGCATTTATTATGGATCAATTGTAAGCTCTTCTTAACTTTGCATGTCTAGTTTGAAGTTTTTCTTTTGTTTTGTCTAAATGAAAACTATTTGTAGGCCTTGAACGTTGTCCTAAGAGTTGCATGGGTGGAGGCTGTTATGAGATTCAATATCGGGATGTTGGAGTCTCGTTTAATCGACTTTTTTCTTGCTTCACTGGAGGTCATCCGCCGTGGACACTGGAACTACTACAGGTAAAAAATGCATTATTCAGCTTTGGATGAAATGGAATTTGTGGTGTGAATTGATTTATGTGATTTTGTAGATTGGAAAATGAGCATCTGAACAATGTTGGGAAGTTTAGAGCAGTGAAAACAGTTCCATTGCCGTTCCGTGATATGGATTCTGATGGCTGAAATTAGGTAAAAGTTATCAGTGTGTTCTTCCAAGATTTTCTAACAACCAGACTGAGGGTTAGGGATTTGAAAAGGGCAGTCAAATGAGAATGTGGATCTACTCAAATGGTATTAACAAGTGAGAGGCCATAAGGAGATTCTGAATCTTATCAAGGAGCAACCGAGGTTATTCTAAATCAAGAATCTTGTGTCGGTTTTTTTCTTTGATAACTTATCCGAGTTACCAAGAACTATAGTTGCATTGTGTGGGTAAGTGGCAATGCAAGTATATGTAATTTCCTTCTGAAGATTTAATAAAAAGGGACAAATAATTCTTCTACTTCCCAACTCTGCCATTTTCATCAACTGCACCATCTCATCATTTACTCTCCCATTCTACAGTTTCCCATCTGAAGCACCATGTCGAGAAACATCTCAACCTGCTTTTCGCTATTCCCTTTGCATTTCAACATCTGTCCATTACTCTGATGTGTGCAAACTTCTTAGCACGAGCCAATCTCACCATAAGATTCTCTTTGCCCACACGGCCACACTATCCAACTCATACTTCATTCTTATTTCTTCCATAATTTCACCACTTCATATATTTCTAATTCAAAGAATAAGTAGACTTTTTGATTCTTACCTCGATTAATAAGAAATTAATCAACGAACCTTTACAAAATGTTATACTCCGAGATTAAATAGAAATAACGAATAAACCTATTAGTATTCAAAATCAAATATTTTATTTTATTTTTTTATGTGATTACTATTCTTGGGGCATACAAGAAGTGAAGTGTTCAGAGGCTTAAAGTGAAGTGTTCCTATCCGTGCGAATTACCAAATGGGTCAATATGGATCTGGGTCATACAGTGATACAACACATTTTTGTGTTTGGGTATGGTTTCTCTCGAATCCACACAAACGGTTAGATTTCACGTGTTGTGGTAGGACTGCCTCCAAGGCTCTGCTGCGGTTTGGTCGATTGCGTGCTGAGGTGTGGATTCTGTGGAGTCCATACCGCGGACTAAGGTGGTGTTTGCGATGCGAACGCTTATCGATAAGTCTTGAAAGTTGTTGGAAGGCATGAAAGTGTGCATGAAAAGCTAATTGATTTGCTGATTTTGAAATTTGTAAGTGTTTGCAAAAAAGTCTTGAAAGTGAAAAATTAATATTTGAAAGTATTAATAAAGTGGTATCTTATAAAATGAAAATGTTATTTATTTCTCACTTATTAAACAAAATTTAGAATTTTTACATAAATAAAATTTAAAATTTATTTGCACTCATACAAAATAGTATTTTAATAAAAAAATATATTAAAATAAAAATTAGAAAAAAATTAAGTATAATTAATATTATTAATTAAAATCAAGAATAAAAAAGATTATAAATTATATTAATTAAACAAATATTTACTTATTCTTTGTTAAATGACAAATAAAAATTATACATATAAATAAGTAATATCGATCATTAATTTAAAAAAAATAGTTATAAAATTATAATATAATGTATTAATTAAAAATGTTAAAAATTATAAAAGCTATAAGCTATCGCCTTCACCGCTTAATACCAAACTTACGAAAATTCTCTATCTTGGACCCAAATAGCTTTCAGCAGCTCTATAAGCTGGATTTTCCAAACACCGAATTCATTTCCCGAGACAGCTGAAAGCTATAAGCTGATTCATATAAGCTATTGCAAACACCCCCTAAGCAGGAGCAGTTTACTGAATTCAGAGTCGACCTTCAGTAGTGTTGGACTCAGTAGGAGTATACTACTGAACCCCTGGTCAGACTCAGCAACGGCCAGACACTTTCTTTAACTGTCAATGGTCTTAAAAGTTAAATCAGTAGAGTAGTACGAGGTCGTACACATCAAAGAAGTCAGCTTCAGTATCTGCCTAGAAGTTTGAATGTCTCAACAACTTTCTACACCTCGACCAATAACAAGCAACCAACTGTCAAAGTACTCATAAAAAGCTCAAGTCAACCAATGACAAGCAACCAACTGTCAAAGTACTGGTAAAAAACTGCAAGTCAACCACTTTCCTGAAAAAGAGAGTGGACTCTGCACGATTTCAAAAGAGCCGTTAGTTACCCAAAAGGAGTGACACGTGGACAGTTCGTCTACAACGGATCTATCCATAACTCACCTCTATAAATAGAGGGAAAATCAAATCGTTCACTACGAGATCAAGAGAAATCAACATACGAGCATTAAACGAACAAGAACACAGCTTTCCGCAAAGAACTGAAGAGAAAACAACCCAACGCGTAAGGCACTCATACTGCTCTAAGGAACCAAGCTTCATATAATTAAAGCCTCTAGCATCCAAGTGAAAGAACACGGACACAGAGAGATTATTCCTCATTGTTCTTCACTCTAGAAGCCCTTTCTTGTTCTCTTTCCCTCTAACCTAAGCTCAACTGAAAATATCTATAGCTTAGAACCGAAGGAGTTCATCTCTTGAACAATTCTTACTGTAAAGAACTCCTTCACTTTTGGAGAATCGTTCAAACATTTTTGTTTGATATTGCTAAGTATAATCTTCAAAGCCGTGTTTGTCCAGTGTACAAACCAACTGAGACTAACTCAGTATAATAAAATAGCCTCCTAATCTGTTCAGGAGAGTGGACGTAGGATTTTGGATATCCGAACCACTTTAAAATTCGTTGTGTCTTTTACTGTTGCATTGATTTACTGTTCATTCTGAAAACCGTTTACAAAATCATTCAACAGAGTTTCAGTAAAAAGCTTAACTGTGTGCACTAATCTACTGAAATAGTTTTCATTAATAGCATTTTCAAACTCAACTGAATCGGGCCTACACTATTCCGCACGCTACTGAACTCTTACTGAACGGTATCGAATTCGACATCGGCCGCCTAGCGGTGCCTCGGTATAGTCGGTCACTCGTCCACACGATCCGAACAGCTTGACCGGCTCATCGAATTCATTCAGCAGACAATCTCCGTAATCAGACTGTGTTGGGAATTAGGTTCACTATGATAGATTTGAAGATCCCAAAACCCTAGCTGGATGATGAGCTTTCGATATTGTTATAGCTTAACTGAGTTCACCATGTTAGGAACTCAGTAGACTAGCTAAAGTTCAACAGCTGTGCATTCAGTAGAAGACCCTTCACTCAGCTGAAGAACTCAGTAGAAGACCCTAGCTGGATGATGAGCCTTCGATATTGTTATAGCTTATCTCTTGAGTGTTTCAGACTCAGTAGACTTGCCTTCAACATGGTCCGGCTCAGTAGTTCCGTCTGCTGTTCTTCAGTAGACTATCCGCCTCAAGCACCATGGAGTGAAGACTCGCAGAGTTGGACTCGGTAGGGAGCAAGATACTAAGAGGTGTTCGGTAGAAGACTCGGTAAATACCGGACTCGGCAGAGCAAGATATACGAAAGGAGTCGGCCGAACCGAACTCGGCGAGGAGTAGTTTACTGTACTCAGAGTTGATCTTCAGTAAAGCAGACTTAGCAGAAGTTATCTACTGAATCAAGATCAGACTCAGCAACGGTTGGTCAGTTACTTTAACTGACCATGGACTCCAGAAGAACAATTCAGTAGAGTTGTCCGAGGTCGTACATCTGAGAAGTCAGCTTCAGTATCACCTTGAAGTCTGAATAGGTCTCAACCACTCTCTGTACCTCGACCAATGACAAGCAGACAGCTGGCAGAGTCTCCGACATAAAGCTGCAAGTCAACCACTTTCATTAAAGTTAGTGGACTCTACAGAATGCAATAGAGCCGTTTGCTACCCCATAGAGTGACACGTGGCATCGTCCTCTCCAACGGATATATGCTTAGGTCACCTCTTAAATAGAGAAGGGTCTTCACGTAGAGAAGAGAAGAGAAGGAAGAGAGAGAGGAGGTCAATCATGACGATGATGGGCACATCCAAGGAACCGAGCTCAACCGAACAAACACTCTAGAAGATTCAAGCCATATCCAGAGAAGAACTTAATCTTTCATAGATATATTATTATAGTTCTTCTCTCTAGAGTTCTATCTCGTTCCCCTTCTCTAATCTAAGCTGATCTTATTGTAATATCCATAGCTTAGACGAAGGAGTTCATATTTGAACTTGTTCCTTATTGTAAAAGGACTCCTTCATAGTTGGAGAGTTTGTCAAACACTTCAGTTTGATAGCCTTTGTAAACTGGGACTTGCTCAGTATAATCCCCAAGCCACGGCTTTGTCCTGTGCACAAGCTGACTGAGACTAACTCAGTATAATAAATAGTCTCCTGATCTTTTCGGGACAGTGGACGTAGGATTGTGTGATATCCGAACCACTTTAAAAACTCTGTGTTGATTTATTGTCGCTCTGCTTAATTGTTCACTTGCATAAAACTGACTTTAAATCAAATAGCATAAAAACGGTGTTTTCAAACTTAGACAAATATTCTTTTGGGCCTACTCTTCCGCACTCGAAACCCGATATCGAACTATTCGTTCTCTACTGACCGAATTCGCAGACCGTACTCGATAGAAGGATTCTCCGCCCACGCGTTTAGCAAGATCGATTCGGCCAGCATCGACCGTCGCGCCGTTATCGAACTTTGACTCAGGTGTATTCCACACCTGAAGACTCGTCTACTCTCGAGGACCAACAGACTGTTCGCGTTCAAGTTTGAGAAAAAGTTTTCAGGTGTATTCACCCCCCCCCCCTCTACACCTGAACATTTGACTCGGGACCAACAATTGGTATCAGAGCATGAGTTCTTTGAGACTCCTGTTATCAGAAACTGGTCTACTCGAACGGATCCTGTAAAAGTTTTCATTGCATATCATTCTTCATCCTTATTATTACCTAACATGTCTGATATGTCAGGAATCAGGATGATACCCATGTTCTCAGTAGAGAACTACGGGGTATGGCGGGTCAGAATGGAAGCACATCTGACTTCCCTCCATGATAGCATGACAGAGGTCTTAGAAGACGGACCTATCATACCTATGGTCGATAGTGTTGACTTTCAGGAACCAGCTCAAGGAGGAGGAGCGGTAACCAGGAAGAAGGTGCCAAAAGACATAAGCCTCTTCACTCCAGAAGAGAAGAAGCTTCACAACCTTAACCGGGTAGCCAGAAACGCTATTTAACCACGCTGAGCGACTCGTATCTCGGCAGAGTTCAGGACTGCAAGTAAGCAAAGGAACTCTGGGATGCTCTAGCGCTACTGAGTCGGGGGACTCAGAAGATCAAAGCTAACAAGTTAGCATTGGAACTGCAGAAGCTGGAGAAACTGTCACTCATGCCCGGCGACACGATTGAAGATCATAATGTCATATCTACGGATCTGATGAACACAATCAATGGGCTGGGAAAGACGTTCTCCAACCAAGATATGAATCTTAAGATATTGAGAGCACTGTCAGACGGACATTGGACTCCATTCGCTACATAGCTTAGACATTCTGATCTTGATAATGTTTGTCCTGATCATATATTTTAAGAATTAAAAGCTGAAGAGTTCGAGTTTGGTCTACCACAAAGGAAGCAACGAGCTGAAGCTGACACCTAGATAGACCATGCTTTTAAAGCATTAGTCCACACAACGGCTCCGAAGTCTAGCAAAGTTGAGCCTTCAACAAGAGACTTACAAGATGGAACCTAGCTAAACGATATGTACAATCAAGTATCAGAAGGAGAAGGAGCGGCGCAGAAAATTGTCCAGAGTCGTCAGAGACTTAAAGAGTAAGTCTGACTTCTCACCAAAATGCACTCTTGACTCACAAACTTCTGAATGCAGGAAATAGGAGGATTCTGCACAGTCGAAGGATAGTGAGAACAGAGAAGGCAGAGTCACCTCCTGCTACAACTGCAAGAAGCCAGGACACTATCAGTACGACTGTCCTAAGCTCAGTACAGCTGAAAGAGCTGCAAAAAAAGCTCGAAGGGAGAAGTTCATCAAGAAGCGACAAGCCTATATTGCTGGTGAACTCTCAGATGACTCAGAAGAAGTTGACTCCTTAATGGATGCATCAGATGATGAAGCCACCTTCGTGGCCCAAGAGCTTGAAGAAGATACTGAAAAGTGTCTGATGGCAAGAGAAGAGGATGAGGTAAACTCTCTAGAACCATTTAACTCTTCTTCACACTGCACACAAGACACTATTTCAGGTGCAGACGAGAATCTGGACCTCGCGATCACCTACGAAGAACTAATCGACGAGTAGATTCAGATGAGTCTGCAGCTCAGCAAGACTCTTCAGGAGTTGGATGCCCTGAAAATAGAGAATCAGAGACTTTCTCGAGAGAGTCAAGTTGCTACTGAGTCGGAAGGACTTGTTATGAGACTCAAGGAGGAGATTAACTCTCTAATGGCCAAGTCTCAGCAACAAGAAGGTCTGATCTCAGTACTGACCAAAGACTTAACTCGGAAAGATAATGAATTGAGTCTGCTGAAGCAGAAGTTTTCAAGACTTCAGACCGAGCACGAAACACTGAAAAAGAGTGATGATGTCTGGAGAAACCTGATGACAGAGCGTTACATGGGAGCCGAGAAAAATCTTGAGGCAATGCTAGCCAACGACAAGCCTAAGCACTGCAAGGAGGGACTCGAGTTCAGACACGATGCCTCCACATCTACTTCCACACGCTCAGAGAATCGGCTAACTGATAGATTTGTTCAAGGGGAGACGATCAATGCTGAATCACTAAACCCCTCAGCAAAGAACAAACAGAAGATGAAAGGACCTCATCCTATCTCTCAGAAGTCTGACAAGAAGTTCAGCTCAAAATTACCCCAGCACAATCAAGGGGGAACAAGCAGAGTAAAGGTGGCTGATCAGTATGGACCGCCACAGCTGACACATCTAGCTCAGTATGGGTCATATTACTATGATCCTATTGTCAGAAAGGGTCCCAAAGGTCAGAAGAAGAAAAAGGTTGTTCAGATTGCTAAGGTCAGCAGTCCACCAACTCAGAAGATCAGGACTCCTGAACCGATAAAGCCTCACAAGTCAACTTCACCCAGCCCAGCGGTGAAATATGTTGACAAAAGTGGAAAGAAATTGTCTGAGACCACCAGGGTCGTTAGACAGATTTGGGTTTCCAAAACTAACGCTTAAGGATCCAAAATCAAAAATAAAGCGTACCTGGATATAATTTTATTTTGCAGGTGCACAGGGACCCATGGTACATGGACAGCGGATGCTCAAGACACATGACGTACCAAAGGAGTCTACTGAAGGATTATATCAGAGAAGAGGGACCCCGAATCGAGTTTGGAGATAACACAAAAGGCTATACCAGAGGCTACAGAAGACTCAGCATTGGAACCACCATGGTTCCAAGAGTATCATATGTTGAAGGACTTCAACATAATCTTCTCTCTGTTAGTCAAATTTATGATAACTCAAATAGAGTGATTTTTGACACTGGTTTATGTGATGTTATTGATAAATCTACAGGGAAAACAGTGTTGTCACACTACAAAAATTATACAATTTACCGACGGAATTACCGACGGAATAAAAACACGGGTCGGCTTACTGACGGAATACCGACGGAATCTAAGACGCTGAATTACCGACGGAATACCGACGGAAAAACTCCGTCGCCCTCCTACCGAGTTGGACGGCAATTACAAAGTTGAGCTTATACTTCAGAGACTTAAGTTCTCGTGCTATAAGAATTGAAGATATGGGGAGACTAAATGAGAGCCAGAGCTAGGCGCCGGGATGAGCAAGCACAAAGGAGGGTCCCGGTCAGCCCTACAGTACTCCCAGTCTACGGTAAGTCTCATTTTATAAGTTTTTTAGCTTCTTATGTCTTTGTTTTTGACATAATTTTGTTTATGCATGTGATGAATAGGCTTCTCAGAGGGGATGCACCTTAGAGTCCACCGCCTTTGACACTTTCCAGAATCTCCATTACAAAGGTGGAGACTTCTCCAACATGAAGGCGGCGAGACTTCATGTAAGCACACAATTACAATATATAGAATATTATTCTAGAATTATGAGTTTGACTAATTTCTATTTTTATTTTGTAATAGGCAGAGGTGGAGCGGATTGCTGCTGAAGAAGGCCCCAACGCGGATAAAAACGCGATTTATCTGCGGTTGGAAGGGGTTCGGGAGAAGAAGCAGCGGTTGTACGGTTTCAGCGAGGAAGGGAGCGGCTACATCAACGCCGCCAACTGCTCTTCTACTTCTTCACTTGGGCCATCCCAGAGCAATGCCGAGATCATGCGCCGACTGGAGTAGGAGTCGGCAGCTTGGAGGAGCCTCTAGGAGCAGGTCGCATTCATGAATGCGAAGATGGACCAGCTTATGGAGATGATGGGTTCCTCTAGCCAACGAGAGCCTCCGGACGACAGCAATCAGTCCCCTCCTGCTACCTCTTTATGATTGACTTACATATGTGTTATGTATATATACTGAATATTTGGATTTTATGATTTATATATTTATATTTCCGTTTCGATTTGCTTTTTGACTTGATTTAAATAGTTATATGTATGTACTGTGTTGGTTGGTTAAAAAAATGCAGGTTGTCGAGAACTGGGTATGAAAAAATAAAAAAAATTATTAAAAAAAAAGTACCGACGAATTACCGACGGAATTCCGTCGGTCAAGTTCTAAACTTACCGATGGACTTTTCCATCGGTAAACTTTACCGACGGAATATATCCGTCGGTAAAACGTCGGTGATTATGCCCCGACAGAATATCCGGTGACATTCTCCCGACGGAACTATTCCGTCGGCAATCCGTCGATAACTTTTACCGACGGATTTTTCCGTTGGTAAATTTTACCGATAAAGCCTAACCCAACGCCTTATTTCTGTCGGTATTCCGTCAGTAATATTTTTACCGATGGATTATTACGATTTACCGACGGAATATTCCATCGGTATACGGTGAATTTCTTATTGTGTTAGGTTCGCGCAAAAACAACATATACATTACTGACTAGAATTCAGCAGAACCTGAAGCATGCTTGCTAGCGAAGAATGACAATAGAACGGGGTGGCTCTGGCATAGAAGACTCAGCCATCTCAACTTCAAGACGCTAAATAAGTATGCTAGAAATGCTCTAGTGAGAGGACTGTCGAATGAAGTGTTCAGCAAGGACACTCAGTGCGAGGCATGCCTACTCGCGCTACACATGGAATTGTTCGGTCCAGTCTCTCCTGTGACGATCAGAGGCAAAAAATATACATTAGTGGTCATTGATGACTACTCGCACTACACATGGGTCATATTTATTGCCAATAAGTCTGACGTCAAAACAGAGTTGCCTACGCTTCTGAAAAGGCTCAATGTCGAGAAGAACACCGAAATCAGAAAGATTCGTTCAGACAGAGGAACAGAGTTCCTGAATGCGATGGTTAAAGTGTTCTGCGATACTGAAGGAATAGAGCATGAGACGTCTGCTGCACGCACGCCTCAACAAAATGGGACTGCTGAGAGGAAAAATAGAACACTCAAAGAAGCAGCAAGAACCCTGCTAGCAGATTCAGGACTCCCATCAAAATGTTGGGCAGAAGCTACTGATACTGCATGTTACACTCAGAACAGATCTTTACTGACTAACCAACATTAGAAGACACCAAATGAACTATGGAACAGCAGGAAGCCTCTCTTATCTCATTTCCATATTTTTAGGTGTTCGTGCTTTATCCACAATAATGGAAAGGATCAGTTAAAGACTTTTGATAGCAAGTCAGACCAGGGAGTTTTCTTAGGATACTCCCGGGTCAGCAAAGCCTTCAGAGTTTTTAACTACCGGACCCTTTGCGTGGAAGAAAGCCCTCATGTTGTCTTTAATGAGTTTTCTACTAAGAACAGGAGCAGAAGAATCTGAGGACATCAGTAAGTAGGTAAGGGATCTAAGCTTAAAGGAAAATGTTGAAAAGACCCAGCTTTGTTGGGATGATGATTCAGAAGAGGATAATGAAGTCAAGACTACTGAATCACAGCCAGCAGCGAACGTAGCTGAACCGAATGATTCTACTAAACAGAATCAATCACAGGTAACTCAGGTAACTGAGACCTCTACTGAGAATAACAACTCAGCGGGGAACTAATAACATTCCTGAGCTTAATGCCCCTGAACCTGGTAACTCAGTAGACCCAACTCTTGTCACTGAATTGCTTCAATCTCAGAATAGTACAACTGAAATGCTTAACTCTCCTGCTATCTGTGTTGAACAAATTTCAGATGAAGAGACAAGGCATCGTCGATCGTGGCTGGATGCTCACTCCTCAGATCTTATTATTAGAGATTCCTCAGCAAGTGTTAAGACAAGATCCAAATTCTGTCAGGGAGAAAGCACTTTGTATTCCTGCTTCTTGTCTACTGAAGAACCTTAGTCAATTGAGGATGCGCTGAAAGATGCTGACTGGATCACTGCTATGCAAGAGGAGTTGAATCAGTTCACTAGAAAGGACGTATGAGAGCTTGTTGACAGACCCCGACATCAATACGTGATCGGAACCAAATGGGTCTTCAAGAACAAGCGCGACGAAAATAACGTCATAGTAAGGAACGAAGCTAGACTCGTGGCAAAAGGCTACTGTTAAGCCGAAGGGATAGATTTCAACGAAATGTTCGCTCCAGTTGCAAGATTGGAGGCAATCAGACTATTCCTTGCCTATGCAACACATCAACGCTTCAGAGTATATCAAATGTATGTGAAGTCAGCGTTCCTGAATGGCATACTAAAAGAAGAAGTCTATGTAGAATAGCCTCCCGGCTTTCAGCATGGACATCAAGTGTCTAGACTCAGAAAGGCTCTGTACGGGTTAAAATAAGCATCCAGGGCTAGGTACGATACCCTGTCTGAGTTTCTTCTTTAGAAAGGTTTTCAAAAGGGCACAGTGGATCGCACTCTATTCAGTATTCGTCTAGGCGACGATGTCTTACTTGTGCAGATCTACGTAGATGACATTATATTCGGTTCAAAGAATCTCATCATGTGTCAGTAGTTCGAGAAAATGATGAAGGATAAATTCGAGATGTCAATGATGGGAGAGATGAATTATTTCCTTGGATTTCAAGTCAAACAATCAGAAAAGGGAACGTTCATCAATCAAGGCAAATACTCTCGAGACCTCATCAAAATGTTCGGTTGCACATCCAGCAAACCAATCAAGATCCCGATGAACACGATTCAGAGAACTTTCAGTAGAGCTAGGTCTGCTAGACCCTGCTGACTCAAGTCAGTAAGTGGATTCAGGAGAGAAGCATTCAGCAAGGGGGAATGAATACTCTAAGTACTGGACTCGTTCAGTACCCAGAGATTCAGAAACCAACTACACGTGGTATCAGCTGACTACAATGTTCAGCTGACAGGTTTGCATATCTCCTTCAGTAGTCAACCCAGTATTTAATGTTGTTATGATATCTATTCAGCATCGTATTCAATGCCTTAGAGAATGTCATTTATTATAAACGGTTTCATTAAATGCACGACATTCTATGCTATGTTTGATGAACTCTGCTTTGCATTAAATGCACATCATATCAACTTACTCCTATAGGCTATTAACAACTGGACTTGACTTAGGCGGCATGTATACTCATTGCTTATTGTAATATTAAATCTTGACCGTCCACAATTAAAAATGGGATTAAACCTGAACCGTCGATCTTCAAACGTTCCATCTTCAAATCATATATACCGACGTATCAATCCTTGAACCGCCATTTTCGCTCTGCATATACCTTGAACTCTCTGAAAACGCTAAGCTTTCAAACCTTTTTGCTTCAGTATTTGCATATTTTAAGAGATTTCTACGGTAAATTTTACGTTCATTAGTACCCGTGCTGACTTATCCTATTATCAAGTACTAATACATGATTTTGCAGATTAAGACATGGCAACTACCAGTGGTATCAGCGTGATCATACTGGTAAACATGGTAGAGATCCTAGAGAAGGATCGGGTATGGTGCGAACCCATTATGGAATTCAACTCCAACGGTCTGGAGATGTTAGATGATGTTTTTTATGCTCTCAGAGCATCTGGGCTGGAGCGTCTCTTATCAAAGAAGCCAACATATTTCCTTCTGCGATAGATATCTGAGTTCTACCTCAACTTGGAGGAAGTGGATGGGGATTTTCTTGGAGCTTTCACAGTACATCGTGTTGCTGACCCCTCAAAAGCCGATGTTGAAGTCAGACAGATGTCTATAAGGCAAGCGTCGGAATGGAGCTTTCAGTGGACTAGTAGCGGCATGAGCCTTGCAGGGTACAAGGACGATCTCCTTGATGAGAACCTGTCGATATTCTTTGGGGAGCCGACCACATTCAGAGCAGCATTTCCAAAGAACAGTATGCTCCCACAGTATAGGGCATTGGCATATGTAGTTACGCAGATTTTGACGAGCTAGGTTGGCTCATTTGATCAGGTGTCCAGGCCAAAGCTGTAGATGATGATGGCCATCTATGACTGGGCCAAGATCAACTGGACCAAATTCTTCTTGAAGGAGTTTCAGACGCAGTCCGCAAAGTTCGATAGATCTACTTGTCGTTTGAGTGCCAAAGGCAAGCTCCTTTATGGGATGAAGTTGTCAGTAATGATAGAAGACTTCTGTGGAGATGATAATGCCACCTATGCTGACTAGGGCTACTTCAATCCCAAGAAGATAAGGTTCCACAGCCGCGCCAGTGCGCTGCAGATAGGCGCTGGTGCTGATGAAAAAGGGAAGGGGAAGAGGAAGGCCCCTACTCCCATTAAGAAGGGTGCTACCCCTCAGAAGAAGTAGAAGAAAGCTTCTGAGACAGCAGTGGTAGTAGCCCCTTTCAGACTGAGAGATGATTCGGATTATGTTGAGAAGACCATCTCAGTAGGAAAGGTTGCGTCTACAGAGAAGGCAGCCTCCTCAGCTGAAAAAGAGGTTTCAACAGAACAGGGGACTGTTCCTGAAATCACAACTCCTACATCCAGGTCTCCACTGGATGTACCCCCGATCAGCAGTCTTCCCTCTGCCGAGAAGCCAGAGTCTCAAATAGACGTAGATGAGAGGGAGACGAGCACTGAAGTCAAGACTCTTGGGTATGAGGTTGATATGCTTCAAGATAGAGCAACCAGAGAGATCTCAAAATCCATTCCAGAAAACACAAGTCACTCTGACTTGGTGAACATAGCCTTCAGGGCTAGACTTCAGATGTTGTTCAGGTTCTAGGATTGGATTACTCTCGAACGCCACATCAGATTCAAGTCTTGTGAACTCCTGAACTCCGAGGAGCTTCAGATACAAAAGCAGATAGGCTACTCCGAGCCTGCTGACGTATGCTCCCTCGAGGATCTAAAGGCGGCAATGCTGGCGCTGCTTGAGGAAAGGAATCCCTCAGCAACCGTCCCTTCTATGGATTCTGATCCCGATGATCATGACCCACCTAGTGATGCAGGCCCTGAGAAGCCTATTGAGGGTACTCAATAGTAGGAGGGAGCTCAACCCGCAGCTGATGTACCTATCAGCTCCTTCCCTCCTGGTTCGGCGACTGCAGGAACCTCCCACGACTCAGACCCTGGAGAGCTGCTGCTGCGGTCTACATACGAGGTTGCTCCTATTGCCAAATGTCGAAAGTCTAAATCAGTAGCCAAAGCGCTCAGGACGCAAGGGACTCAGAACTGCCTCTTGGTGAGGAATGTCCACAAGATATGGAAGAAGGCTACTACAGCTCAGTGCGACGAAATCAGGGCGCTGAAGACTACAGTTCAGAATGCTCGTGTCCCTGATTTCTCTACCATTCTCAAGGACGCCCTTACCGCACAGAGAGCTGAGTTTGAAGTTCAGCAAGCATCCATGACTGCTGCCCGGACTTCACTTTTGGAATCATTCAAGGCAGCCTAGTCAGATCACATGACCAGACTCTCCGCACTCACTTAGGCTCATGAGCTCAGAATCTCATCTATTCAGAAGGAGTGTGAGGAGAAGATTGATGCAAAGCTGAAAACAATACAAGACCTTGTCGATTCCTCTCACCGAAAATATGGTGAAGATCCCATAACTGAGAGGAATGACCTGTATGAGAAATTTAAAGGTTTACAGAAAACCTTGGATAGGCTATCTAATGCTTATTCAGCACTAAACTCCAAGGTTGTCTCACTTCCCACCCCTGGCATATTGGATGATGCCAAAAAGGGGGAAATGATAGCTAAGGGGAAGAAGTCAGTACAGGGGACTCAAGCTAATTCTGCTCCCACTGACCCAATTCCTACTAAGGGGGAAGAGACTGAGACATAGGGTATGGCCCAGGGTGTCTCAAGCGCAGGAGATGTAGGCGCTGAGACTGTGGATAGATCAGTACACTTGATTGCTCTTGATCTCGTAGTGAACGATTTGATATTCCCTCTATTTATAGAGGTGAGCTGTGGATAGATCCGTTGGAGACGAACTGTCCACGTGTCACTCTCTTTGGGTAGCTGACGACTCTTTTGAAATCGTGCAGAGTCTAGTCTCTTTTTCAGGAAAATGGTTGACTTGCAGCTTTTTACTAGTACTTTGACAGTTGGTTGCTTGTCATTGGTCGAGGTGTAGAAAGTTGTTGAGACATTCAAACTTCAAGGCAGATATTGAAGTTGACTTCTCTGATGTGTACGACCTCAGACAACTCTTTTGATTTAACTTTTAAGACCACTGACAGTTAAAGAAACTGTCAGGCCGTTGCTGAGTCAGACTAGGGGTTCAGTAGAATACTCCTGCTGAGTCCAACTCTACTAAAGGTCGACTCTGAGTTCAGTAAATTGCTCCTCCTGAGTCCAGATTTACTGACTCTTTCAGTATGCTGCTCCTGCTGAGTCCAACACTACTGAATCTGAACACCTCTCAGTGTGCTGCTTCTGGTGAATCCAGCACTACTGAATCTTCACTTCATGCTACTGAGGCGGATAGTCTACTGAGGTTCAGCAGACAGAACTTCTGAACCTGGACAATGCTGAAGGCAAGTCTACTAAGTCTGAAACTCTCAGAGACCAAGGCGTTACTGAATACAAAGGAATGGTTCACCGATCAAATTAGGGTTTTGAGATCAGTCAAATCATCTAAACAGCTTCATCGCCGAATCATCTCCCAATAGGGTTTTTGGGAGAAGATCCATACTGACCATCAAAGGGCTGACATACTGACCAAACCTCTAGCTGAAGCCAGATTCAGAGAACTTTTAGTAGAGCTAGGTCTGCTGGACCCTACTGACTCAAATCAGTAAGTGGATTCAGGAGAAAAACATTCAGCAAGCGGGAATGCCTCCTCTCAGTACTAGATTCGTTCAGTACACAGAGATTCAGAAACCAACTACACGAGGTATCAGCTGACTACAATGTTCAGCTGACAGGTTTGCGTATCAGATGAAGGTCTGCAGAAAACCTTGGATAGGCTATCTAATGCTTATTCAGCACTGAACTCCAAGGTTGTCTCACTTCCCACCCCAGGCGTATTGGATGATGCCAAAAAGGGGGGAAAGGATAGTTAAAGGGAAGAAGTCAGTACAAGTGATTCAAGCTAGATCTGCTCCCACTGACTCGATTCCTACTAAAGGGGAAGATACTAAGCCAGAGGGTATGGCCCAGGGTGTCTCAAGCGCAGGAGATGTAGGCGCTGAGACTGGCCGAAGTGGCTCAGGACCCAAAGAGGCAGGAACATGCACTTCTCAGACTCAGAAATATATTAAAGAAGTGGCCGAATTCCAGGAGGGAGACTCAGAAGATGAGGAAGAGCCTCCTCTGCCTCCACTAGTATCGGGAAAGGGAAAGAAACCACTGACGGTTCCTACTCCACTGAAGAAATCCCTGAAACGATACATCAGCCCAGCCGAACAAGCTCAGATAGAAGCTGACGAGAAACTGGCAAGAGAGCTGGCTGAGGCTGAGGCTGCAAACAAGTCGAAGAAGGCTCAAATAAAGGCCAGGACTAAGGTTCCTGCTAGGAAACCAACAAAGAGGCCTACTGTCAGAAAACTCATTCTTAGCGATGAAGCTGACAAAGAGAAGGAGAAAGAGAAGGAAGTTGAGAAGACAACTACTGAATCTCAGCCGCAGCAAGGTCAGAAGAAAAGAGCTGAGCCTACGATCGACGAGATGATAAACTTCAGCATAATTGCTTTGGATAAAAAAGCAGAATACTATCAGCTGGAAGAATATAGATGGCAAGAAGCTCTAGCAAAAGAGAAAGCTACTGAAGAAGCTAGAGAAGCAGAAAGGCTGAAGCCAAGACCTCCTCCGCCGAAGGACAGCGAAATTCCATATAAGTACATATGAGGCCGCAGACCCAATGATCAGAAGATGCATAGGTGGCCTCGGGTCGACAAATGGATGCCCTGGGAGAAGACTCGGCATTGAGAAACTCTTAAGGTTGAATTCATCAAGCGCTACTATATCTGGCAATTTTGGTCAGAATCTCATAAGGATGAAGACTTTATTGAGTGGCTTTTCAAGTGTGATCCAGAGATATACAATATGGTCGAGAAAGCCATTAAAGATAAATTATATGTTCAGACTCCGGCTTTCAGACCACTGCCTCTACCTCAGAAGCTTGACGGATCTCTTTACACTGGTGTGATTGAAGGAGAAGTCAGCTCAGTCTTAGCTTTGGATCTTCATCCTAACGATTCTGTAGACAATCAGAAGATTCAGAAGCTCACGAGAGACACTTTCAAGATGTATGGACTCCCTCTGCCTAAATAGAAATCGAAAGACTTTAAGGCAATGATTCAGCGCTTTAGGAGATAGTCTTGTTAGGTCCTCTACGTTGTTTTTCTTAGTGTAGAAAGAGATGTATTTGTACTGAACATTTCTCATATCTATATATATCTTTGCTGCTTGGCCCGACAACATCTCATTGTCTCCAAGGCCTATCTTGTTTAATTTAACACTCAGAATCACCTAAGTGATTACTAACTCACACAGTCACTGCTTATCTGTGTTTGTCTGTTTTTGCTAGGATTGATTGGTATCTAGGAGGAACTTGTGTTGGGAGAATTTTCTTTAATAAGATATTTTGTAAGCTCCTAACGGTCCTCAGTAGATTAGAAACTAGATGTACAACTCTACTGATTCTTCTTGTAATATTTGTAAGGAGTTTTGTATCTGATACTTCTTAGTGTTATATGATTGTGCTAGGTTTTGGCATCATCGGATAGGGGGGAATTATTGGGAGATGATTCAGCAGTAGATTGTTTAGAAGATTTGGCTGATCCCAAAACCCTAATTTGATTGGTGAACCATTCATTTGTATTTGTAACGCCTTGGTCTCTGAGAGTATCAGACTCAGTAGACTTGCCTTCAGCATGGCCCAGGCTCAGAAGTTCAGTCTGCTGAACCTCAGTAGACTATACGCCTCACTACCACAGAGTGAAGACTCAGTAGTGTTGGACTCAGCAGAAGCAGCATACTGAGAGGTATTCAGATTCAGTAGTGTTGGACTCAGCAGGAGCAGTTTACTGAACTCAGAGTTGACCATCAGTAGAGTTTGACTCAGAAAGAGTATACTACTGAACCTCCGGTCAGACTCAGCAACGGCCTGATAATTTCATTAACTGTCAGTGGTCTTCAAAGTTAAATCAGTAGAGTTGTCCGAGGTCGTACACATCAGAGAAGTAAGCTTCGGTATATGCCTTGAATTTTGAATGTCTCAACAACTTTCTACACCTCGACCAATGACAAGCAGCCAGCTGTCAAAGTACTGGTAAAAAGCTGCAAGTCAACCACTTTTCTTTTATCTTGTCTCTTTGCTTGAGGACAAGCAAAAGCTTAGGTTTGGGCGGATTTGATGAGTGGTTTTTATACCATCTCATTGTGTTCTTTTTTAGCTTATTTACATCATTTTCTATCCATTTTTTAGCTTTTGTTTTGCTTATAATTGTATACTTTAGACGGTTTTGGGTTTTGAAGGTTTTTCGGGCATTTTGAGCATATTTAGTGGTATTTGGCACCTAAATGAAATAAGTCATGACCCTTGATACATTGTTGGTGAATATGGATTGATTTGGATGAAGAATGAAGAGGATTTGAAGCTGGATGTTGAAGAAACCGTGTTTCCGAACTCGTGTAATATGGCAGTTGGGAAATCACGTGGAAGATGAATCTAACAATCCTAGAAACCGATCTCCACCATCCACATCGTATTTTTATGTGTTAGAAACATTGTGGCAAAGTTTCGTGACGATCCAACGGCTAACGAAGGAGATATCGTTTTTTTCTCAAAACGTGACAGTGTAGGAAATTGTGGCGCGGCCGAAGCATGCGGACCGCGGTCCGCGTTTTGTGCTGGACCGCGGTCAGCACTGTTTTGACTCAAAAATTAAAATTTCCATGGGGGTCAGACCGCGGTCCGCCTTTTGTGCTGGACCGCGGTCCACGTCTGTTTTGGCCCAAATTCATATTTTCTCGGCCCGAAATGTATATAAATCCTTCCGGACTTCTTTCCTACTGACGGCAAATCATATTTTCGACCTCTTCCACCCTCCAAAGCAGAGAAACACCCAAAGCATCCCTCCGTTGAAGATTCAAGATGAAGATTGAAGACCACAACCCGAGAACCAAGTGCGAGGATCAATCCGCTAGAACCAAGTGCGAGGATCAATCCGCTAGATTCTAGGTTCTATTGTTCCTTCTCAATTTTGTTTAGGGTTTTTGATACTTGAATTCTATGGATTCTTTTTGAATCTTTTGTGATTGTTTTCCTACAAATATGAGTGGCTAAATCCCCTTGTGTGAGGGTTTAGCAGGACCTATGTTTTTGATGAATTGATTCAAACCCTAGTTTTTCAATGAATGAAGTATTTTGGTTTCTTAATTGTTGAGCCTGCTTTTGATTTCTCTATGATTCTTTAATGTGATTGGCCATCATCTTAGATAATTGTAGAGAATATAGGTAATAGGTAACACGGCGGATCATACCCGGTTATTTATTTAGACATGCAATTAAGTGTCTAGATTGTCACCATTGGTTTGGGATAGTTTAGATGGTTCTTTAAATCCTTGAGCATGATACGATCCTTAGGTTCATGATATGATCACTTGATTGAACCTTAGAGATCTCCCGCCATCATACGGATTCCCTAGTGGATGAACCAACAAAATAATTCATAAATGTTAGCTAGAGAATGGGAATGAATCGATCATCTTAGACATAGTGATTGTTAAACCTCCGCACTCTTCATCAAACTTGAATCCACACCCATTAACCCACTTCGCTTTGCTTTTACTTGCTCTTTTACTTTCTTGCTATTTTACTTCAGTGGTTTAGAATAAACCAGACCCAGTTTAGGACCAAGTAGATAGTGAAATAATTAAGATACTTAGAACTCATCTGAGTCCTTGTGAGATCGACCTCGGTAGTTGCTAGATTAGGTATTACACCGATTCGTGCACTTGCGAGAATTATAATTTGTTCATCACCCAACAATTGACCATAATCTTAAATTATTACATATGATTCGAACGTTCCATGATTCGATCATCCAATTGACTCTTAGGATTAGAAATTAGAGATCTCCAGCCATCATATGAAATCATTAGAACCTTAGTGGATGAACCAACAAAAGAAATTCATAAACGCTAGCTAGAGAATGGGAATGAATCAATCATCTTAGGCATAGTGATTGTTAACCCTCCGAATTCTTCATCAAACTTCAAATCATACATGTTAATCCACTTCACTTTGCTTTTACTTGTTTTCAATATTTTATTATTTTAATTCTGTAGTTTTATATAAACTGTTAGGAATAGGATTTAGTATGATAAGATTTGAAGATCTCAAAAATCCTAGCTGAGTGATGAAACATCATAATGTAATATCTTAGTTGAGTTCAACATGTTAGGAACTCAGTAGGCTAACTAGAGTTCAGCAGCTGATAGGCTCAGTAGAATACCTTTTCTATGTTATGATATAATAATGTATGCTTAGAAAATAGAAAATGGGAACTAAGGTACTCTAGAATTAAGAACTATATAAATTTTCTATAGTGTGAGAGTTCTTCGCTTTGTATGGGTTGAGTATGCTAGAGCTTTTCATCACTTGAGCGCTTTGTGTTCCCGGTGTCTTCAGGGCTTGAAAATCAATCTCTATTTATAGTCTTGATCGATGAAAAGATCCGTTGGAAGGGACTTAACCACGTGCAAAAAGCGACAAGAAAAATACGGACATCTTTAATTTGAACATCACTGTAGAGATTCTCTCTTTAGAACTTGATGGCAGCTTTACGTCATGGCAAGTACGGTGCTGACCACTCCTCATTGGTCGAGGTTGATTAGTAGGTGAGGATAGTTCAAACTCCAAAACTGATGTTGAGTTGACTTCTACTTATACCTCAACACTACAACTAAGTGGTCCTCTACTGACATTTTATGAAAGATTCCGCTTGTAGGCCGATCCTTTAGTACTGATATCCAACACATATTCGGTAAATTCAAAGGAATCCTACTGAGTCTTCAAACAGTGAGTCCATCAACTATTGAAAAGAATAATCAACTGAGTCTAAAGAAGTTATTGAACTTTGTCTAGCCTGCTGAGTTCCTAACATGCTCAGCTCATCTAAGCTATTACATTATAGTAGTTCATCACTCAACTAGGGGTTTTGGGGTCTTCAAATCTTACATTAAATAATCACCCAACAATTGACCATCATCTTAAATAATTGCATACGATCCTTAGGTTCATGATTCAATCATCTTATTGACTCCTAGGATTATAAATTAGAGATCTCCAACCATCATACGAAATCCTTAGAACCTTAGTGCATGAACCAACAAAAAAAAATCATAAAATGGTAGCTAGAGAATGGGAATGAACCGATCATCTTAGGCATAGTGATTGTTAACCCTCAGCATTCTTCATCAAACTTCAAATCAACCTATTAATCTGCTTCAATTTGCTTTTACTTGTTTTTAATCTTTTGCTATTTTAATTCTGTAGTTTTAAATAAACTGTTGGGAATGTGATTTAGTATGATAAGATTTGAAGATCTCAAAACCCCTAGCTGAGTGATGAAACCTTATAATGTAATAGCTTACTTGAGTTCAGCATTTTAGGAACTCACTAGGATAACTAGAGTTCAGTAGCTAATACGCTCAGTAGAATATATTTTCTAAGTTTCTATATAACAATGTATGCTTATAGAATAGAGAATGGGAACTAATGTACTCTAGAGTTAAGAACTATATATGATTTCTACAGTGTGAGAGTTCTTAGCTTTTTATGCGTTGAGTATGCTAGAGCTTTTCATCGCTTGTGCGCTTTGTGTTCCCGGTGTCTTCAAGGCTTGAAAATAGATCTCTATTTATAGTCTTGACCCGTGAAAAGATCCATTGGAGGGGACTAATCACGTGCCAAAAGTGACAAGGAAAACACGGCCATCTCCAATTTGAACATCACTATGAGTGCATTTTTACGTCAGGGCAAGTACTGTTCTGATAACTCCTCATTGGTCGAGGTTGATTAGTAGGTGAGGCTAATTCAAACTCCAAGACTGATGCTGAGTTGACTTTCGCTTATACCTCAACACTATAACTAAGTGGTCCTCTACTAACATTTTTTGAAAGATTCCGCTTGTAGGCCGATCCTTTAGTACTAATATCCAACACTCACTCAGTAAATTCAAATGAGTCCTACTGAGTCTTCAAACACTGAGTCCATCAACTATTGAAAAGAATAATCTACTTAGTCTAAAGAAGCTATTGAACTCTCTCTAGCCTACTGAGTTCCTATCTCGGGTCAGGATCCAAAATGATGGCCATAATGGATGGACTCCACGTTAACTGGACTGAGTTTTTCTTAACAGAGTTCAAGGCTCAATTCCAGAAATTTGTGCCGAATGAGGAAAGGACCTCATTGCAACTGATTATGAAGGGAAAACTTTTGTATGGCAGCAAGATCTCAATCCTGATTGAGGATTACTTCCAAGGAAGAGTTGCCTTCGCTGACGCGTACTTATATGACAAGAAAAATATAAAATTCTTGAATGCAGCAGCAGCTAAGAAATATATAGGGTGCAGACTTCACGACAAGTGTCCCGCACTATCCACTCAGGGTACCCGCCCTACTCATCAAAAGAAAAGGAAACTACTGAAGAAGGTTGAACCATCAGTAGTTATCCCTGAGACTGTGTCTATCCAAGACTCAGAGTCCGGTAAAGAGGACGTGACTCTGACTGATAAAGTCAAGAGGATACACTCAGAGGAGACTTAATCGGACATGCCTACTGACTTACCTCAGGCTGAAGTCTCCACCTCAGTTCCATCTTCAGTCTTAATAGCTTAGCTCAGAGCTACTGAAGAGATAGCGAAGCAGATTCATGAGATCCTAGATCACTCTGATCTAGTTGATATTGCAGTCAGGGCTAGGGTCCAGATCCGTCTCAGATTCCTTGTGTGGGATATTCTGGATGAGACCATCGACCTAAGGAATGTCCATGTACTGATGCATGAGGAGCAAACGCTGAGAAAAGAGATTGGCTACGCAGAGCCAGCAGATATCGCGTCTATGGACAATCTGCCTCAGCTAAGCTCATGCTCCTAAGTCTGAAGGGCACTACTGAACAGTCTGTCAGCCCCAGACTCACCAAGACTTAGATCACGATCAGTCACCCAAGGATGCAGACCAGGGAGGATCTGCTAAGAGAAAATTTCTCAGAGATGATGACTCACCACCTCCACCGCCTTCATCAGGTGTCATCATCTCAACACCTTCTATGACTCAGACGCAACCAAAATAATCTAGTTATCAGGTTGCTGAGATCAAAGACATATCTATAGCATTGATAAAAAAGTTCCTTAAGCGCCAAGGTCGCAAAAACCATCTTCTTGCCAAAGACGTGAAACTCTAACTTGAGCCAATCATCGAGGCTCGGACCCGTGAAGCCGGGTAACCTCGACGACTCAAGTGCGAGAGGATCGCACGCCTAATCTCTTAGATACTGACGAGATCCTCCGCCGCGCACTTGAAGATCAGAGGACTAATCTGAACGCTCAATTTCAACAAATCCTGCTAACTCAGGCCGATACATTTTTTGATAAAATGTCTATTGAATTGGATCAAGTCCTCAAGGCTGTCAAAGAGCGTAATAAGCTAACAACCGAGAGTGTCTCTAAAGCACTCGTGGAATAGCACAACCCCGGCCTAGCTATCAAGAAAGAAGCCACTGATATGGTTGAAGAATACTTGACATGGCTAGATGCTACAAAATCTAAAGTACTCCAATTAGCTCAGTCAGAGCTTAATAAACATTGGAATGAGTACACTGATGTCGTTCAGGATGTTGAGGCCAAGATCAACACTATTAGCTTTTCAGTATCAAGGCTTATTTAAAAGATTACTAGCTTGGCAAGTCAGCTAGATGACGCCAAAAAGGGGGAAGGAAGTGGAAGGAAACAACTACTAACCCTCATAAAAACTGAAAAGGCAGGAACCACCAAAATAGTGGAGAAGGGACAAGGGTCAGGAGAACACAGAAAGGGAGAAGGGTCAGGAGAACCCACTGAGGCAGCAATAACTGAAGTAGTTGAGTTCTTAGAAGAACTTACAGAAGAGCCTATTCGCTCAGCTGCTAAAGGCAATGCCTTAGCTCCTCATAGTCCTCTTAAAGTAAAGAAGCTGAAATCCCGGAGGCCAGATGAACAAATTACTTTTGATGAAAAGATGGCTAAGGAACTATAAGCATAGGAGGAAGGAAAGGCAAAAGCCAAGAAAAAGGGCATACAGAGCAGATCTCCTGTGCCTAAAAAGACAAGATATGTAGTGCCCAAACAATCCAAGGCTCAATCATCCAAAGAAAAATCTAAATCTGAGAAGGAGCCTGAAACATCTAAGTCCAAGTCAGCTGAACCCTCTGATGCTGAACCCAGAACTGAATCTAAGCAGACCACCCCCACTATTGAATTATCTAAGAAGCAAGAAGTTGAAATGAAAGTGATATGGGATGCTTGTGAAAGAGGCTTGGACATGACTGCTGAGGCCCGCCAAACTCAAGCTGCAAAGGAAATACTAAGATTAGCAGACCTTGAGACCCTCATGCAAAGAATTGAAAAGGAAGCGAGAGAAAGAATCCTTAAAAAAGATAGGAGTGTCGCCACAACTTCTAAGTTTTTCAGATGCAAGGATCAGGGAAACAATTTTAAAAGGATTTTTTATCCAAGGGTTGACCAGTGGGTCCCTTGGAAGATCAATCAGAAGTGGGAGCAGATCAAGGTTGACTTCATTAAGAGCTATTATACCTGGAAGACACTAATTGAGCAAACTGATCCAAACAGTATCTTCAAATAACTCATGATGATTTCATAACCTGAAATCTATGTTGAAATCCATATCGCTCTCCAACTGTCATGTAATATTCTCAAGGTACTTGAATTCAGAACTTTTCCTCCTCCTTGTACTCTAGAAGGAAACATATACGCTAAGGAGATTGAGGATGAGATCAAATTTGTCGTTCTGAGAAAAGGGATAAGTATGAATGATTCTGAAGACCAACAAGAGATCAAGAAGCTGAGAAGTAGAGTCTACAGAGCATACGATCTTGATCTTCTAGAAAAGAAATCTGCTGATTTCAAGGCGCGACTGCAACAATTCAGAAATCCAGCTGATTCTCTCTTTTTGCTCTGATAGACTTTAGTTCAGATATAATAGAATTTCCAATACATGTAATCTCTCTGATCATATATGAAATTCTATTTCTTTTGGCCTTTGACAACTACTCATTGTCACCTGGCTATGTCTTTATCTTAACACTATTGATAACCTCAGTGATCAGAACACACACTCACTTGTTACTTTGTGTGTTCTCTCCCTTTGTTCTTAGTTGATTTATCTCTTAGACAATTTTCTTGTGAAATAAGGGAATATTATTTCAAATAGGGGGAAAATGTGTTGATAAATAGAAGGATATTGTTTTAGATTGGGGAAATTAAGTTTGATGTATTGTTAAATGTAAAAGGTTTTGGCATCATCAAATAGGGGGAAGTTGTTGGGATGAGATTCAGTATGAAAAGATTTGAAGATTCCAAAACCCTAGCTGAATGATGAGCCTTATATAATGTAATAGCTTAGTTGAGTTCAGCATGTTAGAAACTCAGTAGGCTTGCTAGAGTTCAGTAGCTGATAGATTCAGTACAACATCTGTCGTTCAACCGGAAGAACTCAGCATTAGGAACTCAGTTGGGAATGTTATAACCCACTGAATCTGCAAAGGAATTTGAGCCACCTATTGAATCTCAGAAGAATGTTCAGTAAAAGGTCCGAGAAATCAGAGGAAGTCCACTCAGCATGCTATTGGAGTTTGAACAAACCTCACCTACTCTCTAACCCCGGCCAAAGAGAAGCCGCCAGCACTGTACTGTTTTGACGTAAAGCTACTTCCTAGATTGAAAAAAGAGGCAATCTCTATAGTAACATTCAAATTGAAGATGATCATTTTTCTTTTCATTCTCGACACGTGTCTAGACTCCCTCCAACGGATCTATTCATGAGTCGATGCTATAAATAGAGGAGAGTCTTCATGCAGAGAAGAACCGAGAACCAAAGCATTTACATGCAAAAACTCTCTACCAAGCTTAAAGACGAACCCAACGAAGAACTTGTATACAGAGAAATCTTTTAAGTTATTCACTTTAGAGATTCATTAGTTCCCATTATTTTATTCTAAGCAATCTTATTGTAATATCATAAGAAGTCAAAAACACGACTATAAGTAGTCCTTCATAGTTTGAGAAAATCAAACTCTTATGTTTGAACTTGTAAAGTCACTACGACTATAAGTAGAGTATTTGTCCAGCGCACAGATCAACTGAGACTTGCTCAGTATAAGCAATCAAGAACTGTATTTGTTCAGTGCACAGATCAACTGAGACTTGCTCAGTATAAATTAATTCAAGAACTCCTTCTTTGTTCAGGACAGTGGACGTAGGATCCTATGTATCCAAACCACTTTAAAAATTGCTTGTGTCGATCTACTATTGCATTAATTACAGTTCATATTGCATAAAACTAGGGGAGTAAGTGGTTCCGCTCCGAACCGCGAAACCGATCAAACCGAATCGAACCAAACCGAAAAATGTGGTTCGGTTCGGTTTCGCGGTTCGGTTCGGTTTATTTTTGTAGGAACCGTTTACATTCGGTTCGGTTCGCGGTTTCAAGAATTTTTGAACGGTTCGAACCGAACCGAACCTATATTCTATTTTTTAATTTTTTATTTAATATTTATCTTTCTTATATGAGAATATTGTTGGATTTAGATATTAGATTTAAGTTAAGATCAATTCTAATCTATATAAAGGAAGAGAAATGAGTAACAACTCTATACTTATGAGTTCGGAACGAGTGACATCCTATAAACTATTATTCTTGCATTATTTAGTATTTAAAAAATAAATAAAAAAATAAAAAGATGAACCGATGAACCGATGAACCGAACCGAACCAAACCATTTTGGTTCGGTTCGGTTCCGATTTTTAAAAACACATCGAACCGAACCAAACCGAACCGTTTCTATGTGTTTGGTTCGATTCCTAAAATACGTAAAAAACCGAACCGAACCGTTACACCCCTACATAAAACTGACTTTAAATCACTCAGCATAAAACGGGTTTTCAACTAAGATGAACATATTTTTGGGCCTACACTTCCGCACACCATATCTGATACTGAACTATTGTTCCCTAACTGAAGTCAGTAGATAGGACCCAGTAGAAAGATACTTTGCCCACGCGATCTAGAAAGCTTACTTGGTTAATTGACTAGTTTAGTAGCAATACTCAGTAGCATTGACTTTCGCATTTGAGTTTGAAACTTGCACTCAGGTGTATTCAGTAATAATGTTTGCTTAGAGAATATAGAATGGGAACTAAGGTACTCTAGAGTGAAGAACTAAACGGGTATCTATCTAAGCAGATAGTTCTTCATTGGGTAAGCTTTGAGAACACTAGAGCTTGAATGATTGAATGCTTTGTGTTCTCGGTGTCTTCAGCACTTAAAGATCGATCTCTATTTATCGTCTTGACTCGTAAAAAGATCCGTTGGAGAAGACCTAGCCACGTGTCAAAAACGACAGGAAAAACGACAATTTCATTTTGAACATCACTGTAGAGATTCTCTCTTTTAGTCTTGAGGGCATTTTTATGTTAGTGCAAGTACAGTTCTAGCAGCTCCTCATTGGTCGAGGTTGAATAGTAGGTGAGGCTTGTTCAAACTCCAAGACTAATGCTGAGTTGACTTCCTCTGATACCTCGGATACTTAACTAACTTGTCCTCTACTGACATTCTCTCAAAGATTCAGCTTTGCAGGTCGATCCTTCTGTACAGATATCCAACACATGTTCAGTAGATTCTATGGAACCTACTGAGTCTTCAAACACGAAGTTCATCCAACTGTTGAGAATAATAAACTAATAAGTCAATCAACTACTAAACTCTATCTAG
Source organism: Lavandula angustifolia (assembly GCA_028984105.1). Classification (NCBI taxonomy): domain Eukaryota; kingdom Viridiplantae; phylum Streptophyta; class Magnoliopsida; order Lamiales; family Lamiaceae; genus Lavandula; species Lavandula angustifolia. Next base: position 4,959,566 of record CM054808.1, on the reverse strand, counting down.
CCCACTGATTTCCTAACTAAGCTATTACATTATATTAGTTCATCAGTCAGTTAGGGGTTTTAGAATCTTCAAATTTTATATCGAATTGTCGCCCAACATCACACCACGTTCTAGAAATGTTGGCGGTGTGACAATTAATGGAGGAACGGAGGTTACGGAGGTTGAGAGAAGGGTTCACTATGGAAGAAGGGTGAGGAAGTTCGAGAGACTAGAGTTATTAACTCGGATGCCTTAGACGGGTTTTAGTCCGTCGATTACAAATGTGGCTAAGGTTGAGATGGGTGGATGAACTCGGGAGTGGCGGCAGAGATACATCCACGTGTCTATTTAGTTATTTTAACTTCAATTATTTAGTTTATGTTAATTACAGTTATGTTTCTGTATAATGGTGGCTTAAGTCGCTTATGCTAATAACGTGTTTGTGTGAGTGTCGCCATTATACAAGGCAGTTTGGCGTATGTGAATCTCTCTCCATCACAATCGGTGCTCCCAACTTTCTTCTTTCCCAATTCTTTGCACCTTCCATTCAGATCTCATACAGAAATCACCAACAAATTTACAAATTCACAGAAAATATAAACCAACTCTAATTGCCGATCAGCATAGGATCTAAGGTGATGCCGTTTGACAGACGCTGAACTGCTGAAGCCACAATGTGAAGTAAAGTCAAAATTAAAGACTTGTTAGTGTGAACTGATAATAATCAAGTTTTATTATCTTAGATTTTGCATTTTTAAAAATGAAAAAATTGCATCTCGTGCAATTGTGAGAGTAACAGTTAACAGACATCCTCGGATTACTCACAAAATTGTCGCAACCTGGTTTGCTGAAAGAAAGATCAATTTCTCGAAGTTGGATTTCTGGACGAGAATGGGTGGATATCAGCCCGTTATCTACTATCTCACTACCGAAATGGAGGGCTCAGATCTGCTAAGACTAGCATTTAATTTTTTTTAGTTTCTTATTTTGAAGAGTCGAGCTTATGCCATGGCCATCTTTCTTTTAAATAAGGGTCGTGCAAGAAAATTCTCAAAACTCTAATATATATAATTCGCCTGTCTATTCTTTCTACTCTATCTTCGCAGTCTCTTCGATCTGCAACAATTTCTTACATAAAATACAAGAGAGGTTTACAACCCACCCCAATATATGGAACATTACCCAACTCCCATCCAAGAAATCAACAAATTCAAAAATGTTGTTCAAATTATGCTAATTTGGATAAATTGATCTTGATTTCTTTTTTTTTTTAAGCTAATTTTGTCCCTAAATTATACTCCCTCTGTCCCATTTGAAACGATCTGTTTTCATTTTCGGGGCGTCCCATTTGAAACGACCCGTTTCCAAAAAAGGAAATAACGTATCTCATACTTTATCATTTCTCTCACCTACTTTATCTACTTTCATTATTTTAATTATTTTTTCTCTCATACTTTATTATCTACTTTCTCACTATCTCACTCATATTCTCTCCCTTACTTTATCATCTACTTCTCTCTCATACTTTATTATCAACTTTCTTAATTCCCGTGCCCATTTGAAACGGGTCGTTTCAAACGGGACGGAGGGAGTAATAGTTTGGATGAATTGGTCGTTACGATAAATTTTCAATTAGTCAACCATTAGATATAAGGGCATTTACGAAATAAAAATTATATAGTATTTACCAATTCATCCAACTTTCCATTTAAGTTTTGACTTTTTTTTTCAAATATTTTTTTTAATTATAGTCTTTTTTCAAGTAATTTTTTTAATTAATTTTTTTCAAATGATTTTTTAGTACTTAAAAAATTAATTAATAATAAAAAAAATCAACTAAATATAAATTAACTAATAACTTTGTATCTCACAACAGAGAAGGGGAGCGAATCAGTATAGCGGTTCGAAAATGTGTTGTATTCTTCGAGGTCGGAGATGTCGTCGGCAGTGAAAGAGAGGATGCGGAGGATGATGTAGGTGCAAGGCTAGGAGAGGGTGGTGACGGGAGTAGTGAGCTTGTAACGGTGGCAGACTTGGCCATGATACGGCTTCCGAAGAGGGATTTAGTTACTTTTTTTATTTTTAATTTTTTTTTATTTAACCTACAATTAAATTCTTTTTAATTAGTTTTTTTAAGATACCAAAAATTATATTTGAAACAAAAAATTAATTGAAAACTTATTTGAAAAAATACTAATTAAAGAAAATTTAGAAAAATAATTAAAATTTAATTTAAAAGTTGGATAAATTAATCCATAAAACTTGCATTTCGTAAATGTCTTTGTAACTAACAATTGACTAAGTAAAAATTTAACTGAAAGATTAATTCATCTAAATTATCATAATTTGAATATCAATTAACTAAAAAAATAAAGAATTAAAACCAATTCATCCAGACTAGTTAAATTTGGGAGCCGTAGGTAAAGTATTAGAACATTTTCAAAAAAAAAATGCTTAGATACTAATTTTTCATTTGACAATCAAATAGCTTCACCAACTAACTTTGCCAGAGGCATCAATTAAATCTGTGAAAAGTGACCAAAATAATTAAGAGCTGTTTCAGTAATGAAATAAAAATAAACTGCCTCTTAACAAAAATTGACCAAAATAATTAAGAGCTGTTTCAGTAATGAAATAAAAAGAATATTACCTCCTCCTAGTAAATAAGTATAAATTGATCATCTATAACTCAAGACCCAAGTAAAAGCATCGAAACCATAAGCAATCAATCAGTAGCAGATAAGCAAATGAAAAGCGAAATCTACACGAACGCTGGTTCCGGAATAGCGACTGCGCCACTGCTACCATTTAGAACCATCACTTTGCTATTAGAATCAACATCAATGATAACCGAATCACCTTCTTTGATCTCACCTGCAAGCATCTTCTCTGCCATGCTATCCTCTAATAGTCTCATGATAGCTCGTCTGAGTGGTCTCGCTCCGTAGCTCGGGTCATATCCTTCTTCCACCACCCTATCTCTAAACCTCTCGGTCACTCTGAGTTCGATATCCCTGCCTTCCAGTCTCTTGAACACTTCCTTCAGCATGATATCAGATATCTCCTTCACCTCTGGCTTCGTAAGCTGTCTGAATACAATCATCTCATCCAGTCTGTTTAAGAATTCTGGTCGGAAATATTGTTTTAGCTCCTCAGTCACTAGGCTCTTGATCCGGTTGTAACTGCTGTCCTTCTCATCGTAATCTAGATCAAAACCAATACGGCGCCCTCCCTTCTCAATCACATTACTTCCGATGTTTGAAGTCATGATAAGAAGAGTGTTTTTGAAGTCTATCGTTCTACCTTTACTGTCGGTCAGCCTACCATCTTCAAGAATTTGAAGCATCATGTTGAAGACATCAGGATGAGCTTTTTCAATCTCATCGAAAAGAACGACTGTGTAAGGACGACGTCGAACAGCCTCAGTTAGCTGTCCACCTTCAGTGTAACCAACATATCCGGGAGGCGACCCAATGAGCTTTGAAACAGTGTGTCTCTCCATGAACTCGCTCATATCAAGTCTGACCATGGCTTCTTCAGATCCAAAATAATAGGTAGCTAGCGTTTTAGCTAATTCAGATTTCCCCACACCAGTAGGACCGGAGAAGATGAAGCTAGCAATGGGACGGTTAGGATTTTTCAGCCCAACCCGGGCACGACGTATAGCACGACTAATGGCTTTGACAGCTTCATCCTGCCCAATCACCCTCGTGTGGAGTGTCTCCTCCATCTTGAGGAGCCGATCGGATTCATCAGTTGAGACCTTATCAACAGGGATGCCGGTCCACGCAGAAATAATATGCTGAATGTCAACTTCAGTCACAATAGGGCCTCCATCACAAGCCTCACTTTCTGCTTTGGTCATTTCCTTGTTTTTTTCAACAAGAGCAGACATCTGTGCCTTAAGATCCATTTCTTTATCACGTAGCTCCTGCGCCTACAAATAAAGAGCATACAAAATACTGAAAACCTAACACTTTACTTTCTACCTACATTTAAATTCTAAAGCATATTCAGGACCAACAGCATGGATATCACGTGCAACTACCTTCTCAAAGTCTTGACTTCGAGCAGCTTCATTCTTCTCCTTTGTCATCTGCCTGATCTCCTTTTCAAGCTCCTTGGCTTCTTCAGGAAGCTGCAAAAATGGAAAGAGAATTATAATGACCATAATGAAAAAGGTTTATGAAGTCATAAGGTCAGAATATTACCTGGGCATGTCTAAGTCGAACACGTGAACCAGCTTCATCAATCAAATCAATAGCTTTATCAGGCAGAAAACGGTCGCTGCAACATGCAAGATAATCTTCATTTAAAGCTCAATAGCAAAATGTTTCAACTATTTTAGCCTCAAAAGAGTGACATGTAATTTGTGGGAATGGAAACAAATAGTTTTACACGGTCAATCTAATCATCCTCACTGAACTTTTCATTTAGATTCCTCAATTGCTATCTAATGTATGCATATAAGAGTACATTAATATTCTTCCGTTCACGTTCATGATAACTGTATAAACAAAAAGATTTATGTTTAAGCAAAAAACTGATAATGTAATCATTTTTTTTTTGTTCATAGGGTTAAGAAGAAAATTAAATCATGACTGTTTGAGTCCAACTGATGGATGAAATCATATGGCCATATCAATCATTATGTAGACAAGTGCCTCGACACTGCAATACCTAATATACTGATAGGACAATTGTGCCGCAGCAGCTAAAGCTTCATCCGTGTAACGAAGCTTGTGGTGTATCTCATACCGCTCCCGGAGCCCTTTAAGAATCTCAATCGCTTCACCAACTGTTGGTTCAGGGACCCTGACAGGTTGAAACCTTCTTTCCAGTGCAGGATCCTTCTCAATGTGTTTCCGATATTCATCTAGCGTAGTGGCCCCAATACACTGCAATACATCTTGGTATTACTTGTTAGGTAGATATGCTATGACACACAAAAAATCCGCAAATGAGAAAACACTACGAACTTACGAATATAGGGCAAAAAAATTATTACATTAGCATATTATTTTACCAGGAGCCCAGCTTCAAGTGCAATAAATCAGATGCAATGCTCTAGCAATTAAAGATATATTCTAGCCAGATAACACTTTCCATGGTCGTAAAAAATGCCACATGTTAGAAGATATTCTTGCTTATCATATATGCATGATGTAGACATGCCCATAACTTATCTGACTTACCACTAAAACAAGAATCAAAATGCACCACCTATGAACATGTAGGTCCTGGAAAGAATTAGTAGGGGGGAAAAGCTTATAGCTACTACAAATCTAACTAAATTGAAATCCAAGTTTATAAAGTAACTAGTACCTAAGCAACCAATGACCTCATTATCAAAGTGTAGGACATAGCAATGATATTTGAGTGCATCTTCATAATTGGAACTAAGTTCTAAGATGCATTATAATTTTAATAAAAACAAGCAAGTCAATAGATCAAAGGGATTTAAGAGGAGAAAAATAAAGGGGGAGAATGAAAATAAGTCCACACACAACTCTTGTCACAAGCTCTTGTCCGAACTATATGAATTATAGGTCGAGCATCAGGCAAGCATAACTTTGCAATTTACATGATTTTTAAACGAATCACGTATTTGTATGATTCTTATGAAGCTAACCTGTAGTTCACCACGAGCTAATGCAGGCTTCAAGATGTTTGCAGCATCAATTGCCCCTTCCGCAGCTCCTGCTCCAATCAAAGTGTGTACTTCATCAATGAAAAGTATAATGTCATCACTTTTCCTAAGCTCTTCCATCAGCTTCTTCAATCTTTCTTCAAATTCACCACGATATTTTGTACCAGCAACAAGGAGACCCATATCCAATGTTATCACCTGATATGTTTAAAAAGCACCAAAGGAAGGAAAACAAAATGTTAATTCTAATTTGGGATATGGGTTTCTGATGTGAGCATAAAATTTCACTGAAATGCAAAACCAATCAGCATCAGATAGCGTAATGCCAAAATGGATCATAATTAGGACAATTATCACAAACCCATACGACCATACTCAACCAATGGGCCGACTAAAGCATGATTCACAGAGAACTCAATGTTAACATAGAGCTTGATCCGCTTCTAGTGATAGAATTGTTCTAGGATTAATATAATCATTAAGTTTGCAGCTATTTCATATAACAAACAAAACAAGTACTAGCACACCTTTTTCCCCTCAATAGTTTCTGGAACATCCCCACTGGCTATTCTTTGAGCAAGGCCCTCGGCAACAGCTGTTTTCCCGACACCTGGTTCTCCAACGAGGCAAGGATTATTTTTAGTGCGTCTTCCCAAAATTTGAATGACGCGCTCAATTTGCCCATGCCTTCCAGAAACAGGGTCTAATTTACCCTAAAAAAAACAAGACCCATCTTCTATAACACCTCCATAGGTGTCTAACCTCAGAAATTTAAATATTTACCTCTTCAGCAAGCTTGGTCAAATCGGTACCATACTCCTCTAGTGTAGGCAATTTGTTGCAAGAGCTTCCTTGTCCGCCAACAGTAGCATGCTCACTGTTCTGACCTATCATTCTAATAACCTACTTTACCAAATGCAAAAGCTTTCAACCTTAGTGAAATTAAAGAAAATAGGCAGATGTTACAAAGGATATCCCAATACGTGCCTGAGTTCGAATGTCACTTAGGTCAGCACCTAAATTCTCAAGGACAAGCGCAGCAACACCATCATCCTCACGAATCAATGCCAGAAGCAGGTGCTCTGTTGCAATATAATTGTGTCCTAAACCCATAAAGAAAGTGAATCTTTAACTTCACTTTAGTAACTGTGAATCATAATCTCAAAAAAAAAAAAAAAATACTAAAATAACAATCAGACTTCAAGACTTCATTGTAAGTCATGAAATCTGTATCTGAAAACATAAAAAATGCATAAACTAAAAAATAAATGCACACTCAAAAAGTTACCAAGTGTGCGGGCTTCCTCAAGCGAGAGTTCTAACAGGCGCTTTGCGCGAGGGGTGAATGGTATCTCAACACCAATAAGTCCACTACCCCGTCCACTTATCTTCTCAACCGCAATACGGGCTTCTTTCAAATTGATCCCTATGGCTTTGAGGACCTTTGCAGCAAGTCCAGTTCCCTCACCAATGAGCCCCAACAGTATCTGCTCTGTACCAACGAAATTATGCCCCAGACGCCTCGACTCCTCCTGCGATAGCATAACGACCTTGATTGCTTTCTCCGTAAACCGTTCAAACATTGCTCGCGGAGTCATTCGCGATTTTCTCACTCGTCTACCGTTGGCGGCGGTGGTTGCAGGTGCAACTTTTGATAGAAACGTGTGTTGGCTTTGCTGCAACATAAGGTCAATGGAATTAGCTTGCCTCAATCCTGAGAAACTGTTCACTCTGACGGAAGCGGATCGAGCGCTACATAACATCGTAGCCGGCATTCTCATAGTCTTATTAGTTCCATTGAACTGCCCAGATTTCGCCAAACAGACTGAATGCAATGTGGTTAATTGAAGTGACATTCCTGATACTGCAAAGATAATATTAGGATCAAATTGGTAAGACTCAAAAAATATTCTAATTTGAAGCATCACATAAACATCGAAAAAGTTAGATGTTTCAATGATCGAAAAAGGGATAAAAGATGCACCGGATGCGCCGCCGATGAAATTATTAGGTTTCAGCCGATGGACGATGAGAGAGAAAGAGAAGGACAAACGTAGGGCGGCGTTTCTGGTTTTGAAATTTTACTTATGTGTGTACGTGTGGGCGATTACTGAATTTATTAGTTAGATATAGAAGAAAAGCGCTGAATTTTTACAAGGAAGCCGGCTTCTTATTGGTTAGCCCTAGGGGTGGAGTAACTGGTGGAAGCGGTGGATCACTTGGTGGCCCACTAATCACGCGGCGCCATGCGTGTATTGATGGACCACCTTTTTTACACTTTAATATTAATTTATTGGCTTAGGGGTCCACCAATGCACGCGTACTGCCGCGTAATTGGTGGGCCACCAAGTGGTCCAGCGGGAATGGGCCAAAAGATTCGGACTGGGTGGAATCGCGATACTTTTGATAAAAAAAATATATTGAGGAAAAAGTATTTATTTATGATAAAAAATACTCCATCCGTCCCATTATTAATGTCTCATCTACCTTTTTTAGTTGTTCCATTATTTATGTCACATACCAAATAAGAAAATAAATGAGTGGACAACAATCAATCTAAACAAGTGGACCCCATCCCCTTATATTTTTACACCACAACTTTACGTATTTACCTCCACTATCTTAATTATCGTGCTCAGTCCTAATGGGCGGAGGGAGTATGAGTTTTATTATTTTATTTTTGGAGAGTGAAACGTGTTGATGAAAAAGATAAGATTCTTTTCTATGAAATATACTCGTATTTAAGTTTAATATATCTACGCACCTACTTCACCTAATCTGTAAATTATAATGATTTGAGATCATGTGTGTAAATATGAATTATTAAAATAGAGGTAGACTACTCTGCGCTTAGTTGCACCTGCAGTTAGGTCGCACGTGGCCCGATTTTAGCCGAATTAAACTAGTCTGATCCTCATTCACTACTCTCTCCCTCCGCTCTCTCATTCTCTATCTCTTTATCTCTCTCGCCTCTTTGAAAACTCTCGCATCTCTCGCTCCTAGATAGGGTGAACTCTCGCATCATGATAAACTTTTGGCCTTCGGCGACCATTGTTGTAGGAAGGGGAGATCGGAGACACCCCTATTGAGATCGATTATAGATATGCCGTATGAGGATTCGCTTTCTCTCTCTTATTCAGGTACAAGAGTTTAGCGATTATACAATGTGTTTGCCTCTCTCTCTCTCTCTATCTATCTCTCTCTCTCTCTCTCTCTTCTGGTTTGAATCTGTAGAACGCGTGTTTACAACAGAGTATGCTTGGATTGAATGGAGTTTGTTGATAGGTTGTAAAGCAAAAGCAAAAGGATATATAAGATTTTGTTTTGTTTTTTGATTTTTTTTTTGTCTTCCTTTTGATGCCTCTTGGTGTCATTAATGATTGTCTATGCATAAAAATTATGAAGGCCATGGTTGAATTAACATGAAGTTATTACAATCTTTATTGTTATTTGAGTTTTTTAAGTAGGTGTTTTTGGGTGGATGAAGAATAACATCGGGCTTCTTTTTCTTAGAACTCAACTAGAGTTTGGTTTCTGATCATAAGTTATTATAAGGGTTGGTTTCGTATGATTATTGGTTTAAATTGACATGTTTCTTAATTATAATTGATAATTTACTTCACTGTGATTGACACTTTCAGATAAACAACATTTTTGTTCATTGCGGTTGATACATATATTCATTGTAAATGACACTATATGAGAATGTGACACTCTCTTCCGAGACAATTGACACTTTTGTTAATTATGATTGACGAAAATTTGAGTAACATTTCTAATTATTATGGTGATCATATTTTGGTTACTAAATCACTGAACGGTGCTTTCGTATGATTATTGGATTAAAGTGATACATTCCTTAATTATTATTGACACTTTACTTCAATGTAATTGACATTCTAAGATAAATAACATATTTGTTCACAACAAATAACACTTTTGTTCACAACAACTGACACTCATTTCCTAAACTAATGACACTTTTGTGAAACAAATCACATATTTTTCAAAAATAATTGATAGTATATAAATGATAATACCCTGCAAATGACATTTTATTCAAAACAATGACACTTTTGTTAGAAGCAATTGATTCTCTAAAAATTATGCTTTTCTAGAAAACAAATGACACTTCCATAAGTGATGGTAGAAGAAGTTGAAAACTAAAATGACATTTTTTTAAAACAAATGATACTCAATTAATATCACTTTTGTTCACAACAAATGAAATACCTGTCCCTGAAAAAATGAAAATAAAAATTAAAAATTATGAAAATAAAGATTATGACATCTGCATATATCAGCGGGCGCAAATCCGAACAGGCGCGAATTCGAACAGGGGCAGATAATTGCATAGCAAATGTGCAAAAAATGATATAGGTGCACATGCAACACGTGCACCTAAATTTTTTTGATTAAAGTAATGTGATGAGCTATCGTGTATGGTGCATTAGTGCGCGAATTTACATAATAGATTTTAAAAATAAAAACTATTTCTCAAATTATTCTCTTTATAAACTTATTTTTTATTAATCCTCCATGCATATAGGTGTAACGGCTCTTATTCTGTTCGCTTTTCAGTGTATTAGGAACCACAATACATAAAAAAGATTAGGCGCGTTTCCGTTCGAAGTGTGTTCACCGTGGAACCGAACCATCTATACAAATAGTTCAATCCGGTCAGATTTATTTATTTTACCGATTTTATTTTTTTAAATCATAAACAAATGAAGAATTTGGCCGAAAATTGAAAAATAAAATAAAATAAAATAAAGAGTTAGTGTTTTACGTGAAAAACTAAAAACTCGTCTCATTTGTAGCATGTGTTGTCCTTACTTGCATGCACCCAGAGAATTTCTCATTAGGGATGGCAATTTTGCGGGTCGGGCCCGTGTATCATTGGACTCGGACCTATCCTGCGCCTTAAAAAATGGACCCGGACCCGCCTCGTGGACCCGCACGGTCCAGAATTTAGGACCCGCCCCCGGACCTATGCGGACCTGCAAATATTTTCAGTATTAATAAATTTAAAATTATGTTTCCACAAGAACTCAAACCCAGGTCATCCAAAAATTTACAAACACTCTTGACCACTAGACCAACAATTTATTTGTTAAATTTAAATAAACATAAAATATATATAATTTTAAAGTGTTATTTTATTAATTTTAATTTAAAACATAAAAAAATGTAGTAACTTTAATCAAATATAATGATTGTAGTAAGCATGACTAATATTTCATGTGAAAAATAAAAATAAAACACAAAAATAAAATCATCTTTCAAATATATTTTGTAGTTTTTATTCATCATATTTCTTTATTTTTTTTAAATATACTTTCATATATTATGTTTCTTATTAAAGTATGAATTTCTTATGTATACTTTCATATGTTGTGATTCTTATGAACTTATGAATGAAGTTAATGAATAATAAAAGTGTAGTTTTTCATTTGTTATAAAAAAAACTCAATTGTAAATTTGTAATTTTTCATTAGTTATAAAGAATTTTAAATTGTGAATTTATAATTTTTCATTAGTTCATGAATACTTATTTTTAATATAGATAATGTTAATCTCATTTTCGAAATACATTTTCATGATTAGAAATTAGAAATTTGAACATAATATATTGAAATCTAGAAAGTTAATATTTATTGTATTTTTATTAGATGTATTTTCACTTGTTATAAAAAGTTTTCAATTGTAATTGTATTTATACATATAATCCATTTCAATTAAAGAATAGAAAATTAGAAATAAAAAATAATTTATATTTAAATTTTGGAAATAAAAATATTAATTTCATTTTTGAAATAAAAGCCCGTAATTACAATTTGAATATAGTATATTGAAATCTAGAAAATTAATATTATATTTTATAAGCTAATTTTTTGTTAGATGTATGAATTTTTTTTATTTTAGTATGTTATATTCTTATATATAACTATATACATGTAAAATATTAACAAATGTGAACATTAGTTCAAACGACATAAGTGCATGTAAAGAAATTATTGATGCGGGTTCGAATCTCACAAATAATATTTTTACATTTCTAAATTATAATTTGTTATGGGGCGGGTCCATACGCGGCGGGTCTATGCGGGGCGGGGCGGGTCCGCGGCAAGAATCGGAACCGCCCCGGACCTGGTACGGGTTGGGTCCGGAATCGCCCCACCCGCCCCATTGCATGCGGGTCCAAGTTGGGTCCGATGGGTCCGGGTCCTTTTTGCCATCCCTACTTCTCATACGTTGTCCTCACTCACATGCACCTAGAGTGTTGAATTTTTTTTTACCGGAAGCAACCATTGTAGGGATATGAGTCAGTGGTCAGGAGACCATCGTTAGAGGAACTCGTAGGACACGACTCAGTAGATGTTTCCGCATAGTTCATATAATAAAGGGAAATTGTAATATATGTAGAGACTACTGACAAAAGAGTTTGTAAATATGAGTCGTGATTTGTGGGGGAAATTATAGGGATACTAATTTTTACATTTCTAAATTCTAATTTGTTATGGGGCGGGTCCATACGCGGCGGGTCTATACGGGGCGGGGCGGGTCCGCGGCAAGAATCGGAACCGCCCCGAACCCGGTACGGGTCGGGTCCGGAATCGCCCCACCCGCCCCATTGCATGCGGGTCCAGGTTGGGTCCGATGGGTTTGGGTCCTTTTTGCCATCCCTACTTCTCATACGACTTCTCATACGTTGTCCTCACTCTCATGCACCTAGAGTGTTGAATTTTTTTTTACCGGAAGCAACCATTGTAGGGATATGAGTCAGTGGTCAGGAGACCATCGTTAGAGGAATTCGTAGGACACGACTCAGTAGATGTTTCCGCATAGTTCATATAATAAAGGAAAATTGTAATATATGTAGAGACTACTGACAAAAGAGTTTGTAAATATGAGTCGTGATTTGTGGGGGAAATTATAGGGATACTAATTTGTATTGTCATGAGGAATTGAAGATCCCAAAACCTCTGTCCTAACCCCTGAGCGTGTGATGAACCGACATGATGTAATAGACTAGACCTGCGTTGATCTTTCTAGATTATTTTGTCTAAGTCCTGTAAGAGGTAAATTGTTGGACTGAACTTCAGTAGACAAGTTAAAGTTCTAGATCCCCAAGTCATCGGTTTAGTAGAGCTTAGTAGTCTTCAGAGTCAATCGCTGGAAGCACTCAGCAGAAGATCACTCTTCAGCCGACTCAGACAGAAGACTCAGTACAATCATCCTTGATAAATTGAATGAGAGAAGAGCTCAGTTGATTATCTTTGAGTCAAAAGCTGAAAGCACTCAGTAGAAGATCACTCTTCAGCCGACTCAGATAGAAGACTCAGTATGATCAGCCTGAATCTACTGAAGGAGCTGCTACTCAGTTGCAGACAATACGAAGAAAATCGACAGCCTGACCTTTATCAGTCGGATGTCAGCAGAGGATACTTATGTCCGAGGTTCAGAGGAAGTCAACTCAGCTAGAAGACTGTTGTCTGACAACTCTCACCTACCGCCACACCTCAACCAATGAGAAGCAAGCGAAGCTTACCTGCTCTGACATAAAAGCTGCTCTCACGCACATAAAGCCAACCACTGTGCGGCGACATTCAAAATTATATGGCCGTTTTTTCTTGGAGTCTTGTGACACGTGGTATGGGCCTCTCCAACGAATCTATGCATTGGTCACAACTATATCAAGAGATCGTCCACAAGAGACCAATGTTCACAACACGAACCAACGGGAACAGAAACGATTTGAAGCTCGCGAATACTTTCTCAAACACTCTAGCAAACTCATCTGTTACATCCAACTAAGAACTAGAAATCTCGGGAGATATCTATGTAGTTGTTCCTCGATCTCTTTTCTAAGTCGATATTGTTAGATCTTAAGTTTAGAACTTTCGAAGGAGTTCACTTTTAGTGAAACATTCTTATTGTAAGAACTCCTTCATTGTTGGAGACAAAACCCCTTCAAACTTTAGTTTGAATTTGTAAAGTCGCTATAAACTATAACTTAGAAAATTCTGTCCAGTAGACCGAAACCTTGCTGAGGCTTGCTCAGATTAATCAACAAGACCTCCTATTCAGCAGGACCGTGGATGTAGGATCTTGCGTATCCGAACCACGTTAAAAATTACTTGTCATTTACTGTTTTATTGCATCTGTGTGTTTAATTACTTGCACAATCATTATTTCAGTAAAACAACTTTAAAAGTGCACTAGTCAAAACTGACTTGGTTTGCATAAAATATTTTTCAAAGAGACGAATTAAAACCAGGCCTACACTATTCTGCACAATATTATTCTATTGAATTTCCCAGTACTGACATCCGTCATTAGAACTAGTTCAATCGTTGAATCACTTTGCCCCGCGATCAAAAGGCTTAATTGGCAACTGAATCCATTCAGTAGCAAACTCAGTACAAAACAGACCTTCGCGTTTGAGGAAAAACTTGGACTTAGGTGTATTCACCCCTACCCCCCCCCCCCCTCTACACCCGATACTGCCTCTAGACCAACAATTGGTATCAGAGCGGTGTTCCTTCGATCATCGTTTTGTGCTTGCTGGTCTACTCGAACAAATCCTGAAAAATATTTTCACTGCATGAGCATCTCTTCATTCATCCTTATAATATCTGCTTAACATGTCTAATATGTTAGGTATTAGGATGGTACCGATGTTCTCCGTAGAGAACTATACGGTATGGTGCGTCAGAATGGACATGCACCTTACATCACTGCACGACAGCATGACTGATGTCCTCGATGAAGGAATAATTGAGGGTTAGAAATGCTACATTCCTCCTTCGTATGTTGTCGCGGCTTTGATTGTTGCTCCTGTGTTAGATCTTCTGATCTGTGTCCCGGCCTTTTTCTTCCTCTGGGTGGTCAGAGAACTGAAGAAAATAAAATGTATCGTCTCTCTCTCTTACACGCTGCGTGCGTGAATTATGTGTGTGTGCGTAATCTGTTTCTGAACATAATACTAATATATATAGGCTTCAAAAGCCAATATAATATTGTTACCGGCTTCCACCGCCGGCAGGCCCGCCGTTTGGCGCTGGAGCCGCAGTACCGCGCGTCTGCGCCTCCGCCTGCGCGCAGCTCGCGCCGCCTCATCCGGCAGTCTACGATGGCCCGATACCTTCCAGGCATCTTGGGCCGTGAATAACGGCCACCTAGAGCCACCGCCGCGACTGTCCCGCTGCGTAATTACCCAGCTTGTCGCCAGCGAGCTCCTCCGCGCAAATACACACTTTACGAGCCGTGATTCATTCAATTGATTCATGGGTAATGCTCCTTGGACGATTTTAGGCCACCATGAACGGATTCCGGCCGAAATCGTCCATCAATTTCTCTCAATTTCGAAACGATTCGCCGGAAAAATTCATTGTGAGCAGCGAACTTCAGACATCAATTTCGGTCGTATCCGGGATCGGATGATCCCATACGATATATCGACACGAAGTTTGTGTGACGAGGAATCCATCGGTTCAAGCCGATCAGAAATCTGACCCCGGACCTACCGGGAATCGCCGCCGCAAAATGCGGCGGAACCCTAGAAAACTAGGATTTTCGCCCAATTTGGGGCTTTTCTGGACAGCACGACTACTTCTCCTTTCCGACGCTATTCCGGACAAACCAGAAATCGGAATGGGTCGTGCGACCTATCCAGACTAAGCTAACGAGAAGGAGAACAAAACTATCCGAACGGAACGGAAAAATAATGCTGAACGCGCCCCCACGCGCCTCCACAAGCTGGCGGTCGTGATCTGCCAGAAACTAGGGTTTCACCTTTTACGTCTTTCTGCACCATCACGCCTCGATTTTTATGCCTCTCAGACCAATTACAGTACAATAACAGTACAATCACATAACACATTGGTCCTATCAACTACTCGTGGATTTTCTCACGAGAAAAACGTTACAATGGGGTCAAAACAGTGGCTCGCACGCCGCCCCAAACACGAAAATTAACCCGATAACGACGGAAATTAACCCTAATCATACACCTAACAGCAACAATCAGAGTCTAAACCAGGCTCTGATACCAATTGAAGGAATAATTGAGGGTTAGAAACGCTACCTTCCTCCTTCGTATGTTGTCGCGGCTTTGATTGTTGCTCCTGTGTTAGATCTTCTGATCTGTGTCCCGACCTTTTTCTTCCTCTGGGTGGTCAGAGAACTGAAGAAAATAAAATTTATCGTCTCTCTCTCTTACACGCTGCGTGCGTGAATTATGTGTGTGTGCGTAATCTGTTTCTGAACAGAATACTAATATATAGGCTTCAGAAGCCAATATAATATTAATATATTTGTAATCCATTAATTTAATTATATTTCTAATGGGCTTCCACATAACCAGCCCATAATATAATTAATTAATTTACTGGGCTACTAACATTTATCAATTAATTGGCCCAACCAATTAATTCCAGATAAATAACATTATTAAATAATATAAAAATACATTAATCCATTAATAATGATTTCCGAGAGACAATAAATTAATAGGCAACTAATTGGGCCAGATCAGGGATCCAATACAAGAAATAAAGCTGGGCCTCCAGTTAATTAATTATCCATGCTCAGCCCAAAGCAAAATTAATTAATAAACACAGATTCATTCCACTAGAGAATCCGTGCTGACTTACCCCTTTATCCAAAATTGAGCAAGGGCTTGTATTTTAGACTTAATCGATCTCCGTATTTAAGATAGAAATATCCGTTAATTAATTAAGCTCACTGACAACTTAAATTAATTAACATCTTATATTCCTGAGTAGTACCACTCGACCTTATTAACACACCTGAACTTAATCAATTGGCCGGGTTTAGTGTGCTAATCCTTTCGAGTTCCTCAGGGGATATTATCAACCCATTTTACTAGGATATGGATGCAAGATATAGACAACCAGCCTGAGCCACAAATAACTACTAACACCCAAGATACGTAGATCCGGTCGAGATGACGTTCACCATAGTAGGTCAAAGTGATAGATAGCCAAATGCACTCACCTGAAGTCTTACCAAGCTTAAGACCAGCTAAGTCACCGAGATCTTGGTTCTCCACTAAGGTCAGTTAGGAAAACACATCTCACTGTGATCCGTCAATACACCACCTTAAGTGTACCAGTAAAGACAAGCAGCTAAGACAAGCCACTTCTTATCTAAACTGCAGCTTAAACCGACAACTTATCCTTAAGTTGTCTCAGCTGTGATAACTGTTTATATCTTGTCAGTTCAACCAATTTGTGTTGTCTTCTGTGATACCCGACACACCACACAAATCTAACTTTTATACAAGATAAAGGATAACATGTGCAAATATATATATTTATCAGATAGGAGAATAAAATAGTGGTAGGGACAACACACATTGTATACAAGCATAAAATTTGCTTCCAGTATACAAAATCCCAACATTCGAGACAGGATCAATCATTCCCATGATCACCAGTGTAGAATTTGCTGTTGTGGGAGGTGTAGGAACACAAATTGGGCCGAAGGTTCCCAAAGATAAAGCCGCCTTCACGCCTGAAGAGAATAAATTGCACAACCTGGACCGAGTTGCACGGAATGCAATCCTGACTACGCTCAGTGATTCACACCTCGGCATAGTGCAAGATTGCAAGACAGTGAAAGAACTTTGGGATGCCCTGGCTATACTGAGCCAATGAACCCCGCAAATCAAATAAAATAAGCTCGAATTGGACTTCAAACGTTCGAGAATTTCGCTATGCAGCCCAATGAATCCATTGATGAGCTTACCGTCAGATTCACAAACAAGATCAATATGATCAACGGGCTGGGGAAGACGTTCACCAATAAAGAGATGAACACCAAGATCTTAAGAGCATAGTCTACCCCAAAGAAGCGTAAGCACTCCAGCTGACACCCCAATTGACCATGCTTTTAAAGCAACAGTCAGCACATTTGGAGCTAGCCCCAGTTCAGCAAGCAAGTCAGTCGCAACTATAGTACCGAAATCCACTGCTGAGGATCTTGCTGAACGATGCGCGCTTCTGGCTCTAAAGTACCAAAGGGAGAAGGGCAGAGTCAGAAAGCTGAAGAAATACCACAAAGATTCTTTTTCATGTAAGAAAGATAATCATAAAAAGAAAGAAGAATCTAAACCTTCTCCTGAATGCAGGGAGACGGAGACTACTGCCAGTCCATCCAACGACACATCTGAAAAGGGTGGCAGGACCTCTGTGTGCTATAACTGCAAGAAAAACGGACACTATCATTATGATTGTTCAGAGCTCTCAGCCGCTCAATGAGCTGAACGCCAGGCTAGAAGAGACAAATTTGCCCAGAAGAGGCAGGCCTATATTGCCGGAGAGCTATCCGACGACTCAATCGAGGAAGATACATTCATGTACTCTTTCGAAGATGAAGCTGCATTTGTGGCTATTGAGGTCGAAGAATAAAATCCTGATACATCGACTGAACACTGCCTTATGGCTGGAGAAGAGGCTGAGGTAAACTCTAAATTGAATATAACCTCCTCTTCTCATAGCACACACGACACTTGCTTAGCTACCGGAGAACCTCTAGATGTGGTTCAAGCATATGAAGATTTGCTAGAGGAGCAAATTCAAACAGATCAGGAGTTGGAACAGGTAAAAGGTGAGAATCAGAGACTTTCTTCTGATTGTCAAGTCCTTACTGATTCATAAATTCTTGTGAAGAGACAAAAGAAAGAGATTGAATCTCTCATGACTAAGTCTCAACATCAAGAAACTCAGATATCAGTCTTGACCAAGGACAATTCTGAGAAAGATACTGAGATAGCTAGGCTCAGTCAGAAGCTCCCAGACGTTCAGAATGATTATGAGTCACTCAGGAAAGTGATGAAGTATGGCGAGGACTGATTACAGAGTAGTACCTGGGAGACAATGAGAAGTTAGAAGGATTTCTTAGAGCTCAGAGGCCAGTCTCCGTCAAGAAAGGACTTGGCTACACATATGAAGCATCTCTCTCAACTTCAAAAGACTCAGAAAAGTTGGCTGACCGATTTGTTCGGAGGGGGAATTCAAGCTACTAACCAATCACTCCCCAGGCAAAGAATAAACAGAAGATCCAAGCACCTCAACTGAGCTACAAGAAGCAACTGACCATAAGTTCTGGCCCCAGAACACCATGATCAAACTCAAGGGGAACCAAGAAGGTAAGGTGGACAGAGTAGTACGGTGAACCAGAATGGGTGCATGCCGCACAATATGGTTCTTACTATTATGAGCCCAAGGTCAGAAGGAGCACGAAGAGTCAGAAGAAGAAAGCTCCTGAACCCAAAACTGTCAAGAAGTCAGCACCTCCAAGTTTAGTGGAGAGAAGTACTAACAAGAAGAACAAGAAAAAGTCTGAGACCCCCAAGGTCGCTAGACAGATTTGGGTCACGAAACCACCAACTAATGCTTGAGGACCCAGACTGAACCAAAAGGGTACCTAAATCTGTTTCTATTTTGCAGGAGCATAAAGAGCCTTGGATCTTACAGCTGCTGCTCAAGGTACACGACTTATCAGAAGAACCTGCTGACCAACTATGTACAAGAGGAAGGTCCCAGAATTGAGTTTGGTGACAACTCGAAAGACTATAACGTGAGAACTGCGAACCATGCATAATTCTTATACATTTTATGCATAATCACTATATATGTTATGCAAAAAAAACTGTTATTTTATATTTTTTTGTCTTCTGCATAAAACATATAAGGATTATGCAAAATGTAAAATTACAGGTTTTTTGCATAAAAAAACATAAGGATTATGCATAAAACATATAATGATTATGCATTGTACTCAGTTCTCACGTTAAATGTGAGTTCTCACATGATTCATTCCATATATATATATATATATATATATATATATATATATATATATATATATATATATATATATACTATTATACTATTATATATTAGATATAAATGGACGATATGGACGATATAGTATTATAACTATGGTGTTGATTATTAATTAATTTATACACCATATATTATAATAAAGTTAATGGAGATGGACATTTTGGGTATTTCACATAAAAATTAAGGGTTCAATGTAAGTCCGTCCCTAGACATGACTTAAAAGTTAGAATTTAGAACCTCAATTCTTAATTCGTCACGTCATCTTTTAAAAATGATCAACTTTTTTAAACTTTTCTTTAAAAAGTTGATGATTTTAAAAATTTTTCTTCAATTTATCTACTATTTTTTTTTTATGAGTCCCGATAATATAAACAACTATGGCATCGCACAATTATATCGAAATCCATGTTTGGGTTCCACCATATGATACACATCCAGCTTCTAATTGAAGAAGTTGGAACAACCTTTACAACATTCTGAATTTTACTCCAATGGCATAAGAAGTAGTTTTATTGAACGGGTCAGTTATGCTATATATATATATCTCCGCAAGATGAAGTTGTTCGTATATAATGCAACGGTTTTATTTGAAGTTTTAAAGCACGACCAAATGATATTTCGTCGAACAAAAAGATGATGAGGATCGAGTACTTTTAACAATAATTGAGTACGATTTATTACAAACTTCAACAAAACGGCCCACAAATAAAAGATCGCCAGTCACATTTGTCATCTTTCACCGTTTCACGGGCTTGTTAAGATTTAAAAATCTTTTCCTAAAAAAAAAAAAAAAAAAAATTAAGAATCTAGATTGAATTACTACACGATTCTGTCCATCAAGGCTAGGATAAGAGTCATGTTACGCTCATGCATTCAATCATTTCCTGATTTTTTAATTAAAAAATTACAAAAAATAGAAAATACCACCCGGATATTCTATCTCGCCGTAATTTAAAATAAAAAATTGCACAACATTATATTTTTAAGTATATGTTTTTTTTATATTTATCTTAATATCTTGTGTGTTGGAAAAATAAGTACTCATGAAAAAATGAAAATGAAATAGTTAGAGGTATTTCTCTAAGTATTCATTTAAGAAAATAACTTAAAAAACTGTTTATGGTATAAATACTTAAATTCAATAAGTTAGATGTGTTTGAATACACACATTAAAAATAACTTGTACAAAATCAAAGTATTTAAAATAATCACTTATAAAGTACGAAAAGAGGTGAAGAAGCAAAGTATCAATGAAAAGTATAATTAACTATTAATGCACAGGCAAAAGTATCAAACATGTTAGAAGAAATGGATCATATGAGAAGGAGGCTTAAAATAAGAAATAAGAAGGAATTTAGCCCTCCATTTTGTTTAATCTATGGTTGTTATTATTTTAAATTTATGTATTTTCTTAATACTTTATTATTGATTAGGATATCATTAAGGTTATTTATGTAAATTTGTTTCCTTTATTTTTGTAACTGCAATTTACTTCCTTTATTAACTGCAATATACTTCCTTTATTAACCGCAATCTATTTCCTTTATGTTGGTCCCGAGTGTACGGTCAGGTGTAGAGGGGGGGGTGAATACACCACGAATCGATTTTCTCAACTTCGAACACGAACAGTCCTGTTCGGAGAAAGTGTCGATCTTGAAATAATTCGGCCAGACCAAATAGCCGTTTCCGAATCGTGTGTGGCAAAGAGTCCGACTCTATTGAGATCTCGCTTAGCCGACCGAGTCGAATTCAGTATCAAACAGGTAGAGTTCAGCGGTGCGGAAAAGTGTAGGCCCTAATCAGTTGAGTGGAAAAACGTTTTATGCAAGTCTCAGTTCAGCAAGTAGACAGTTCAGTATGCTGAGACAGTTGTATGATTTTAAAGAAGATTTTTAGTATGAACAGTAAAATCAATGCAACAAGAATCGAAAGCAATAACAAGACACGGATTTTTAAAGTGGTTCGGATATCAATCGATCCTACGTCCACTGTCCCGAAAGTTCAGGAGGCTATTTATTATACTGAGTTAGTCTCAATCAGCTTGTGCACAGGACAAAGCTGTGGCTTGGGGATTATATTGAGCAAGTCCCAGTTTACAAAGGCATCAAACTAAAGTGTTTGACAAACTTCTCCAACTATGAAGGAGTCCTTTTACAATAAGGATTGGGTTCAAATATGAACTCCTTCGTCTAAGCTATAAGTATATTCGGTTGAGCTTAGGGTTAGAGGGACAGGGAATGAGAATGTAGCTTCTAGATCGACGAACAACTGAAATAAGCTTTAGGTTCGTGTATCGTCGATTTGGATACTAGAGGCTCTTCTAACAGTTTAGCTTGGTTCCCTATGAGCTGAGAAGGTAGTCTTTCGCCGGAGATAGATCTTCAAGTTCTTGCGGAAGACTTAGGGTTTTCTGGTTCTAGCTCGTTTGAATGCTTGTGTATGTTTTCGTCGTTTAAGCTTATGCACTCTCTCTCTTCTTGAAATGTCCCTCTATTTATAGAGCAGAGATTGGAAAAGATCCGTTGGAGACGATCTTCTTCTTTCTCTCTCTTTTGGTAGCAAACGGCTCTTTTGAAGTAGGTAACAGTGTACTTTCCCACCTTTTTAGGTAAAGGGTTGGCTAGACTTTAGCAGGTGAGAAGACACGTGTGTTCTTGTCATTCGTCGAGGTGGATAGAGTGGTTGAGACAGCACAGACATCAAGGCAAACTGAAGCTGACTTCTCTCTTTCTCGTATATGACAATGCTGATTGTCTTTCAAAAGTATCTGACAGTTCGAAGATCGGCCTACCGATGCCGAGTCCGATCCCGTATTCGGTAGGTAGATAGCCGAGTAAAGTCTATCGAAGATCGGCTACGAGTTCGGTGAATCTGCTCTGCTGAGTCCGGTTCCATCGACTCTTTCGCATATCGCTCCCGCCGAGTCCAAGATCACTGAGTCTTCTACTTCTGGTGTTAAGGCAGATAATCTACTGAGCGCCTTGATCAGAGCAGAGTGTCTACTGAGTCTGAAACCTCAGAGACAAAAATAACGATTACAACGGAATGGTTCACCAATCAGATAGGGTTTTGGGATCTTCAAATCTTCTCAACAATCAGAGCACTAGGCTGCTGAGCATGGTTCAGTATAGAAGATAGAATCATTTCCCACCAAGTAAGACTATGCTGAGGACAGAATAATCACCCAACAATTTCCCCCTATTTGATGATGCCAAAACCTATCATCTATGCTAACACTAAACTAACAGAAACAGAGCTCCTTACAATATTACAGGTAAGATCAGCGGAGTTGTTCCAACAGTTCTAGACTACTGAGAAAACAGGGCAAAACACAATTTCCCCCATTACATAGAAACTAGACTAGCAGAATCTAACAAAGTAATAAACTGACAAGAAAGTAAATAGAGTGAGTGTGTGAGTCAGTCATCACTTCAGTGATTCTGAGTGTTAAAGCATAATACAAACACGGCTGGATAGACAACAAGTGGTTGTCAGAGCCAAAATCAGATTTGTATATATGAGTGATTCAGACCAGTACAATTACAAATCTTGCTAAGCTAGGAAGATCAGAACTAAGCCTAGGAGCCCTTAAACTGCTTGATCCTGTCCATGAATCCTTGAGATTGCGTCTCTGGCAGTGGCACTCCATACATCCGGTATGTGTTCTTCCTCAGCTTCAAGTATGCAAAGAAAGTCTCGCCGGCTCATCTTCGTCCAGTTCTCTTTTTGATGCAGCATACTTCACTTCAGCTTCTATTACCCCAAAGTGGATTGAGTCATCATTTCTTCTAGGTGGAGGTATGATTCTGGGCTCCGGAACACTGACTTCTATACCTTCAGATACGGCTTTATGCAAGTATATGTATAGATCAGGTTCTGCTATCATCATCCATTCTGTGTAGGCATCAGTCTTAGTCATGTTGGGCCAGAACCTCCAGAAATAGTTGCGCTTGATGAACTCTATCTTTGCAGATTCCCATCTCTGAGTAAATTGAGCAGGTATCCAATTGTCTGTCTTTGGCCATCTGTGCGATTTCAGATCAGCTGGCTTCCTGAACCTTCTGTATCGATAAGGAATATCAGCTTTTGAAGGTACTCTCAGGCTGGCCTCTTCCTCGGTCCTTTTCCTCGGTGCTTCAAGGTCCGCCTCCCGGATTCTCGTCTCGCGGCAACTGAACTTGTCTAGCCTCTTCGCCTCCCGTATAAGTATCCGTTCATTTGGTCGAATATGGCCTCAATTTCATCATCTTGGGCTTCGAGTGGCTTTTCGAGGAATGTCTTCGATTCAAAGCAGGGTACTTGATTTTTCTTTTGACGTACCCTGCTTCTCAGTGCTTTGCTGCTTTTGCTCCTTCTCCTTCTCCCTATCTTCTTCATCCTCGATAATCAGTTTCCTTGGAGGTATCCTAGCAGGCTTTCTTCCTCCTCGAGCTGGAGATTTTGTCTTTCCTTTGATGAGCTTAGACTTTGGTTTATTAGCGGCTTCGTTTTCAAAGACAATCTCCCTTGCTAGCTTCTCATTAGCTGCAATTTGAGCCTCCTCCTCAGCTGAAATGTATCTCTTCGTTTTCTTGGCTGGAGGGGTTGGGAGAATCAGCACTTTCTTGCCTTTTCCCTGAACAGGTGGAGGGAGAGGAGCCTCTTCCTCTTCTGACTCTTCCTGCTCAGCATACTCTGCAACCTCCTTGATAAAATCAGTCGGAGTCTGGGTTGCATGAGTAGCTTGGGTTCCTGAGCCACTTGGGCCAGTCTCAGCTGTGCTCGCAGCCAAGACACCTTGGGCCTTACCCTCTGTCTGAGTCTAAGTCTGAGTCCTGCTTATCTCAGTCACGAACTTGGTCTTTTTCTCAGATCTCAGTGAAGCTGTCCCCTTAAGTAATTTCTCAGCAGTTTTGGTAGGGGTCGGCTTCTCAGTACTCTTCTCTTTTCCTTTCCCCTTTTTGGCATCATCAATTACAGTCGGGGTAGGGACGAGTACCTTCTTGTCTAGGCGTTTGTAGACAGCGGACAGTTCGTCCAGTCTGTCATGGATCTTTGTCAGCGCCAAGTGCAGCTCATTCCTCTCATTAGTCAGTTCCTCCGAGTATTGCTTATGGGAGAGGTCAGCTGCTGCCTTGAATTCTGTCAGCTTCTCAGAAATCTTATCCTCCACGACCAGTTGAATGTTGTCAAGTCGGATTTCGTGGCCTGGGCTTGTTCAGTGAAGGACTCAGTATGAGTGGATATTGAAGCCTCGAATGCTTTGAGAAGTTTGGCTTGTCCTTCCTGAATGATTCTGAGCTGATCATCAAACTGCTTCTGCTGCTTAGCCAAAGCTTCGGATACAATTTCAGAGACAACGGGGGCTGATTTAGATCCGATGTTTTCGGCCCTCGTAGCTCATTGGTTGTGGCTAGCGCAGTCTGTTTCCATACCTTGTGGATGGCCTTCGCAAGAGCTCGATTCTGGATTCCCTGAGCGGTGAGAGCTTTTGCTACGGATCGAGATCTCTTGGAAGTTGGGCTGGGCGCTACTTCGTAAGTCGACTCCAAAGAAGAGCCGAGCGGGCTCGCCGAGGACGAACCACCGAGCCGTGGACTCCGCGAGTCCAAGGATACGGAGTGGAGGTTGAGCTTGTTCAAGAGCATGTGTATCCTTGTCACGGGGATTTTCCTCATGCGGCTTTCTGGGGCTGAATCATGGGTGGATCTTGACCATCGTGGTCTCGATCCATCGAGGGTCTTGACCCGGTTGCTAGTTGCCCGTCATGTATCATTGCCGCATAGCAGCCCCTACGGTTCTCCATGGTGCTGAGGTCGCAGGCTCGAGTAGCCTATTTGCTCCCTCAACTTCAATTCTTCTTCATGAAGGCTGGCGGCGGGGAGTAGTGGAGTACTAGACGTTGTAGATGGGGCCACTCCCGAAATCGCAAGCAACATGTGGAGCACTTGCCTGATTTTGCAATGAGCAACGGATCGAGTAGTCAGCAAGCTCGGGAATCCGTTGAAGAATCTCTCGGGATGCTCCGGATACGATCACCTGAAGCTTCCATCCCAATTGTCTCTTCTTCGAATCTTTGTCTCGGACTCCAAGTCTATGGGAGACGTCCGAGTCTCGGCGGGAGGCACACTACCGAGTGGTGGTGGGGCGAGAGGGGGGCCGTCAAGACGCCGAATCTCTTCACTATGTGCTTCAGTAGCATCCCCTTGTTCCACTTCTACGGGTTCCTCAGTGGAGACGGCCTTCTCCACTGATTGAGTCTTCTCAGATGATTCTGACTCGTCTATCAGCCGCTGAGGCTGAATAGGTTGCTGAGTAGCCTGAGCAGCAGGAACTTCAGGAGAGACCTCAGGTTCAGTAGGCACGTCCGGAATGGCTTTCCTCAGTTTCTTAGCTGGTGCCTTTGGAGTTTTTGCTGGAGGTGTTCTCTTCTTTGAGGGTGTAGCCTGCCGAGGCTTAGTCTGGCGAGTTACGGTGAGGACCCGACCCAATCTGGCGAAGAGCAACGATCTTGTTGTGGAATCTGACCTTCTTCACATTAAAATACTCCTTGTCATTGTAGGTGATTGGTTCAGATCCGCAGACATCCTCTATCATTATGGACAGCTTCAGTCCATAAGAAGCTTGCCCTTTACACTCGGCGTGTAAGAGGCCTTGTCGACTTGGCCGCCCTGAGCCATGAATTCACGGATAAAGAACTCCGTCCAATTGATCTCGGGCTCTATCATATATGGCCATCATGAGCTGGATCTTGAGCCTCGATACTTGATCGAATGAGCACGCTTGGGCTGGTCGTAGGCGTGTCACAATATAAGCCAAAGCTGCATGCGAGGCAAGCATGTTGTTTTTAGGAAGCAGCTACGAAGGTCGTGGGCTTTCCACGGAATATTGTCAAGTAGTCATCTACAAGATCATCCTTGTACCCAACGATCGGCTCCTTCGGAAGGCGATCAAAACTTCTCTTTAGCGCCTCCTTGATGGATATTTGCTTCAGTATCGGAAAAGCATCCTTGATCTCGTGAATGGCGAATCTTCCGATTATGTCCCCGCCTACTGAGTCAGAATTAAGATAAACTTCGGCCACGTGCCTCGGGAGGAAGTATGTCGGCTTCCTTGAAAGAAAACTTTCAAGCCCTGACTCTCTAAGAGCTGAGAAGATCTCGTCCATATAATCGAGATCACAGGCGTTGAACTCCATGGTTGGCTCGAACCAAACACGATCCTTGTCCAGGATTTCTTGCATGTTAACTGGAGTAGACACCGAAATATTTTTACTTGCCATTGTACCTGTTACACTAGCATTTATCAGTATCGATTTAAATAAAACAGTTTGTATAGCGATTCTGAAAAAGAAAATTAATTCGTGTAGCAGTTGTAATAAGCATACCGAAAGAGAGATTGAGATTCTGAAAGGATATACAAGAGGGGATTGCAAGAAATGATCTCAGAATTTTCGGATGAAAAGGATTTTAAGTGCGGTAATGGCGGTTTCTAAAGATATGATCGAAAATATATATCTAACGTGAAGGTGAACGGTTTTCGATCAAAGGCCAAATTTAAATTTGCTTTATGATATGGACGGTTAAGATTGGATATTAAAAAAGGTAATGATCACAGTAGCCGCCTAAGTCAAAGCCAGTTGTAAATATGCCTAAGTAGTAACTATGAGATGACATGCATTAAATGCGTGCAGAGTTCAACAAACTTATGTATAGAATGTCGTGCATTAAATATAAGTCGTTAATAATAAATGACAAACTTAGGATATTTAATAGCATGCTGAATCTTCATCATAAATGCATTACTGTTTTATTCGTTACTACTGAGTAGAGATACACAAACCTGTCAGCTGAACATAGTAGTCGGCGATACCTCTTGTAGATGGTTTTCTGTCTCTACGTACTGAATTTACTCAGTATTGAGAGTGATCATTCCCCCTTACTGAATGATCCTCTCCTGGAACCTTCTTACTGACTGGGGTCAGTAGGGTCCAGTAGACCCTACTGAAAGTTCTTTGAATCTGGATTCAGCTAGAAGCTTGGTCAGAATATCAGCCCTTTGTTTGTCAGTATGGAGCTTTTCCATCCTGATATCCTTCTTTTCGACATGGTCACGAATGAAGTGATGCCTAATGTCCACGTGCTTGCATCTCGTGTGTAGTACAGGGTTCTGAGTGATTGTAATAGCACTGGTACTGTCGCAGAATATCGGCACTTCATTCTGAATGACGTCATAGTCTCTTAGCTGCTGTCTCAGCCAAAGGATTTGGGCGCAACAACTTCCGGCAGCCATGTATTCAGCTTCAGTAGTTGATGGGGCTACTGAGTGCTGCTTCTTTGAAAACCATGAGATCAGCTTACTGCCTAGGAACTGACAAGTTCCTGAAGTTGATTTTCGGTCAATTCTACATCCTACATAGTCAGCATCAGAGTAACCAGTTAGTTCAATATTATCATCAGCTGGATACCATAAACCCATGTCAGGTGTGCCTCTGAGGTAGCGGAGAATCTTCTTTGCTGAGTCCATGTGGCTCTGCTTAGGATTCGCCCGAAATCGGCGCAGACACCTACAAAGATAAGTTATGTCGGGACGAGTAGTGTTAGATATAATAAGGAACCAATTATTGCACGAAATTCGGTTTGGTCTCTGCGATACTCCCTCTTTATCAAGATCGATTTTCATATTCGTGTTCATCGGGATCTTGATAGGTTTGCCGGATGTACAACCGAATTTTTTGATGAGGTCTCGAGTGCATTTGCCTTGGTTAATGAACGTTCCCTTTTCAGATTGTTTGACTTGAAAGCCGAGGAAATAGTTCATTTCACCCGTCATTGACATCTCGAACTTGTCCTTCATCATTTTCTCAAACTGCTGACACATGACAACGTTCTTTGATCCGAAGATAATATCGTCTACATAGATCTGCACGAATAAAAAGTCGTCTTCCAGTCGAATGCTGAACAGCGTGCGATCTACTGTGCCTTTCTGAAAACCTTTCTGAAGAAGAAACTCTGACAGGGTATCGTACCAAGCCCTGGGTGCTTGTTTTAACCCATATAGAGCCTTTCTGAGTCTATAAACCTAATGTCCCTGCTGAAAGCCGGGCGGTTGTTCTACATAGACTTCTTCTTTCAGTACGCCGTTCAGGAACGCAGACTTCACATCCATTTGATAGACTCTGAATCTTTGATGTGTTGCGTAGGCTAGGAATAGTCTGATTGCCTCCAATCTTGCAACTGGAGCGAATGTCTCATCGAAATCTATTCCCTCAGCTTGACAGTAGCCTTTAGCCACGAGCCTTGCTTTGTTCCTTACTATGACGTTGTTTTCATCTCGCTTGTTCTTGAAGACCCATTTTGTTCCAATGACGTGTTGATGCCGGGGTCTATTAACAAGCTCCCAAACTTCGTTTCTCGTGAACTGATTCAGCTCCTCCTGCATAGCTATGATCCAGTCAGCATCTTTAAGTGCATCCTCAATCGTCTGAGGCTCTTTAGTAGACAAGAAGCAGGAATATAATACGCTTTCTCCTTGGACGAAACTGGATCTTGTCTTGACTTTTCTTCAAGGATCTCCAATGATTAGATCGGGAGTGTGAGCATCTAGCCACGATCTACGATGTTTCAGCTCTTCATCTGAAATTTGATCAACACGGATAGTAGGTGAGTTAGGAATTTCGGTCATACTATTACGAGATTGAAGCAATTCAGTAATGAGAGTGTGATCTACTGAGTTTCCGGGTTCGGGGGCATTCGGCTCGAGAACATTAATAGATGTTCCCCCTGAGTTGTTACTCTCAGTAGTGGTCTCAGTTACCTCTAAGGTTTCCTCATCGACTTGAGTTACCTGGGATTGACTCTGTTCAGGAGAGTCAATCTGTTCAGCTACTTGCTCTGCTGGTTGAGATTCAGTAGACTTGTCTTCAGTTTCTTCGTCTGAATCATCATCCCAACATAGCTGGATCTTTTCAGGTTTGTCTTTTAAGCTTAGATCCTGTAGCTGCTTACTGATGTCCTCAGATTTAGAGTTAGAGTTATTGCTCCTGTCTTCAGTAGCAAACTCATTAAAAACAACATGAGGGCTTTCCTCCACGCAAAGAGTCCGATAGTTGAATACTCTGAAAGCTTTGCTGACCCGAGAGTATCCTAAGAAAACTCCCTGATCTGACTTGCTATCAAAAGTCTTCAGCTGATCTTTCCCATTATTGTGGATAAAGCATGAACAACCAAAGATATGGAAATAAGATAAAGAAGGCTTCCTGCAGTTCCATAGTTCATATGGTGTTCTCTTATGCTGCTTTGTCAGTAGAGATCGGTTCTGAGTATAACATGCAGTGTCAGTTGCTTCTGCCCAGAATTTGGTTGGGAGTCCTGAGTCTGCGAGTAGAGTTCTTGCTGCTTCTTTGAGTGTGCGATTCTTTCGTTCAGCAACCCCGTTCTGCTGAGGGGTGCGCGCAGCAGATGTCTCATGCTCAATTCCTTCTGCTTTGCAGAACTCCTCTACCATGGAATTAAGGAACTCAGTTCCTCTGTCAGAACAAATTTTGATTATCTTGGTGTTCTTCTCGACACTGAGCTTTTTCAGAAGCGTTGGTAACTCTGTTTTAACGTCAGACTTGTTGGCAATGAATATGACCCATGTGTAGCGCGAGTAGTCATCGATGACCACTAAAGCATATTTCTTGCCTCTGATCGTCACTGGAGAGACTAGACCGAACAAATCCATATGTAGCAGCTGAAGGATTCCATCAGTGGAAGGAGATGGAACAGGTGGATTTTGATTCCTTGTTTGCTTTCCCTTCAGACATGCTTCACACTGAGTGTCTTTGCTGAATACTTCATTCGGCAGTCCTCTTGCTAGAGTGTTCCTTGCTAGTTTGTTGAGCGTTTTGAAGTTGAGGTGGCTGAGTCTCCTATGCCAAAGCCATCCTGTACGGTTGTCGTTCTTCGCCAACAGACAAGCTTCAGGTTCTGCTGAGTTCCAGTCAGCTACATATATATTCTTTTTACGCGAACCTGATAACACTGTTTTCCCTGTGGATTTATCAATGACATCACAGAAACCAGTGTCAAAAATCACTATATTCGAGTTATCACGCGATTGACTAACAGAGAGAAGATTATCTTTGAAGTCCTTCAACATATGATACTCCTAAGGCGTGGCGAGTTCCAATGCTGAGTGCTCCATATCCTCTTGTATAGCCTTTTGCATTGTCTCTAAACTCGATTATGGGTCCTTCTTCAGCTATATAATTCTTCAGTAGGTTCCTTTGGTACGTCATATGTCTTGAGCATCCACTGTCCACATACCAAGGATCTTTGTGCACCTGCAAAACAGAATTATATTCAGGTACCCTTTATTTTGTTTTTGGGTCCTTAGATGTTAGTTTTAGTATCCCAAATCTGTCCTAACAACCCCGGTGGTTTCGGACAGTTTCTTTCCACTTGAGTCAACATACTTGACCACTTGGACCGGTCAAAGGCGACTTCTTAGTCGTTCGGGTTCGGGAGTCCCGATCTTCGGAGTTGGTGGAGTGCTGACCTTTGCCTTTTGTGCGTTTTTCTTCTTTTTCTGACTCTTGGAACCTCTTATGACTATAGGATCATAGTAATATGACCCATATTGAGCTGGATGTGTCAACCGAGGTGGTCCATACTGATCAACCCACTTAACTCTGCTAGTTCCCCCTTGACTGAACTGGGGTGTCTTGGTACTGATCTTCTGGTCAGAATACTGATGCGTGGTCAGAATACTGATGCGTAGGATGAGGTGCTTTCATCTTTTGTTTGTTCTTTGCTGAGGGGTTCAGAACATTTGCATTGATTGTTTCTCCTCGAACAAACCTATCAGTTAGACGCACTTCTGAGTGTACGGGGGTAGATGAGGAAGCTTCCTGGTTGAAACCAAGTCCTTCCTTACAGTGCTTGGGCTTGTTGCTTGCAAGCATAGCCTCCAGCTTCTTTTCAGCGCCCATGTAACGCTCAGTCATCGAGGCTCTTCCGGGACATCATCACTCTTTTTCGGTATGTCGTGCTTGGTCCGAAGCCACGACAGTTCTTGCTTAGATGACTCGGTTCGGTATCTTTCGAGTCAAGTCATTGGTCAAAACGAAATTCGATCTTCTTGATGCTTCGAGACTTGGCCATCGAGAGTTCATCTCCTCCCCGAGTCTCAACACAAGTCCTTCGGCTTCGGTAGCGGCCCGACTCTCCCGAGAAAGTCTCACGATTCTCCACTTTCGGGGTATCCAATTCTGAAGAGTCTTCCTTGGAGCTGCAGACTCATTTGAATTTGTTCATCTAATAATTCTTCATAAGGCGGTCGTGATGTCCGGGAATTCCCATCTGCACTGGAAATAGTGTCGTGTGTGCGGTGTGAAGAGGAATTAAGTGGTTCATGAGAGTTTACCTTATCCTCTTCTCCTGCCATTAAGCACTTTTCGATTGTTTCTTCGACTTCAAGCTCTAAGGCCATGAAAGTCGCTTCATCGTCGGATGAGTCCATGAAGGAGTCGACTTCTTCGAGTCGTCCGAGATTTCGCCCCGCAATATAGGATTGTCTCTTCCGGGGCGAATTTCTCTCTCCTTGCCTTACGTCTTTGCGCATTCGGCACTCATCGAGCTCGGGGACAATCATATTGATAGTGTCACGGCTTTTTTGCGGTTGTAGCTAGTGATGACTCTTTCTTCTTTGCTTTCACTATCCTTTGATGGTGCTGAGTCATCATTCTTTCTGCATTCAGAAGATTGTGAGTCAGGAGTGCGTTTTGGCGTATAATCTGACTTACCTTTTGTGTCTCGGTATGCTTTAGTCAGTTTTCTGCGCCTCTCCTTCTCCTTCTGATACTTCACAGCGAGCAATGCGTACTTCTGAGCGAGACTTCCTTCTTGTAGATCATTGAGTGAAGGTTCAGTCTTACTCGTTGTCTTGCTTGTCATTTGGAGATGCTTTGTCTTGGCCGACCGGTGCTTTGAAGGCATGGTCAATTTTATTGTCGCCTTCGGCTCTTTTGCTTTCGTTGAGGTCCGTCGAACTCAAACTCTTCCACTTTGAAGTTTCGAAAAGATATGGTCAGGAGAGACAACATCTAAATCAGAATGTCGCAATAAAGTGGCAAAAGGTGTCCAGTGTCCGTCCGACAGTGCCCTCAGTATCTTGAGATTCATTTCTCGGTTGCTGAATGTCTTTCCCAGCCCATTGATGGAATTTATCAGATTCGTAAATCTGACGTTCAGATCTTCTATTTTGTCACTAGGCATGAGAGACAAACTTTCCAGCTTTTGGAGTTCCAGCGCCAGTTTGTTAGCTTTTATCTTCTGAGTTCCACGACTCAGTAGCGCTAGAGCGTCCCAGAGTTCCTTTGCCGTTTTGTATTCCTGAACCCTGCCAAGATAAGAATCACTAAGAGTGGTCAGTATGGCATTTCTGGTGACTCGGTCTAAGTTGTGAAGCTTCTTCTCTTCAGGAGTGAAGAGACTTCTATCTTTAGGGATCTTCTTCACAGTCACCATTCCTCCTCCTTCAGCTGGGGTCTGAGTCACGACACTATCGATCATGGGAACAATAGGTCCATCTTCAAGCACTTCAGTCATACTATCATGGAGGGATGTCAGATGTGCTTCCATTCTGACTCGCCATACTCCATAATTCTCTACCGAGAACATGGGTACCATTCTTATACCTGACATATCAGCCATATAAAAATAATGATATGAATGTAGAGTGATATGCAGTGAAAACGATTTTCCGGATCCGTTCAAGTAGACCAGTTTCAAGATAACAAGAGTCTTAAAGAACTCCCGCTCTGATACCAATTGTTGGTCCCGAGTGTACGGTCAGGTGTAGAGGGGGGGGTGAATACACCTGAATCCGATTTTCTCAACTTCGAACACGAACAATCCTGTTCAGGAAAGTGCCGTACTGAAATAATTCAGCAGACCAAATAGCTGTTCTGAACCGTGTGTGGCAAAGAGTCTGACTCTACTGAGATCTGCTAGCTGACTGAGTCAGAATTCAGTATCAAACAGGTAGAGTTCAGCGGTGCGGAAAAGTGTAGACCCTAATCAGTTGAGTGGAAAAACGTTTTATGCAAGTCTCAGTTCAGCAAGTAGACAGTTCAGTATGCTGAGACAGTTGTATGATTTTAAAGAAGATTTTCAGTATGAACAGTAAAATCAATGCAACAGTAATCAGAAAGCAATAACAAGACACAGTTTTTTAAAGTGGTTCGGATATCAATCGATCCTACGTCCACTGTCCCGAAAGTTCAGGAGGCTATTTATTATACTGAGTTAGTCTCAGTCAGCTTGTGCACAGGACAAAGCTGTGGCTTGGGGATTATACTGAGCAAGTCCCAGTTTACAAAGGCATCAAACTAAAGTGTTTGACAAACTTCTCCAACTATGAAGGAGTCCTTTTACAATAAGGATTGGGTTCAAATATGAACTCCTTCGTCTAAGCTATAAGTATATTCGGTTGAGCTTAGGGTTAGAGGGATAGGGAATGAGAATGTAGCTTCTAGATCGACGAACAGCTGAAATAAGCTTTAGGTTCGTGTATCGTCGATTTGGATACTAGAGGCTCTTCTAACAGTTTAGCTTGGTTCCCTATGAGATGAGAAGGTAGTCTTTCGCGGGAGATAGATCTTCAAGTTCTTGCGGAAGACTTAGGGTTTTCTGGTTCTAGCTCGTTTGAATGCTTGTGTATGTTTTCGTTGTTTAAGCTTATGCACTCTCTCTCTTCTTGAAATGTCCCTCTATTTATAGAGCAGAGATTGGAAAAGATCCGTTGGAGACGATCTTCTTCTTTCTCTCTCTTTTGGTAGCAAACGGCTCTTTTGAAGTAGGTAACAGCCAGTGTACTTTCCCACCTTTTTAGGTAAAGGGTTGGTACGAGCTTTAGCGGGTGAGAAGACACGTGTGTTCTTGTCATTCATCGAGGTAGATAGAGTGGTTGAGATAGCACGAGACTTCCAAGGCAACCGAAGCCGACTTCTCTCTTCCTCGTATATGACAATGCCGATTGTCTTTCAAAAGTATCCGACGGTTCAAGACCGTCTACCGATGCCGAGTCCGATCCCCGTATTCGCAGTAGGTAGATAGCCGAGTAAAGTCTCATGAAGATCGGCTCGAGTTCGGTGAATCGCTCCTCTGCGAGTCCAGCTTCCATCGACTCTTTCGATATCTTGCTCCTGCCGAGTCCAAGTATCACTGAGTCTTCTACTTCTGGTGTTAAGGCAGATAATCTACTGAGCGCCTTGATCAGAGCAGAGTGTCTACTGAGTCTGAAACCTCAGAGACAAAAATAACGATTACAACGGAATGGTTCAACAATCAGATAGGGTTTTGGGATCTTCAAATCTTCTCAACAATCAGAGCACTAGGCTGCTGAGCATGGTTCAGCATAGAAGATAGAATCATTTCCCACCAAGTAAGACTATGCTGAGGACAGAATCATCACCCAACACTTTATATTTGTAATCCCAATCTACGTAAATTCATAATCTTCATCTTCTTTTTTATTTCATTCTCGTCACATAAATTCACATATAGTAATTTCTATATAAAATCAAATTTAGGTTTCTAAGTTTGAATTTCATATTTTGTATCTGGACATTATGTATCGATTTTTCATTTTTTGAGTTATCATATTATCTCCTTTTTCCAAAAGCCACCATTTGAACATCATTGGAAATCAGACTGTAAAGATTGGGTAATGCACGAATATTCATAATTTTATGCATAAAGTATTTTGATCTTATGTATATTGAAAATATAAAAAATGATAAAATATGCATAAATTATATCGATATTATGCATGAACTAATATTGTGATATGCATATACTGTATAAAGCGTTCAAAAAGAAAGAATGAGTAAAATATGCATTGATTAGTTGTTAGTATGCAAACAAAATGATAAAATAAAGTATTATGACCCTATGCATATTGAAAACATAAAGAATGATAAAATAAGTATAAATTATATTGATATTATGCATGAACTAATATTATGATATGCATATACCGCATTTCTTGTATAAAGTGTTCAAAAAGAAAGAATGAGAAAATATGCATTGATTAGTTGATAGTATGCAAAAACATAATGATAAAATAAAGTATTATAATCCTATGCATATTGAAAACATAAGGAATTATAAAATATGCATAAATTATATGCATGAACTAATATTGTGAGATGCATATATCAGATTTTCTGTATAACGTGTTCAAAAAGAAAGAATGAAAAAAATATGCATAAATAAGTTGGATGCTAAAATATTATGATATGCATATACTGTATTTCATGTATGCATCGACTTATAAAACTGACATGCATAAATGAAGTAAACAAAAAAATAAGAATATGCATACATTATATCAGATGTATGCATGCATTAATGAAAGAGAGAGAGGGGTAAGTTTAATGAAGATGGAAAGGTCATAAGTGAGTTTGATGAATATGGAAAGATCCTCATTTTTTCTTTGCTTGGAGAGAGAGAGAGAGAAAGAAATATGTGGGAAAGTCGAGAAGATTTAGACGGAAATTAGGGAAGTTAATTAGGATTCAAACACATAAGATCCAAAATTACAAGCTTACCCTTAATGATCCACTTCTTTTATTTTCAACAATTAAAAAAACTAAAATTTATCAATTAATTACATCCATTGATGACACTAGATGTAAGACTAAGATTTCTTCCTATTTCTTATTTTAAGACCCCTTCTTATATGATCCACTCTCTCTCTCTCTCTCTCTATATATATATATATATATATATATATATATATATATATATATGTTGGGAATTAGGTTCACTATGATAGATTTGAAGATCCCAAAACCCTAGCTGGATGATGAGCTTTCGATATTGTTATAGCTTAACTGAGTTCACCGTGTTAGGAACTCAGTAGACTAGCTAAAGTTCAACAGCTGAGCATTCAGTAGAAGACTCAGTAAATATTGGACTCAGCAGGAGCAGTATACTGAAAGGAGTCAGTCGAACTGAACTCAGCAGGAGTAGTTCACTGTACTCAGAGTTGATCTTCAGTAAAGCAGACTCAGCATAAGTTATCTATTGAATCAAGATCAGACTCAGCAACGCTTTAACTGACATGGACTTCAGAAGAACAATTCAGTAGAGTTGTCCGAGGTCGTACATCTGAGAAGTCAGCTTCAGTATCACCTTGAAGTCTGAATAGATCTCAACCACTCTCTGTACCTCGACCAATGACAATCAGCCAGCTTTAGTATCCGACTAGAGATAAGCGCTAATTTTTTCTTTGCCCAATTTTCCGCAAATTATTTTAAATTTTTTTTAGGATTGCAATCTTTCAATTAAGGAAGACATCGATTGAGATAAATAGATTGTAGATTGAAATGCGGAGGAAGTTGTCGATTTTTGTAATTGGTCATGGATTTGGGATCGGTATTGGTTGTGTTGTGAAATTGACTATTATAAAGTGATTTAATTTTGGTGTTCATGGAGATTCAATTTTGGTGAAATTGTTTATTTGGTGTTCATGGAGATTCCATTTTGCAGAAAGTGATTGGGATGATGAATTTCTACGGCGAACGAGATTCAACTGCAGATTTCATCAAATAAAGTGAAAAAAATGAATACGAATAAAGTGCATAAAATTTTATGAGTAAAGTGCATAAAAATTAAATAAAGTGCATAAAAATTACGAATAAAGTGCATAAAAATTTACGAATAAAGTGCATAAAAATTATGGATAAAATGTATAGATAATTTAAACATTTTTTTTAAATTAAAGGATTTATAAAATTTATTCTAAATATAATAAAAATAAATATAATAATAAAGTAAGAAATTTAAGTAATCAAATAACTTTTATATCTTAATGAAATTAAATAAGAGATTAAAAGTTAAAAATATCTCCTTCAATCTAGACCACACATCTTTAAAATGGAAGGAGATGATTTGTTCATAGTTCCTTCATTAAAGAAGTGTTTCTTAAAGAACTCTCCCCTATATATATTGTTGGTCCCCGAGAGTAGACGAGTCTTCGGTGTGGAATACACCCGAGTCAAAGTTCAAGAACGGCGCGATAGTCGATCGCTGAACCGATGCTGGCCAACGCGTGGGTAGAGAATCCTTCTATCGAGTACGGCCTACCGAATTCGTCGCGTAGAACAGTAGTTCAGTATCAGGTTTCGAGTGCGGAAGAGTAGGCCCAAAAGAATATTCGTCTAAGTCTGAAAACACCGTTTTTATGCTATTGATTTAAAGTCAGTTTTATGCAAGTGAACAATTAAGCAGAGCGACAATAAATCAACACAGAGTTTTTAAAGTGGTTCGGATACACAGGATCCTACGTCCACTGTCCCGGAAGGTCAGGAGGCTATTTATTATA
Organism: Lavandula angustifolia; assembly: GCA_028984105.1. Lineage (NCBI taxonomy): Eukaryota > Viridiplantae > Streptophyta > Magnoliopsida > Lamiales > Lamiaceae > Lavandula > Lavandula angustifolia. Next base: position 4,921,706 of record CM054808.1, on the reverse strand, counting down.
CTGAGTTAGTCTCAGTCAGCTTGTGCACAGGACAAAGCCATGACTTGGGGATTATACTGAGCAAGTCCCAGTTTACAAAGGCATCAAACTAAAGTGTTTGACAAACTCTCCAACTATGAAGGAGTCCTTTTACAATAAGGAACAAGTTCAAATATGAACTCCTTCGTCTAAGCTATGGATATTACAATAAGATCAGCTTAGATTATATAAGGAACGAGATAGAACTCTAGAGAGAAGAACTATAAGAATATATCTATGAAAGCGTAAGTTCTTCTCTGGATATGGCTTGAATCTTCTAGAGTGTTTGTTCGGTTGAGCTCGGTTCCTTGGATGTGTCCATCATCGTCATGATCGACCTCCCATCATCTTCTTCTCGTGAAGACTCTTCTCTATTTATAGAGGTGACCTAGGCATATGTCCGTTGGAGAGGACGATGCCACGTGTCACTCTATGGGGTAGCAAACGGCTTTATTTGAATTCTGTAGAGTCCACTATCTTTAATGAAAGTGGTTGACTTGCAGCTTTATGTCGGAGACTCTGCCAGCTGGCTGCTCTTTTTTTTCAATTAGTTTCAATTATGAGAAGTTGTGATAAAAGTTGTGAGAGAGTTGTTCTCCTCTCCCTTACATAACCAAAATAATAATAATATATCAAAAGGTAAGTCTAAATCAACACATGCTTTTTCTTCTTGAGCCTCTCCATGCTTTTTCTTCTTGAGCCTCTCCATGCATTAATTGCAGCATGAGCGGATTTGACCAAACTGGATGAAAGCTGATGGGAGCAGTCGGCTGTGAAAGGAAATCTTGCCCTGCTGGGCGGCTGTAGCAGGAAAAGTATCCCGCCACTGTACTATTCTACACCAGTCTCCTTCATAGCTAGTAGCTCTACCAAACGCTTTCCCTCCAATTTCTTCCAATTGTATTGGGCTGGGCTTCTTCATATCATCATTTAACACATTTCTTCGGTCCACTAAGCTGGCCCAATTGGGGGGTCCAAATCCTGCCCAGTTCAGCCTAATATTCTGGCCCAAGTCTTCTTTTATCATATATTCCATGCATGCAGCTTCAATTACGTACAGTGGCAACATTCACCATCTTTCTGCCTTTCATCCACCTCCTACACGCATAAACCCGAGACAAATACGCATAATATCGGTAAAATAAAAGCAACAATTACGTGCTTATCAATAACAATTTCAAGCACACGACCTATTTGTTTCATGCATATAAGCAACTAAATTTATGCATACCAATCCTAATTCAACATTTCACTACTCAAAACATTGATGCATATAAATCAAGGTGTTTATGCATACCTATCTTCAACTGTATGCACACAACAATCAAAAAATTCGATGTCAAACAATGCGTACACAAATTGTCTGTAATCATGATTAATAAGGCTTATCAATTTCATGCACACAACTTCTTAGTTTCATGCATATAAGCACCAAGATTCATGCTAAGAACCCAAATCCATAAAAAAAAATATTGTATAAAAACATAATCCAAAGACGATTTGGGAATATTACCTTCGTCCATGCTTTAGCCAATCAACCCCAATCTGCCTGCTCCTGTCAATTCGTGAAATGCCTTTACAACGTTTGTCATTTGCAATTTCCACAATTTTTCGCATAAAAGAAAAAAAACCACACAACATGCATTTTTATTAAACGTAGGTATAAGGAATCAAAATCAAAATAACGGGTTGTGTGCATGAAATCAAAATCCATCATCGTGCGAAAAAACGCCCTAAATCTCAAACATATTAAACCCAAAATCTTCCCAAAACCCTTACTCGCGCGAATGGACTTTCGAACGTATAAACCAAAATGAAACAACAAAATCTCATAAACAACATCTTAATCGATTAATGAGGGCCGAAAACTCTTGCAATTTCGCGTGGATTTTCAGAACCCAAATGATTCTCATAAATGAATAGATGGGCAAACGTACGAAACAACAAAAATGAAAACCTACATGTTAATCGACCGATTATGGGCGAGTTTTCCCCAATTTTGCAGTTGCAAGTCGAATACCAAAAGAAATCCCTCCTGCCGCTGCGTCGAAAAAACTGAAGAAATTGAAATGATATTAAACCCGCTCATTCCCCCTTTCTTCAAAATAGATGAGAATACCCTTTCCAATTTTACTCTTTTCCCTTTTTTATTTATTTTTAATGAGAATATGTGGTGTAATCTTGACCATTGAAAAAGTTAATGCATCTAAGGTTGGGATATATCTTTTCAATGTTGGATCTCTCTGATCCATACTATATATATATATATATATATATATATATATATATATATATATATATATTATGTTCACAATCGTTACATTTCCGTGCATAGCACGGGTACTACTCTAGTTTGTTGAAATTTCCAATCTATATGCAAGTTCTTTCAGAAAAGGAAAAAAAAAATTAATTAAATAAACATATAAAGAAGTTATCCATTTCTTTTTCATGGAAAATTTTATCTCTGAGACCGGTCCCACAACTTAAGTTGTGGATCCGGTGGTTATAAAACATGCCACATAAGATGTTAATAAAATAAAAAAAATTCAAAAAACACACAACTCTAATCCTACACCACAGGTCTACAAGACTGGGTCTAGGATAGAATTTTCCCTTTTTCAGATAGAGAATGCCCAGACTAATATTTTGTTTATTTAATACCATCAGTTTTTGTAGGAGTAGGATTATCTCTGCGACCCTAAAATTATTAGTATTATTATTATTTTTGTCTGCTTTTATTCACTCCCCCAGAACAAATAATTACCCCCGACACTCCCACAATCCCCGTCTCTATTCCCCTAACCTTCTGCGCACAGGCTTCCTGCCCCCCTTTCGAAATATTCGAAGGCAAAACCACGCAGCCATCTTCTTCGGCGGCAGGAGGAAGCTATTGCACAAAAACTACTAAATTCAGGTAAGCTTTCGGTTCGGGAGGGGGGGATTCTGAAGGGACTGAGCATAGGCAGTAATGGAACATCAGATACTATGTGTTGTTTAAGTATGTAATCAGCAGAAAATAAATATTTTTGCTCTCATAATTACATTTTCTGTTAGCTGCTAGATTTTTGAGTTATGTTAGAATTTCTCAGAGCAAATAAGTCGATTATTAATTCAACTTCTTGTGTTTCCTTGAAAAGTATGGTATTAGTTCTGTAGCAATGCGATGGATATTGTCAAACTGTTTCCATTGTTTTTCATCATCCATCCTGAATATTTTACTATTCCACCAGACTAGAAGTTTATGAGCACGATGGCTAGATCTGATTCACACCAAGAGATAATTGGAAGTAATAATCAAATGCCAAGGGGGGATGTCTTCAATGGCACTTCAGCAAGGACGAGACCACTAAGTTATGATGACATTATGCTCAGAAGGAAAAACAAGGGAGATAAATCTAAACGAGTCTCCAGCAGCTCTGGAGCAGAAGATAGTGAATTAGCACAAGAAAAACATGGTGAGGGCATCTGATATTCCAGAAACCCAACCGCAAATAAATGACAATTTTAAACCAGCGGATGAAAACAAGAGCTCAAATGACTCTAAGAATATAGTCGCTCGGAGAAAAGCGGATTATGATGCTTCTAGAAAGAATGAATATTTGGTCCAGGATACTGATGGGCAATCTTTGTATCCTGCTGCCAAGTCAAAGGACAAAGGAGAGAGGAATGTGAGGCACAATAGATTGTCGGAAGAAAAAATGGAGGAAGAAATCATGGCACCCGAAGCAAATATGATCTTTTGAGTGTGCATTCTGATACCAGACATGGCAAGAGGAAAGATAGTGAAGAATCATATAAACCGGATAGAGTGTCTAAAAGAAGCAGAGTCAAATCTGAAATAGTAAAAACACAACCCCATAATGAGAAGAGACAGGTTTACAGAAAGAGGAAGACAGATGAGCAGATAGGCAGTGATTCTGATTATGAGTGTAAGAAGAGAAACATGAGAGATGTGAAGCAAGCAGATAAGTTGACTGCCAGAGGCAGAGAGAAGGAAAAGAAGTACAAGTATCATCCTGAAGAAGACAAATCTAGGGGCAGGAATAATGTTAAAAAGAATGATTCGGAAAGAAAAGAATCGGAATCGGTACAAACCTATCTTGGAGAATCCAGGTCAAGTAGAAGAAGGTCACAGAGCAGAGGCTGTGAGAAAGATAGAGGTAAAAGATCCCTTTCTCAATCACCAACAGCTTCCAAACAGACATCTAAAGATAAAAGGGATCTTCCAGAACTATCATCTCTTTTCTCAAAAGATGCGTCAGGAAAGGAACATTCTAATGCTGAGAGCAAAAGGATATCCAGTAATGGGTCTAATAGCCAGTACAGGCGTAATGCTAACAATTCAAGTGGTCTTGGAGGCTATTCACCAAGAAAGAGGAAAACGGATGCTGCTGCTAAAACTCCTTCACCAACTCGTCGTACTCCAGAAAGAAAGAGTGCTGGATGGGATTTACAACCTGTTGAAAAAGAGAGCGTCATGACTACTTCAACTATTTCCATTTTGAATACCATGAGCCAAAACTCATCATTGAATATAAAGGAGTACCCATTCATAATTCCTGTGGCTCGTACTCTGGGTGAATCCTATCGGGATTTCTCTCCATACCTTATCTTCACAGATGCATGCTATTGAGTCGATTCAGCTAACTCAAGCAACAAGACCCAAAAGGAGGCTTTACGTAGAAAACTTGCCTGCTTCAGCATCTGAGAAAGATTTAATAGAATGTACTAACAAGCTTTTGCTTTCATCTGGTTTTAACTATGTTCAGGGTACCCCGCCGTGTATCAGCTGTATAGTACGTATCCAACTGTTTGCTTGATCTCTCTCATATATTCATGCACATTTTCAGCTAAAGATAGCAGCAAGTTTATGGTATTTTTGAACTGCAGATACATAAGGAAAAGAGCCAAGCTCTTTTGGAGTTTTTGACCCCGAGGATGCTTCTGCTGCTCTTTCTTTAGATGGAATGTCCTTTTCTGGTTCCAAGCTTAAACTCAGGCGACCCAAAGACTATACTGATGTAACTGTAAGAATCCTTACTGTGCTGTTCTCAGTTCTTATCGTAAGAACATGACTAGTGTTCGAAAAGTATATTACAAACTTGATATTAATGTTTTACTTGACTTTATGTACTTGGCTTATTCTGTTTACTCCTATGCTCTTATGACATACTTCATTTCCATTTGTTATTAGCCACTTTCAGCCAGCATATGTACTTCTTATACTAGAAGTTACCCCATTATTTTACTCAATTTATTTATTTGATTGGAAGGTAAAAATGGGAAACAATGACACCAAAACCCTAGTTTCTGTTACTAGTGCTATCTAACCCAAAGATAGATGAACAACAAACAGAATTTTGACTTCTGTAATACTTCCCTCCTTTGCCAGTATTTCGTCATTGGTCCAGACATCCAGTGATAATATGTAGAAAATTGTTCCTGCTTTTGTCTTTTGTATGAAAAGGCAAAGGTTCATTAGATATAGCTCTTCTCCCTTCTTCAGATGCTCGTATCTTTGGCCTTTAGGTTTCGTAGCTTCTTTCAGATTATATTTAATGTTTATGGTGGCTTAATTGTTTGCTTATCAATGAATCTCGAACATCCATATCTCCTTTTGATAATTTATTTTGCCTTAACGTTTAATGTTATTTCAAATTGTATTCATTTATATTTTACAAGTTTCTACCTTGCCGCGTTTTAATAAAAGACGGGCAGCTATAACAGTGTGGTACATTTCATCCCTTTAAGATCTCTATCCTTTCACTTTTATCAAAGTTGTCTCTTATCATAACTTGTTTGGTACATCATCTGATAATTTGGATATTATGATGCTCTTTTCTCCTGAAATTGTCTGCCTGGCTGTTGGTTTATACTCTTTGAATGATTTGTGCAATCTTCATCTGGTCTTAATTGGGTAGGTATCTGTATCTATCATTATGTCAAACATAGAAGTGGTATATGCATGACTTCTTCCTATGTTATTTACATAACTTGATGTGGATGCGATTCAATCCATGTAACATACTTGTTTTGGTATTCACTTTATCATGTACTTTTCAGCATTATGAAATTGGATCCATTCCAATATGTTTCTGAGAATATATAAGTTCTTTTGTTTGAAAGGGCATCTCTTTTATTTGAAGAAAATAGTCACCAGTTAATAATGCTATGTGTTGCCATCACCCAGACATTTAAAACCTTGTTGGGTATGCGCCTATCTTTCTCTAGTCATTTGTAGATTTATCTGATTTGGAAATATGCTCTGCAGATTGCATTGCTTAGTGTATAAGTTTTATGAAACTGTATGAATCTTCTTCACTGTTCACTTCTGCTACTTCATTGCATGCCCAATGACTTCATCAACTTGAGATTTATAGAGTGTTGCACTGAGAAATCTACATTTCCATTGAGACAGTATATTCACTACATATTTTTGTAGTTTCTGAGGTACATTGTTGTTATTATTCCATGTAGCAGGTTTTCAGACAGTTCCTATTTTAATGCAGACTGGTCTTTCTGAAAAAATCAGTGGGTGTTGTTGATTCAATCAGCGATTCTGTTGAAGATTCACCCAACAAGGTATGCATCTGAAGCATCATAACTTTTGTTTTTATGATGAGGATAACCAACCATTAGTATCCGAGGGTGTATACTGCCCTGAGCAAGGTTTTAAAAAGCAAGGTTTTAAAAAACAGTCAAGGTGTAAGCCTCACTTCGCCCCTTGAGGCGAGGCGGCGGCGAAACGTTCTGAGGCGGTCGCCTCACTGGAGACGTTTCTTTCCTGCGCCTCACGGCCAAGAAATGCGCCCGTGGCGTATCTTCCGGCAATTTGGTCGAGGCGTTTCTGTCACAAAATTGGGCTAATTCACAAAATTGGGCTCGAATTAATTCAGTTAGGCTCCAATTTTGTTGAACCCAATATCTAATTAAGTCAAATTTTGCAAAAAAAAACTACTTCTGACTCCCGACTTCCCGCTATGAACTACAAACTCGCAACTGCAAGCCTACAGTGCTGCGCCCCGGCCGACGCTGCTACCTCATGCCTCCGCTGCCGCTTCTCCCTCTACAGCCGCTGCTTGAATTCTTAAATTGAATTGGATAGTGAACAAGTGTGTTCATGGGTAGTGGACTAGTAGGTACTAATTGGACTGATTTGGCCATTTGGGTAGTGGTAAAGATTTATATTGTTTAATTTAATTGGATTTTGCACTCAAAAGCTGTTTGTTGTTTTGAATTTGGGAGAAATTTGAGTTATGTGTAATTATATATTTATTAGTAAAAAAATTTAAATTTACGCCTCAATTTTGCGCCTCGGTTCGTTTCGAGGCTTACGCCGTGAAACCATAGAAAAACGCCTCGGAACCCATTTAAGTTTTTAAAACCTTGGCCCTAAGTAATATCATCATAACTTTTTATCATTGTAGGAGTTGGTTTAATTGTTTTGTCACTCACAAATATTTTTCATAATGCTTGGATCTATATAAATACTTAGTCTCAGTTTAAGAACTATAATGAAGACCAAATAAACTCTAGCATGATCTATGGAGTTTAAAATAAGTCTGGAAGCTGTGAACAATGAATACGGGCTATTGGTTTGTAGCATCAGAGCCCCTACTGTTATCGTACTTCATTTATGTTATGGAATTTACTGTTATCTTTATTTTGATAAAAGGAGGCTATTTCATGAAATTTAGATGTAATGGTTGGTGACAAAATTAGTCGGAACCCTTAGCCATCACATTTTATGTGTTAAGTATTATGTTGTAGGGCAGGTAGCCGTTGTATTTGAGTAGCACTGAATCACATATGGACCATTCAATTAAGGATATTAAGAATATACTTTCATCTAAAGTTCTAAAAGTTCTAACTAAAAGTTTACATTTCTTGCGTAAGCCTTGAGGTTAACTGAGGTGTAAGCCTCAGAAATAAGGCTAATCTAGTTCCTAGTTCATGACATTCTTCATAAAATTTCAACAATTTTGTCCTATAAATCAAAATCAAATTCTGCCCAAATCAAAAATAAAAGTGAACAATTGGTTTTCTTTCCAATCAAAATGAATCATCATGCTTAAAATACACACTTGAACTATCTAACGACTAGCTAGGCTACTGTATCCAAATTATAGATAGAGTATCACATACACCACTTGATGTTGTTTTCATATAAATACAAAATTAGAGAAGTAGAGACCATACCACTCTATGTACATACTAAGATTTGAGATGGAGATTAGAGAGGTGTTGGTGTTGAATTGGTATTACCGGTATACAAATGGGAGATAAAAAGGAGTCTTGGGAGGGTGTGTGTGTGAGCCTGAGGTGCTTATTAAAATATTGTGTGGCAGAAATCAAACTTTTCTTTTGAGAGTACGTCTATTCAATTTTTAGGATTTTTGGGGTTTTCTAATAATATACTAAATTGCTCATGAAAGCGGTTCAAAAAATTAAGAAAAACTATTTCAATCTAAACAAGATATGGTAATGAAGTTTGAGGTTTAAGACTCATATGAGGTGCTGATGAGCAAGCATCACACGGCCGACTCGTAAGCCTCAAATAACTGAGGAGGTGAGTTTACATAATCTCACCTTGAGGCAGGCCTAGCATCGAGATTTTTTCAAACTAGGCTTTCATCTATTATACTCATATATTAAGGATGCTAAGTTTTTCTATCAAGGTAGACCAATGTTATGAACCTGATATCTAGATTGCGCTATGAGACTAATAGGATGAACTCGATTTACGAGATTCCTCATCTCGAAGCTCAATGAGAGAAATATCTCAAAGCTCAATTTTAGGAGAGAAAATTATCTTATGAAATAATATGTCTAATAATTCTTTTCTTGATTGATTTCTTTCTACCAAAGGATACATATATATCGACTGATAATTGAAAACTAGGATAACTGCATCGACACAACAAATCTAATCGAATCTAATCTAAATCTTTAATAACTAATTCTCAAAACCTGATGTACCACATTGAATATTATCTATCAAACCAAATCAAATCTGTGGTCGTTTAAGAGTGCAAGTTCAGCTGCGCGTGCAACATTACCTCCCCCATCGAATAGGCGTCTGGCCTCAAACGTGAATTTTGGATTAGATGTTGGAGGTTCAATATCCCCAATTTACATATTTCCTCGAACTTTCGGCTTCATTTCTATAGTTTTGATCTCCAGAAACGTTATTACCCATAGAGACCCGATCTGATACCAAACGCTACAAGGATTGCCTTTTGGGACTAATAGGATGAACTCGATTTACGAGCACAAGTTCAAGTGCGCGTGCAACATTACCTCCCCATCGAATAAGTGTCTGGCTTTAAACGTGAATTTTGGATAAGATGTTGGAGGTCCAATATTCCCCCAATTTACATATTTCCTCGAACTTTCGGCTTCATTTCTATAGTTTTGATCTCCAGAAACGTTATTTACCAATAGAGACCCGCTCTGATACCAAATGTTACAAACCCATTAACTGGATTGCCTTTTGGGAGTAATAGGATGAACTCGATTTACGAGAGTCGTAATCTCAAAGCTCAATTAATGAGAGAGCAATACTTCAAAAAACGAGAGAGCATTTTCTCACGAAACAGTGTTTCTTGTAATTCTTTTCTTGAGTGATTGACTGAAGGATACATATATATAGACTTGAATTTGTAACTAGGATTACTGCAACTAAAATCTTTTCTAAACTAAATCTATCCAAACTGCATATCTAACCTAAATCTCGAGTAACTACTAATTGAATCTAATATACCAAATCAAGTTTAATCTATAGAAATAAAAATCCGTTGTTCAGTTGCGCTTGTAGCGACCAACATGAGCTGGATGCGTTTCTTTTCTGCCTGCTTGTTAGTACTGATAATTATTTTCATTCTACTAGTTAATAGTGACTTTATCTACATTCTCATTCTCTTGACAAGCTTTTGCTGGACTTTCAGATCTTTATTGGTGGAATATCAAAACTTGTGTCTTCTAGCATGGTAAGTTAACATGCGATTTTGTTTATGTTAAACTCTTTTCGTTTCATCTTATCCTATATCGCTAATAACTTTTAAATGCTCTTTTCAGCTTTTGGAGATAGCTAGAGCTTTTGGACCTGTAAAATCGTTCCACTTTGAGTTTATTACTGATACAAATGAACCGTGTGCATTTCTTGAGGTACATATTAAAATGTGGAGAAGTGTTTCTTATGTGTAGAGAAACATTAAGTATGCAATATTTGCGTGTGTTTCTGTCTTTCGGTGTTTGCCCTCTTTCAGTTTTCTTGCTTGTCAATGACCTTGGATTGATGCATCTTAAGCTGAGCCCTTTCTTTGATGTCCTTTCTGATATTTTTTTGTGGGAAACTAATGATTTATTACCTCAGTATGTTGATCATTTAGTTACTTCAAAGGCCTGTGCTGGTCTTAATGGTATGAGGTTGGGTGGACATGCTCTAACTGCAGTACTTGCTACTCCAGAACCTGTTTTGGTGGGCATACCATCTCTTTTTGTTTGAGTGTGATGTTTATTTTTAAGCATAAGTTTCTCTGAAATGCTCGAGGTCCATTATTTTGTTAGGAAAATGTTGGAAAACAGCCAACTTATGTGATCCCTGATCATGCAAAGCCCCTTATCCAGAAAGCCACGGCCATTTTGAAGCTGAAGAATGTGGTATGTGTCTTATTTATGTACATATTCCTTTTTCTTAAAATTCTAATTCACGATATAATGCTAGTTGAAGTAACATCGAATTACAAATGTCCTTGTAATTTGCAGTTGGATCCTGAATGCCTCATTTCAACGTCCGAATCAGAGCTAGAAGAAATATTGGAAGATATAAGGATGGAATGCTCCAGGTTGACATAACCAGAATGGATTAGTTATTTGGTAACCTGTGGTTGTTGCTCAAATATTTATCTTAGCTCTCCTTAATACTGTAGGTTTGGTGTTGTGAGATCTGTTAACGTTGCCAAGAAAACAGATACTCTCAGCACCATGGAAGCTAATGAGGTAATGATTAAAGATGCTTGTACTGATGCATACAATTCCCACATTGCAATTATGAGCCATGGAATCGAGCAACTCAAGGACATATCTAGGCCTAGGTTGGTTGGTGAAAGTTTGTCTGATGAGATAATTGCTCGCAATATTACGAGGGATGAAGCATGTGAATTATCATCTAATGGTGAAGATGTTTCTGTCGAAGAACCCCCAAGTCAATCAAACCCTGGTGATTCTGCCGCAGAATTTGGAAACCAGAAAATTACTTCAGATAGTGAGCTGGTTAGAAATTGCAGTAATGCTGGTTCTACTTCTGTGATGGACTATGAACTGGAAAACAAACCTTCCACGGAAGAAGACTTGAAATTGGAAGAGCATAATGCAAAACCAGTGGCGTCTGGGGGAAGAGTCGAATATAGGAGAAAACAATACAAATAATGGTGAGGCGGACACCATTATAAGAGAAGAATTTGATGCTCCAGAGGAAGGTCATAAAAAAGGATGCCTCTGTGGATCCTGGGCATATAATTGAGCCTGGCTCTGTTATTGTAGAATATAGAAGACCAGAAGCTGCTTGTATGGCCGCACATTGTCTACATGGACGGATATTTGATGGTCGTGTTGTGACTGTGGAATACGTTGGTCATGAGAGAAGAATAATGTCGTAAACTATACACGCATTGCCAGTTGAGGGGTGCATAATGATACTGTCAAGTAGCTATTCGCTGCGAATATTGTTGCTCGGATCCCATTTGGGCTGCTTGGCCTTTAATTTTGCTGGGGTCATCACGTTTTCTAGCAACTTCCATTACTATTGGTTTACATCCAAGATGGCGAGGTTGTTGATTAGATTGCCCCGTAAAAAATAGATTTTACTACAAATCGGCGGCTTCTTAAGCCATTTCATTTTGCTTCCATCATATTCAGTCTGTAATCTTTTGAGTTTTCGCTTTTTGATATCTTAAGTATCACGTGATGTAATTAGTTGTAGTTCTGCAGTTTTATTTGTTTGCTGTCGCCCATTTTATTTATGCATAACTTTCTTGTCACACTCGAATTTTCAAAGGAAGGAGCACTACCAGGGTGCAATAAGGGATTGAAGTTAAAATGCAGGGATAGAACGGAGGCTTATCATACAAAGATTGAAACATTAATAATTTTATAATGTTGTCCCCGAGCGAGCCAGATTGGGTGTAGGGGAGATATATTTGAGTCCAATCGCTCTCTGATCTTACGTAAAAATAGGTTTGAATCGAAGAGGTCAAGTGACAAATTTGGTGCATTTTAAAAAAACTCGCATAAACAAAATCCTTGTAAAAGATGACTTTGTCTAAATTTAAAACGCTTACTTAAGAGTCGTTTGGGTTGATACACACCTAACTAAAATAATCTTGATGCAGATAGAAATCAGATAAGAGATAAGATGCGTAAAATAGAACACAAGATTTTTAACGGGGTTAGGAGCAAACGCGTGCACGTCCATGATCTGAATGAACATGAATTCCTTTCAATAGGAATCTTATTTTGTTCTGGCTAATCCAGTGACTCGGGATCATCTCACGCCTTCAAAAGGGATTTTAATGAGCCAGGTACTCAATACAAATCAGCTAGTGATTCTAGAAAACATATCCTCTAGGCGTCCAACTATGATCAACTTTCCAGTGAGTACAATTAGAAGGATGAAGTTAGACAAAGAAATGGCCTACAATGGTGGAGGTCGAAGGTAAGTGTATTCTTCTATGATGTAGCTCAATATTCCATACTTCTTCAAGTTCTCACCTTCGCCTTTTATAACAGTTTGAGAATATCTATTTGCTCCGACGACTTTGAATGAAAGATCTTCATTGATTTCATCTGATTTCAAGAGATCTTATTAGCTGAGTGATACTTTTCATACTTGTCTTAAGTGTAGTGATGACCTGATTTTTTTGAGAAAGTCTCTTGTTTTCCTCTTTAGAATTTCCAACTCCCCGAATAATCCTACCGGACCGCATGCTCAATTGGACTGCTTCTTCAAGGAGTTCTTCATATGCTAGAATTCTCCCCGCCGCCGTGCATGTGTCGTGCGTGAACAAGTTCTCTCTTCGAGCGTGAACGCGTTCTTATCTTTGGGAACCTTCTTCCATGTGGTAGCTCTAACTTGCCTTTGTGTCATAGTCGACACTAATCTATAATGGGGGACGATGGGGGCCGATCTCCGCATGCCCGTCATGCTATCGTGGAGCGAGATCATGCGCCTATTCTCGACTCTGCCATATGCCATAGTTCTCTACCGATTACATAGACACCATACGAATACTGACATATCGACGTGATAGAATAGAGTATGGGATGAATGAAAGAGAGATGAAATGTAGTGAAAACATTTTTAAGGATTTCTCCGTGTAGACCCTCTGCCTCAAAAAATGGTGATCGAAGAACACCACTTTGATACCAATTTTTTTATCCAGGAGACGAGTCCTCGTGTGTAGGGGGTGGGCGAGGGTGAATACACTCGAATCCAAGTTTCAACTCAAATGCGAAAGTCGGGCCTCCGATACCGAATTTACTTATCGAATTCCGCCAATAAAGCTTTATGATCGTGTGACAGAAGTGATTTAGTATACCGAGAAATCGTTCACCGATTGAGGTCACTTAACCAAGAATTCAATGTAAGAATTAGTGCGTAAAGTGTAAGCTTCATTTTATCGCTTCTTTTGAAAAATGTTTCTTAACGAAAACTGCCTCGAGTTGTACTTGTGCGTGTCTTAGTGATTTTTACCGAAAATCTACACTTGTAAGAATTTTGCAAATAAATTTTGTGCAAGATGAATTGTAAAAAAATGCAACAAGAAAAAACACATAAATTCTGTAGAGTGGTTCGGATAAGCAAGATCATACGCTCACTTTCCCGTTTTCGTGGAGTTCTTAATTAGATAATACCGAGCAAGTCTTAGTTAATCCGTTTGCAAGACAAATATTGACTAATAATCGTCCCTAAAGCTTTACAAGTGCGGTTTCAAACGCAGATGTTTGAGGGTTTTATCCAACTATGAAGGAGTTCTTACAAGTAAGAATAGTTGAACAGATGAACTCCTTCAGCATTCTAAGCTTAAGATCTAACAAAGTTAGCTTAGATGTATAGAGATGAAAATTAGACGACTCTAGAGAGAAGATTTAGAAAAATAAGTTATCAATTCTAGTGGTTCTTCGCTATGTATGCTTGAGTTTGCTAGAGCTTGGGTGCTTGAATGCTTTATGTTCCCTGTGTTCAATGTAAGGAAGATGATCTCTATATATAGGCTTGACTGGTGAATAGATCTATTGGAGAGGACCCATATACGTGTCAAACGCGACAAGCAAAACAACCATCTTCAAATTTGAACTTTCTCAGAGATTTCCTCTTTTTCGTAGTTCAAATGACGACCGTAGATTTATGTCGAACAAGTACAAGCAGCCGGGTAGTTCCACTATCGGGTCAAGGTCAGCTGGAAGGTGATGCTCATTCAAACTCCAAAGTTGATACCGAGTCGACTTCCTCTTATACCCTGACACTACGGAAAAAGATTTCCACCGACATTCTCCAACGTCTTCAATATGTTGACTATTGCTTCTCTTGACTCCACAACACACATTCAAGATTCCCCGGACACCGAGCACGTTATCTTTTAAATAGTTTCAATTCTAGAAGTTTCTTATTTAGAGGGTCTAAGTCATTATTTATTAGTCAGTTAGCTAATTTTGTGATAATAATCATCAAGTTGTTAATCGACACAAAGTTACGCCAATGGATTAGATAAGTATACAAGTAACATGGAACAATCAGAGTTATAGAAAGTATGACATTTACATAGCAGAATGGTCAAGTCAGAATCCGATACATGTTTGATTGCTAGGAGCAAACTGGACTTTAACTAACTTTTGCACAAGGGAATCATCTCGAACTTCAAGGCATTTAACAAAGTTGATAGAAAGTCACTTGTGGTTGGAATGCCGATTGAAGTATTCAACAAGTGATCAAGAGTGCGAAGCATGCATGAAAGAAAAGTAGACCAAAACTACACTTAAAGAGAAGCCGACCCCCTTCAACTAGCGGATTGGCCGGAATCGCTACATATGGACCTTTTGGTCCCTCGTACTCGCAAGCATAGCGTAAAAGCAAATACACGCTAGTAGTGGTGGATGATTTCTCTCGATACACTTGTGTGGTATTTCTACACAAAAAGAAAGATGTCAAGAGAAAGTTGTCTCGCACTACTAAGTGAGCCGAACAATGAAAAAAATATCAAAATTAAGAAGATTCGCCTCAAACAGAGGAATTGAGTTTATAAATTCACATGTCCGTGAATACCTAAAATCTAATAGCATCAAACATGAAACCTCACACCGCATTTCTTTAAATTCGTAGTATCATGTATAGGACGATTGTATGGTATGCTACGGATGGTTTTATTTCTTGTTCGGCCGTCGTTGGGTTCTTACTCTTGGGACGACCTACATGCCATTTTGTTTTGATCACGGATTGTATTTCTCATGAGATAAATCCACGAGTAGATTATGGTTAATTTGAATGTTATGTATTTGCTTCGATTTTGTAACCGGGTTTTCTAGATTGGTCTGTTTTTTGCGACGACAACAGGAAGATTAGATTGGTTAAAACCCTATTTTTGGGGTGTGATCGGAGGTTTCCCCGAGCTCAACCTGAGCTGTCCGTCGGAGCTCGAGAGAGGCAGATGGAGGTGGTGGCTGGTGGGACCTTGCGGTGGAGATTAGGGAGGCCCGCGGCGGCTGTTCTAGTTGGTGTCGGCTTCAGCAGGGTGGGTAGAAGTGGCTTCAATCTCCTCCAGATGTGGAACGCGTCGGCGGTGAGCTGGACGGCGGCGCGAGTCGCAACTACAGGCTTCCTCCGACGTGCGACGGGGATGTGGTGCAACAACATCGGTTGCTGGGTGGCATCGCGAGGATGCTGGCGTGGTGGGCTGCACCGGGCGGTGGCTCCAGCGTCGGCGACGTGCTGCCCGTGCCTATTTCATGCATCAACTTTTGTGCTGACGTCAGCGCTCGCCTGCTGACGTAGCAACTCTTCCTTGGGTAGCAAGTTTTGCCCGTTTCTTGGTCTCTAGGCTACAATTTTTGTAGATGTGTAATTGTTCGAGCCATGTAATAGATAGATATTTTATTTCTATGTGTTTAGGCCCGACGATGACATATTTACCCGCTTTATTTATGTCGTGGATTATTTATTTCATGTTTTAACATGATTAATTATTTTATTAATTGTACTTAGAAGTTATGATATTAGGCCTTTAATCCGTATTATAAAAAATGGGTTACTTTTCTATGAACATATTTTATTAAATGTGCTTAGAATATTTACGCTTTTAGTGGATTAAGTGTTTTTGTCACCCCATATCGATAAAACCTTTGAATGAAAAGACTAAGCAAGTACAATTTTGATAATTTTAATGTTAATCTAACTATCAAAAACAGCACTTCCACTAATCGACCTTAGAAAAAGTGATGGGGATCGAGGGTAATCATCCACCCACACGGCTTGCCTACCTTCTTTATTCGGGTAAGTTTTTCACATAGGTTTTCTACGAAAATATTCCAATACTATCGGTGAAGGAGTTTGGTCGTAAATGTTCACCTACGTGACTTGGCGTTCTTGATTTCACATAAGTACTGAAGATAGAATTGGAATAAGACGGCTATGGAAATCGAAGTGAAAGCGGTGTGGTCCTCGTGAGTACGCCAATTTCGAGAATTTGATTTATCTTATGTCAAATTGAGAAGTTAATACTTAGATGTCACCGTGGGTACAATTCACTTTGCTAAAGTCCCTTCCCACATGTTTAATAGTGACATGGATTGGTTATATCTGACTACTAATTATATTCTTCATAAGGTTATAATTTTGGCAACTAGGTGAATCGCATGATCAAGTGGTAGTCAGTCCACGACGAGCCTTTAGGTGTGGTGGGGGGAGGTGAATACACCCGAATGCAAATTTCAACTCAAATGCGAAAGTCGCTGCTACCGAGCATAGATACCGAACTAGTCCGGCCGAACTAGTCGCCGTGCAAATAAACTTTCTAGATCAGACAGGGCAGAGTATCCTTCTAACGAGTCCTATCTACTAACTTCGGCTAGTGAGCAAGTAGTTCGCATCATCTCGCTTGAAAATATGGGTTTATGCTCATTGATTAAAAGTCGGGCTTTATGCAATATAAACAAGAATCAATGCAATAGTAAAATCGAAACAAGCAATTTTTAAAGTGGTTCTAATACACTACGCTCCAACCGGCCCCGAACAAAGCAGAGTTCTTGAATTAGTTTATACCGAGCAAGTCTCGCTGATCCCGCAGCACCGGACAAATATAGTCTTGTTTGCTCATATTGAGCAAGTCACGCTTGTTCTATGCGTCGGGACGTATATCTACTTTATAGTCGTAGTGAGTTTAAAGTTTCAAACACAAAGGTTTGATTTTCTCCAACTACGAAGGAGTTCTTTCAATAAGAACAGCTCGTAAAGCCGAACTCCTTCGAGTTTTCTAAGCAAATGATATTACAATAAGCTCAGCTTAGAATAGAAAAAGGGAATTGATGAAATTCTGTGAGTGAAGAACTAGAAATGATCTCTCTCGTATACAAGTTCTTCGCCGGGGTTCGACTTCCAGTTTGGTAAGAGTGTTTGTTCGCTTGAATACTTGTGTGTTCCCATTTTTCTTCTCTCGTATGAAGACTCTTCTCTATTTATAGTCTCTGACATATGAATAGATCCGTGGAGGGAGTTCTTGACACGTGTCGAAACGACAAGAAAAACAAACCATCTTCATTTTGAATGTTACACGTAGAGATTCCCTTATTTTCGCCCAGGAAGCAGACCCAGGTCGAGTAGGTACAAGCGGCCGGCGGTTTCTTATCGGGTCGAGGTTAGAGAGTAGATGAGGTTTGTTCAAACTCCAATAGTATGCCGAGTCAAGTTTCCCTCTCGATTCATCGGACCTTTACCGAATTGTCTCCTACTTACATTCTTCTCGAGATTTCAAACTAGCGGCTCGAATTCCTTTGTAGATTCGCAGGTTATAGCATTCCCAAACGAGTTCCCCGATGCCGTGTTCTTTAGCCGAACGACAAATGATTCATTGAATCCTACGCCTACCGAACTCTAGCTAGCCTACCGAGTTCCTAACATAGCCGAACTCAACTAAGCTATTACTCCCTCTCGTCCCGTCCGACTTGTCTTGTATTCCTTTCGGGGCCGTCCCACTCGACTTGTCTTGTTTCCTAAAAAAAGAAAATAATTATTACACAAACTCTCAATATTTCCTTACGGACCTACCTTTCTACGCCCAACCACATACTCATCTACACACAACCATCAATTCATCTTAATCTCCGTGCCGAAAAGAAACAAGACAAGTCAAAGTGACGTAGGGAGTACATTATATAAGGTTCATCATTCAACTAGTGGGTTTGGGATCTTCAAATCTTATCATACCGAATCTCATCCCAACAATTTTCCCCTATTTGACGATGCCAAAACCTCTTACAAATCTCTTACATTAACTCGTCTATCAAGACAATACACCAAACTAAATTTCCCTCTATCTTCCCGCCCGGGCCCTTTCTTCTTCTTCCCTTATCTAAAATAGAATTAGAGCTCCCCTATATACCTCTTACCTAGGATAAAAATCCTTCCCCTTATAATCTAAAGTAGAGTCGAGCTATCAAGACAATACTACTATCTAAGATAATACCCCTTATAAGAAGATATCGATCTAGACTCGCCTAAGCACCGAGGGACAAACACATAGATAAGTAACATGCGCGTGTGTTCGTAGCTATCAACACAAGATTCAGAGTAGATTGTTCGATCCTTCCGCACTTCAGCCAAGCCAGTTTCCTAGCTTCGGTGGTCCGACCTCGCAGATCACCCCTCCATTTTGAGTTCAGCGTCTTAGGCGAAAAGACGATTCTTCGCGACCCGTACGCTTGGGCGCACCTCGTTAATAGACGCTACAGCTACACGCCTCGTGACCTTAGCAACCTCGATAACCGGATTATTTTTGGCTTCTTCTAAGACGTAGACGGCGCCGAGACGACGACACCGATGAAGTGTGGTGGAGGAGGCGAGTCATCATCTCTCGGGAGATTTTCCCTCATTAGATCCTCCCCCGACCGCTTCCTCGGCGACCCATCAAAATCTGAGCCAAAGCCGAGTCCTGGGGTGAGTAGACGGATCAACCGCGCCCTTTGGACTTAAGAGCATGAGCATCGGGGCCGAGCGCAAATCGTCCATCGATGCGATATCCGCCGGCTCTCCATAGCTAATCTCTTCTCTCGCCGTCGCTCCTCCCCGCATCGACAATGATAGTCCCCGAGGTGTATCCTCTTGACGCATCAGGGCCGGAGCCGCACCCTCTTTACTAGACTCGAGTCTCGACTAGATATAATCTCGTGGATTAATAACAACTAAAGGTTCAAATTCTCTTCGCAGCATTCACTTCTTCTACCGAGTAGTGCTGGGGTCCCGAGTGGATGGTGCGGGATGCTTTTCATGAAGTCCGCGCCCCTATAGATTTCTCAAGAGCCGCCGCGTTCAAGAACTTGATATTTTTCTTATCGAATAGGAACGCGTCGCCGAAGGAGACTCTTCCTTGGTAGAAATCCTCGATCAAAGATTGAAACCTTGCCGTTATGTATAAGTTTCCCTTGGTGGATCAACGGAGTGAGGTCCTTTCCTCATTCACTATAAACTTATAAGGGAAGTTTGAAACTCACCCAAGACACTCACCTACGTCCATATCTCGGCTATCTTCTTCCCAAACATTATTACTCGTTTCTTTGCTGGTAGGATATGCAAGAAATGTCCCTATGATCTTCATGTCGGTTTCACTTTGGGGTTATGCTCTCGAGATCGTAGCATATTTGTTTGAGCCGTGTGCCTATCTAAGTCGCTTAACTCGACTTCTGGCCGAGCTGTGGAGCGGGCACAAGCCCAAAGGCGCACCACATAAATATTTTGGGGTGTCCCGCTTATGTGCCGAATAACCAAAGCCGACAAGTTGGAGCCACGTTCGAAGTATGATGTTCATAGGATATCCAAAAGAAATGAAGGGTGGATACTTCGATAATCCCGAAGAATAGAAGATCTTTGCTAGCACCAACGCTTGGTTCTTAAAGAAGGATTATATTAGTAAACACAAGTTTCGAGTCGAGATCATCCTAGAGGAATTACAAGGTGATCGAGATCCACTTAGAGAGCCAGGTGTGCAAGGTAGAGCCCCACGAGCAACCGCACAAACCGCTAACACAGCCTCCCGAGACCGGCCTGGGCGTAGCTGGGAGGTGATATTTACACCTCGATTGATTATGTTCAATGAGGAGACGCCCTCGATCATCTCCCGACCGATGAACAAGACACCGCTGGATCCAGCGACCTACACCGAATTAGTGGGAGATATAGATGCGGATTCACGGCGAAGTTGCCTTGACTCATAATTTGAGTCCATAACTCGATACGGATGTATACGAGGTCATAGAACGACCTGAGAGGGTCAGAAACTATTGGCAGTAAGCGGGTATACAAGCCAAAGAGATGATCGAATGGAGAGATCGTGGCATTTAAGGCCAAACTTAGCGGCGAAAGGGTTTACCCAACAAGAGGGTATCTATTATGACGACAACTTCTCGCCATAAAGCAAAGATCAAGTTCATCCGGATTCTCCTTGCCATAGCAAAGCGCCTACATGAACCTAGAGATCTAGCAAATGGATTTCAAGACCGCATTCCTAAACTGGGTCACCTTGAGGATGGTAGGGACATGTACATGAAACAAATCCGTAAGGTTATGTGAAAAAGGGAGAAGAGCATCTAGTATGGAAGCTTAAGAAGTCTATATACGGGCTTATGCAATCTTCTCCTCGATTATGACACCAACGCTTTCGACGAGGTAGTCAAATCCTATGGTTTTGTCTCATGTCCCAACGAGGTGTGCGTATACCATATTAGTGTTGATGGATCGCTGGGTGTTTCTTGCACTTCACGCAGTTTACATCCTTTTCATTAGAAATAATGTTGAAGTTTGTTATCAACCGTAAAGAAATGGGTTCTCCGAGCAAGCTTCAAATGAAGAATTTATGTGAAGCGACTTACATCCTGGGATCAAGGTTATCCGAGATCGCCTGGGAAACGAATGTTAAGTTTATCCCGTGCATCCTACATTGATACTATGATAGCTCGCTTTAGCTTGCAAACGACTCAAGAGAGGACAATTGACATTTCGACATGGCATTTTTCTATCCAAGAATCGTGCCCTAAAATATCTAAAATGTACATGCAAAGTATGAGGCTAGTACCATACGCTTCCCGCCGTTGATAGCCTCATATGTGCAATACGTTATACGAGACCGTATATCTCATCTCGCTGTAGCATGGTCTCAAGATATCGCTTAACCGTGGACAAGCGCACCGGACTACAACCAAAAATATTCTCAAGTACCTTAAATAGACTAGTGCCTTGGGTTATAAAGACTGGATTTCCAAGCTAAGAGAGACAAGAAGAATTCTACCTCGGGTTACGTGTTTACCTGGGGAGGTGGAGTCAAGTTTCATGGCGGAGTGCAAAGTAGAAGCGCACCGCGGACTCTACAATGGAAGCATAGTATGTGGCTACTCGAAGCCTCCAAAATAGGCAGCTTGGCTCAAGAATTTCCTCCGGATCTTGGATATTGTTTCTAATTACGCCTAAAGTAATTAATATTTATTTTGATAATGCGGGTGCAAAGGATGAATTCTAAGGAACCCAGATTCCACAAGGCAACTAAAGACATAGACAAGAAGTACCACATCATACGAAAATTCGTGAATCGAGGAGACATGGTGATTTACCAAATCGGAACCGAAGACAACATAGTTGGTTCTTTCACGAAGAGCTTGACCTATCCCGTCTTACGAGAAGCAATGTACATGACTTAGAATAATAGAGATGCCCGCATTCGGAGTGTCGAAACTTTCTTGTACAAAGCGGAAGAAGTAGTAGTGATAGATAGCCGAGTTTATAGTAGTTAATACCAAAACCCACATATTTGTATACTACAACTTTACTTTAGTATAAGTAAGAGAGAACTATCTGGGCTTTCATATACCGAAAGCAAATTTTATACGCTCGGATACAACGTATTTTTTCATTTCAACTATTTTATTCTCCTATCTCGATATATATATATATGGGAGGGTTCTATGGAGAACACCCCTTATATGTGAGAGAAATGAGAACAATCCCCCACCCTTGGATCTGGGACTAATAGACGGTGTAGATGGAATTGAAAATGCATTTCGTTGCCATTATTTTTAAACAAAAAAACCTCATTAAGGGTAAATTGGGTAAGAAATGTGCATAATATTCATTCGTAAACCTGCTGGTCCGGGAGACGATAGTCGTAGCAGTGTAGGGGGGGAGGTGAATACACTCGATCACGCTTTCTTCTTCTCAAACCGGCGACTGCCAGTCAAGCTGCGAGTGCAACCGACTGAACAAAGGCCAAATAGTAACCTTCGATCACGAAGGTCGAGCGGGTCGCCTAATGAAGTTCTTCTACTAACTTTTGTCAAGCCGTTGAAACTCGCCCTAGAGACGTGCGGATAAGTGTGTGGGGCCCTTGAGATTTGTCTCAGCTTTTGAAAACGCTTTCACAAATCATGTTCTTTTCGGGTCAGGCGCTTTAGAAACACGCTTTATACAAACATATGATTTCGAATAGTTATGATACGCAATAAAACAAGAAAAGAACACAAGCGATTTAACGTGGTTCTGGACACGCAAGATCCTACGTCCACTGGCCCCGACAATCGGCAAGATAACTTGTTGATTAAACCGAGCAAAGCCCCGCAGTATCCGCACCGGATGCATCCTTCTAAGTTATAGTCCTTAGCGACTTTACAATTCAAACCGAAGTTCGAAAAGGGAAGGAATAATCTCCAACTAAGAAGGAGTTCTTACAATAAGAACAATTCACAGTAAAAGTGAACTCCTTCAAATCTAAGCTATAAATATGGCAATGAGCTTAGTCTAGAGAAGAGAGGGATCTAAGTACTCTAGAGTGAAGAACTAAGAATATTCTAAGAAAGCAAGTTCTTCTCCTGGATAATCTTTGAAAGTATGCTAGAGTGTTCAAAGCTTCGAGCGTTTTCCCTTTTTATTCCGTTCGCACGGAGCTTCGAATTTCTTCTATTTATAGTCTGTGAGCTATGACATATGTCCGCCGGAGACGACGATGCCACGTGTCACAAGCTTCCAAAGAAAACGGCCATAAATTCGAATTTGCTGCGCAAGCAGGTAGTTAATTACCGTACATGAGAGCAAACTTTGACTCAGTATAGAGTAGAGGCCTTAAGGCCATTCATAAATTCGTAGTTTCGAGGGAATGCATATCTCTTTCTCGAATGGCCTTAAGAGCCTCCGCCCGTTGTTTTATAGCAGCGCTTGGTAGGGCCGGAGGTGGCCAATTTATTCCTTTCTTCCATGTCGGCCTCTGGACCGAAGCAAGAGCCTAAGCCACCGCCGTAGAAAATCTTCTCGCCGAGTCCGAAGGGAGCCGCCGACCTGTTTCCAAATCTACCTCTCGAGCCGCAAGGCAGCCTCAATTATCTCCCCGAATATTCACCGAGGAGGTGGGAGCTTCGAGACTTTCTTCACGCCCGCCTAGGTCTGGGATACACTCAGCCGCTTCGGGGCCTTAGTATACCGAGCCCATTTTGTGGGTGAACACTGGCCAAGCAGGACGATTTCGGTTGTTCTGTCAGGCGTCTTACGGCCTTGTTCACCAACTTGAGAGGCGACCCGAACCGATTGGTTGTATCCCGATACGAGCTTGTACCTCCGAGATCCTCTCGCCCGTAAATCGCGAGTAGTTGCTCTCGACGCGCTTCGTAGGCACCCCGGGCATCACCCGATGTGGACGGAGGTGGTGGATTTCGCTCCTTCTCTCGCGGGGAGCTGGGACCTCGGGGCGAGCTCCCTCCCAACTCGCATCCTCAAAGGCGTGGTGCTCTGCCTCCATCTCCTCATCCTTATCTCCATTATTCTCATATCGAGGGAGGTGGTGAAGAATGACTATCGCCGGTCACCGGGAGAGTGCGCAAGCTCGCCAGATAAGAGCATTACCGCCTCACCCTCCGAATATCGCGCATCACCGGTTCCCCGAACCCAATGGGCGTCGACCGCAACTCTTGCTCTTCGTTAAGCAATGAAAGAGTCGTCTCGAGTCCATGATCTCTTCGAGTATGTCCCAATCCTCGTGAACCTCAAGCCAGAAGATCTCGAACTCTAGCCCTTTACGGCTATTTCCACCGTGATCCGAATGACCTGTATATCTCGTGATCACGTGGAGCGGACTTCTCGTAGCTCGGAAAGTGAGTAGAGCTGATGGTCGTCCACTGTGAGGAAGTCTCTTCTCCCGAGTCCCCACGTCCGACTCCAGCCCCTGAAAGCCGATCACTTCGTGCCTTATCCTTGAGCTGCTGGCTCCATCCATTCCCCTGTGTCGAGTCAAGAATGCTGTCTTGGCTACAAAGAGGAGGAGGAGAGGCCGGTTTAAATTATTTCTACCGGCACCCCTCGCCACAGTCCAAGCTTAGTCGCCTCTTTCCTTTCGGAAAGGGTCGTCGCGAGGGGGCAAAACAACAGTACTGATCTTTCTCTTCTTCCCGATCAGCGCCTCGCAACAAACTTCTGGGCAAATGCTTTAGTTTTCAATTTTGCCAGCTGTACTGGGCTCAAGTATTTCATGCCTCAGCAAATGAAGAATTCCTCGCTATCGATTGTTGAATTCGCATGTGGACATCTTGGTCCCATACAAGCAGCTTCCTCAACGCTAATCATCTTCCGCCTCACCAATGAGTAAGGTGGCGAACTTTTACGCCCGAGCCTCCGCCCGGCTACGTAATAATCCGTCCAGCTCACTGACTCTCAATCGCCTATGGAACCATCATCGCCCGAATACGCTGGCTGTAGACAAACTGATCATAAGATCCTCCCGCGGAGCTCGTCGTAACATGTGACACAATGTAGGCGAGCCCCCGTAACCGAGGTAGCAAAGGTGTATGCTCCTTGGCAGGGTCGTTTTGAAACCGGCGCCCCGCCGCCCACGTAACCACCGAACATACGTGTTCATCTCCTTCTCCTTGTAGCCAATAGGAGAAACACCACTTTCTCGGGAGATCAAACGCCCTCCCAAAGCATCTCGGATGTTGAAGACGCTGCTGACTCACATCCCACGAGTTTGGGATAACCTCCGCATATACGAGAAGGAAGACTCTTCTCTCCTCCTGGACGCTGGTAGTCCTCCAATCTGAGTGTGCATACTTCTCGCAACTCGTCTTGGGCAGATAAGCCCTAAAGCCGGCTTCGGATACGAACCATTGAAGTCCGCATTGTTCAAGCGCCTCGGAAGACAAATGAGCTCACAGGATGGAAGATCCACTTGACGAAGCGCCACGTTGCGGGTTCGAATCGAACTCGGTGAGAGAGGCGATGCTCTCTTTCATATCGTAGGGGTCATGAACATTCGCCATTAAAATCCGTAAAATAACTTGTTAAAGCACTGAAAATAGAATGAGTCGCAGATTTTTAAGCAAATTAATTTAATACATTACCAAGCTAGTCTAGAGTTTCAGGGATGCTAGAAACTCAATTTAGTTTGTAGATTTTGAGGGAAAACCGATTTGAATAAGAGCTCTAAAGTGGAAGCATGGCGGAAAACGAGTCGAAAGTAGAGAAGTTGGAAAGGTTTTATAAGATCAAGATTACACAACCGTTTAGATCGAATCTGCTTGATTTAATCTTTCAATGTTATCTACTACCGAGAATAAATGCTATAAACCGAATGATTGGCAAAGCCGCCTACTGGGCTGCACCCTAATGTGAGGACGACGCGTAGCAGGGTAAGGAGAAGACAGTGCACAAATGCGCCGGCAGCAAGACACTTACCAAATCAATTTGAATGAGAACTCGCATCTACCGACCATTCTTTAAAGAAATTGAGATGGCTGAAATAAATGCTTCTTAACTACCGAATGCGAGCGACGATATAATAAAGGAGGCACGTCAACAATAACGTTGGTATTCAATACTACGCAGAACCTTTTCACCACTTTTACGATCACCGGTTGATCAAGACTTAGGAGGATGGTTGACGTGCCAAGACCACGTTCCTTGCCGTGGCATGAGTGGTTCTCCCAATCGAATCATCAGATCGATCATCCGACCTCGTCATACCGGCCTCTCCCGGCTCTCGATACCAATTGTTGCCACCGCGCTATCGCAGTTTTCTACCGACGTGACTCCCGGCAGGGGATCTAGCAATCCAGCTCACCGATAGTTCTCCGAACATGTTCTCGCCAGCGGGTTTGGCCGCATGTTCCGCCCTTGCTTGCCGTGGCATGGACTTTCTCCATTCCCGATATCCTTCTTTCGACATGGTCTCCTAGATGAAGTGGTAAGTCGGATATCCACGTGCTTGCATCTCATATGTAGAATCGGGATTTCCGAGTTATTGCAATAGCACTTGTGAGTCAGCGTAGATGGGCACTTCATTCCGAATGATACCATAATCTCTCGCTATTACAAAGGATTCGCACAAGAACTTCCAATAGCCTATATACTACCCCGTGAGGGATGTTGCTACCGAGTGGCCGTTTTTCAAAACCATGATATCGCCTGCCGCCAAAGAACCGACACGTTCTAAGTCGACTTCTTCGATTCATCCTCGCATCCCGCATAATCAACATCGTAATAACTCGCGCATAAGATTATCGCTAGGATACCATAACCTACCATGTGTGTTCCTCTTAGA